>JAPTHN010000010.1:2041115-2454126 GCA_026936325.1 Platynereis dumerilii
GTCACTGATGGCCACTAGCAGGTGAATGAAAGTACTCCTCATTCTCCTACTGTAATTCTGGATACTTCTTAAATGTGTATCTAATGTTAAGAGTGTGAAACATATATTTTGCTCTTACCAGATGTAATCTATCAATGTCCGTAGCGATAGTGGTAGAAGGAACCAGCAGGACGGTCTGCTTGAAAGGAAAGCAAAGCTCAAGAGTCAGACAGGAATGGGAGAAGATGTTTGAGACAGTTTATCAACAATGCAGAAGAAAGGTATGTTGCAGTCAAAGTCAAAATTATATTACATGTAAAATTGAATATAACTGATTATAACTATATATATGATTTCCTGCGTTTGACCTTTCATTTATGATTATAAAAGTAGAGTATACAGGACAAATTTGATAAGGAGTTTATAATATAAAAGCCATCATAGTGAAGGAGAAAGAAACTTTCTTTTAGTAGTGTTCGGAGGCCAAAGTCAATGTAAGTAACTTAGAAGAGGAATTGCAGGAGGGTTTATCACTTACCGGGTGAACCGGGTGTCGGGCTATTGATAGCTCGTGTTGGAGCCGGGGTAGAGGGAGGCGGAGGTCGTGTTGTGATGTAATAGCCACATGTCGAACAACAAACTCTCTGGTAGTACGGGTCCTTGCAGTTCACATTGGAACAATACCTGCTCTTGTCTCCATACTCACATCCTTAGGAAAAAGTAAACGATAATTCCTCAATTCACTAATCAGACAATGTCAAGAAACTAAATAGTCCTGTATCTTTATAATTATAAAGCAGAACAGGGAGGGAAACGGCTCCTTTATAGAAACGTGCAGATGAGTCCATTGTTTCATATACTAAGAAGGCATCAAAGGTTTACTTACATATGTACATAATATGTATATACACCGCATTCCCAATTATTACGCAACTATGCTTTTTTGCATTATCTCAAAAAGAAATAACACTGTTTGAATAATCTTTTCACATGATGATGAGTGAACCATGGAGCTAATATCCTGCCAATTTTGTGCAATTCCATTGACTCAGTCGGGAGTTATGCCATATAATGATGTTTTGGGGTGTTCCCAATTATTATGCAAATGCTTGGAAAAGCATCAATGGCCACTCAAAATGACCTAAACTAATCTGAAGATGCCATCAACATATACCCAATAACACAAAAGAAAAAGTGTAACCATCAGATCAAACATAGATGCATTCATAGCCAAGAAATTCATGTTATTCGCCTGCATTGAAATATCATTGAAATTACAGTTTTATTGCAATAAAAAGCCTCTTTTAGCCAGACAAAATTAAAAATCATTACCTAAGTCATTTCCCACTTTCCTTAGGTTTAGAACTCTCCTGTAAACCAATGGCAATTAAGTTGCACCACTGTATTTGAGAAATATCTTGAAATGAATTGAACGCATCCAATTGCCAATGCTATTCCAATGGGAAACAGAAGTGTGAGTTTTTGATTTGGTGTCATATTTTGCAGAGATACCAGATTTGGTGTTTCATCGCACAGTATGACCGTGGTGTGCTATAGATATATTCTAAGCTCAAATTTTATTGATATTATATTTTTTAAGAGCACGGGAGGCTTCTTTATTGAGAAAAAAGCCGATTTCAATGGTCTTTCAATGCAGTTGTATTACATTGATTTCTTGGTCATGAAGGCATTCACGTTTGAAATGATGGTTCCATTTTTTATTTAGTGTTATGAGGTATATTCTAGTGTCAATTCATAATCAACTTTTTTGATTTTGGGAGGCAATGGATGCTTTTCCAAGAATTTGCATAATAATTGGGAACACCCCAAAACATCGTTATATGGCATAACTCACAACAGAGTCAATGGAATTGGACAAAATTGGCAGGATATTAACTCAAGGGTACACTTATCATTATGTGAAAAGAATGTTCAAACAGTGTTATTTCTTTTTGAGATAATGCAAAAAAGCATAGTTGCATAATAATTGGGAACGCGGTGTATGTACAATACCATGTCTGCATCCTCTCTACAACACACTTATATTACTTATAAAGATCTTCTTATAAATGGAATTTACATGACAGTTAGTTACCTTTTCTACCAGTGTGATGCCTGCCACAGGTCTGACAACACATACGGTCCGTGTTGTAACATTGTCGTCTGGGGATTGTTGGACACCAAGTGGCTTTGTCGCCAAACGGGCATTCTGAACAGAACAGAAAAGTTTTCTTCAATACAGAGTTATGAAGGAGATGTGAACAAGTCAGAGAGCTCAGTAAAGTGTACTTACGAGGGTTACTTAAACTTTTATAGCGAGCACAAGTTTCACAGCAAGTATGGGAATTGACGTAACAAGAAGAACGTTTCATCGTTCTACACCAGGATGCCCTGTCTCCGTATTTACAATCTGAAGATAGAAGTGATAATATGATTAATAATAGGTTTATTCAGAATGCATGCAACCGTCATGTGTTTTTGCAATGCATGAAAGATTCTACACAGACTATAAACAGCGAAATTGTGAGTTTACCTTTAATCTCCAGATTAGTGTTCTCCTCACAATAATTACAACACGTCTTCTTCACATTGTCTGCGTAGCAGTCTCTTCGAACAATTGTCTTACACCAGGGGTCTCTGTCTCCCCAAGGACAATCTGAAACATACAGTGGTGCCCTCTGTCAGTAGAATATATCCAGAGTCCATATTTACTTAACCGGGTCAAAAGTCAAAATGCGCAACAAGTATGTTCAGCGATTTATGATACTAATGTCCTAGAATAATTCTATTTAAAAAGTCTTGAAAAATGATAATGAACAATGAACAGTATTTCAAAGATTTAATAGTTGGCTATCCCGTCAGCTCAATTTACCTGGTCGTGTGACATTGCGGATGCGATCACAAGTGTCACAGCATTGGTCTTTATAGATGGCGTTGTAGCAATTATATCTTGCGGGTCCTTTGACATCCTTACATGATTTACCATCTGGCAAGCTTCCACGGTAGTCTCCTGATCGGCAGTAATCTGAAATGATACAAGTAAAATGCAGTTATATGGACCACAAAAATTACACTAATAGAATATCATCGAATTTCAGTCTGTTACCTATGGCTGGTGGTGCCCGTTCATCAAAAATGCAATCGTTGAGCAAACACCACTGTAGAAAAAATAAAGCATGTCATCAAAACATTGGCTCAGTATCTTGAAATAATTTGGGCGACATACATTTGGCTAAGATTTTGTGGTTTGTGCAGATGCTCTGCTTTACCTTCCTATTGCCACAAGTAGTTCCGTTTGCAGCAACCTGTTCTATCCGGCTGACACATTTCCCTTCCAATGGATCGAAACATTCCATCAGCCTGCAACTCATCATGTCATTGTAGTGCCCCTGCAACACAATCACAATTAATTCAGGCAATTGATGCCAATATATCTTTCTTATATTCTGCATCAACATTTTAAGGCCAATCATGTAGCAGGAGATCAGTCAAATGACACGCCAATAAATAAGGATATTGGTGTCTTAAAAGAATTATTGGTGGGTGGAGAGTGACATTGGTGTGCGCCTACACTCTTAGCCGCAAACATGCACTTAATTGCCTATTACTTAAGGGAAAGCCTGGGTAGGAGGAAATCTAACCTCTTGAAATGTCAATCTATCACTTTATAAGTATGCTCATTGTAAATAATAGAAAAATTAAGTATAATTCACATTTAAACATTTTAAAAGTATCTTTAGAAAAACCAGTATTTTACAAATAAGTAAAATTCTGAAAATTGTGGTGCAGAATATAACAAATAGTGGATTTTGAGTTTACCAATATTGAGTTTTATTGGCCTCAGAAGGTAATATTGGTCTCGGCCTACGGCCCACGGCCTTGACCAATATTACTGCTTCGGCCAATAAAACTCAATTTATTGGTCTCCTCAACATTATGACATACGTACATGCATGACATATTTGTTGTCAATGCAAGAAGATATGAAAATATATTAAGATTTCTGTTTTCTTTTGTCAGGTTTTGCAAAGCCCATCAGGACCAGCACCCTAGTCCCCCCCCCCCGCCAAATTGGAACCAGTGACCAAGTGCCAACATTTACGAGTGCTTCACACTGGCTAGCATCACTGCCATCAGTACCCGGTTGTATCAAGTTGTAAACGCTTAATTCAGGTTATCCTAAAGTGGTTAAGTCATTTTATTTGATACTGTGTCAATGCTTAACATGAGTTAGATAACTAGTTTTAATTAACTGAACTCATGTTACAACAATTTGTTTTTGCCAGTAACCTGGTTAGAAGATAAGTAATAGGAGTTGACCACTTTAGGATAACCTTTGATAAGCATTCGTACAATCCGATACTGAGGGGAGCTACAGGGCGTGTAGCCGTGTGTTGTCACAATATCATTCAAAGGTGTAGGACTATGTTACACTGTCTAATTCAGTATGTAGGCCTACAAGTCTAACCTTCAATGCAATAAAAACTTTTGATTTTGAAAGATCCTTTTTTTTTAAATAAATATTTGTATACCATGTATGCTGGGTTATTTTTCTACCCCCATAACTTGCATGTAAATTGGGTCAGTAACTGAAAAAGCCTTTGTTGAGAAAAGTGTCAGTTACCAAAAGGATATTTACCCAGACAGGCTAACAATTTTGTTAGAGCAAACCGGACAGGGCTCCGTCATGATTTTTGTTATACGAAGGAGATCTAGCGCAGTGTTACAAATAATTGAGTTGCATAAAACCTTAACAAAATTTGGCTACGACAGTAGTACGACTAGTGGTATGTTGAGGCTCCTGGTGAGAGTGTATTTTGAGATTAAAAAAGCAATGACCTTGAGTGAAACATTGTGCCACCCATACTCGTACCCCGCAGTAGTAGGAGTCCCTGCCATTGATGACTTTGCATTGCTCGTGGATGTCGAACCTCTGTCCCGGAGGAGTTCTCAGTTCATCCTCTATGTTGTATCCGGTGTCGTTGGCCGCTTCATTCAGGAGGCAATTTTTGTTTACACTGAAAGAAAAAACAAAGGAATGTGACAAATCAGTTTCTTACAGATATTCTATGGTAAGGACAAGTGCAGAACTTATTAAATGGAGCACCAGAATATGTAGGTGGCCGAGGAGTCTCATTCTCGCTATCACACTTTCGCCCCTCGCACTTTCGCACTTTCGTCCACGATAGTAGAGTGGTGTGCACGTTTGTCCCTGTTATACAAGTCTATAAACAATTTTGCTGTAGTTGCTTTTTAGAGCGCTTCACAGAAAAAAACAAAATAAACTTTTCTCATGTATTCCAAAAATTCATGTTGTGCTCTTGTAAAATGCAAGCTAACAACTTTTGTTCCATGACCCCTATGTGACAAGCCCCCTGATTGGCCAACAACCCACCTGCATAATGTGATGTTCACCTGTGTGCGGTGGTGTGTGACAGGCAGGTCAATAACAAATGATATATTCACTGATCAGTGAATATAACATGTGTTATTGACCTCTCTGGAAAAAAAATTTCCGAAAAAAAAAAAAAATTCCAAAAAAAAAAAATGTCTCAAAAAACATATTTCCGAAGAAAAAAAAATTTGTCATGGAACAAAGCAATTGTGGACTTCAGTTTCGGTCAATATCAGGTTTTACGGACCTGACCTAGTGATATTCACCTCGGCCTTTGGCCTCGGTGAATATCACCGGTCAGGTCCGTAAAACCTTATATTGACCTCAACCGAAGTCCATAATTGTATAATATAACCCAGCATGGTATTTGTTGAATACTACACATTTATTCTGTTATCACAGCCATCATATATTATGCTGTAATAACAATTAACAAAATAACCTTGTAATAATGCAAAGAGATATCTTATGTCAGATGTTATAAGATGGCTTGGATCTGTTTATTCCAGACAAATATATAAATCAGAGCAGGACACTTTGAGTATTTATCTTGCGCGTTTGCTCTGTTTGCACTTGCAGAAAGGACCTTGTCAAAATGATGAATTATGGGATTGCAGAGGGCCAGGAAAAGTGGCATGAAGGCCTGTAGCCCGACTTCAAAAGAATGGAAAGGGACAATTTGCAGAGTTTAAGAACTGGGAGAGGGACAATTTGAAGCTGTCAGGAAATATGATCTAGTATGCTGGAAGGGTGACCTTGAGTTCTTAGGTGTCTCAGAGAGAAATCTACTCCTCACTATTCCAAGGATTGATATCACAGGCAGTTGCCTCCAGGGTCCACATGTGCATCAGTAGCCAGGGGCCAAGGAGGACTGGCCAACGTCATATATCACCCCCACTTTAACTTGAACATGACATAATAGTACACTTCAGTCCTTCTAGCTAAGAACTTTTGGATTGCTCCAAGGAAAAGTTCATTTTAATTGTGTAATCTGAACACACAAACGCTTACTGTACATTCTTGATTTCAATTTCACCCTGGTACGTTTCCAGCAGCTTTCAATGTAAGACGATACAATTATTTTGAATATGGGACATAACATGCTGATGTGTTCATACCAGGATCATCTTTTCGGACATTCTCGTACTTGTCATAAACCTCAGGCTGTGTCCATTTTCACAATTTCCATGTCCATTTTTAAAATGCACATGTTGCAAAGTTACTTCGTGGGAACAGGAGCTTGCAAATGACGCTTACCATAACGACAAATATAAGTATTAGTTCAATCACCTCTTATCATTTTATGATTTATGAGCTGTTCTGCATCATTGCCAAAACCTGTCAATCTTACATACAGGAATACTGTACCACTATATACAATGTATATATACAGACAGAAATGCACTCCTTTTGTAAGTTAAGCTTGATATACAGGCAACTTTCAACACTTTTAGGCATTGGCAATGGGTATCCTTAGGAGAAGCATTCTATTTGAATACTTTGTACATTGTGCTTTTCAGGTTTCTGGGGGAGTCACATGGATAAAAGTAAGTTATCTGCATGGGTTGCTAAATACCTAACTATAATCAAAGGCAACACCATAATGTGGGAATTCCAATAGGAGAGGAAGCAACCTTCTTACCTTCTTCATCATCGTGGCAAACAATCAAAAGTAACTTTAGGGATAAAACACCTGGAGCCGTTAAGCTATAACTTCGCTCAGGTTAAGGAGTAAGAACTTTCAGAATAAAGACTGATTTAGTCAATCGCAACTGGAAGGGCAAGAGTCGTGGTGAAATTCAAGGGCAAAGAAGAAAGCACCGCTTGTTGGCTGAGAAGTTTCAGCATTTACAGGAATTCGCGTTGAAGTAGATTTCAGAGGTACTTGAATCAAGTAATTTGGCTCTACGTGACGTATGTTAGAAAGCTACTCATGTATGACCAGTTTCCATTCAGTTTTATGTGTGTGGAGAATGTGTGAAGTCAAAGCCTCTTACATCAGCTAGTCCTGTTTATTTCAGAAAAATACAATCTCAAACAACCTGAATCAGTGAAATTTTGTATATCAAAAATCTGGCAATCTTGAGTCTCTTTCGTAATCCCGGTTAATCATCATACCTTCTATGAATAGTCTTTCACTTGGGACTACATTTGACAATCCCAGAACGCATTTTGTGATGCTTGAACAATTAGTTCTGTATTGGAAAAATGCAATTATAAGATTAGTTATTCGATAATTTTAGGCACATATTATCTATCTATCTATCTATCTATCTATCTATCTATATTTCTATCTATATTTCTATCTATCTATCTATATTTCTATCTATATTGCTATATTTCTTTCTTTCTTTCTATCTATCTATCTATCTATCTATCTATCTATCTATCTATTTTTCTTTCTTTCTTTCTTTCTTTCCTGTCTTTCTTTCCTTCTGTCTGTCTTTCTTTGTGTCTTTCTTTCTTTCTGTCTTTAATTTTTCTATCTTTTCTTTCAACTTTAATTTTTCGTTCTTTCTATCTTAGTTGTTCCATCTTAATCTTCCATCTGGCAATCCGTCTATGGATCTAATTGAAACAATTTTCTGGGAAGCACATAAAAATGCGGTCTAAAATGTTCATTTATGGATACACTGAGCTACAGGTGTCAGTCAAGCTCATTTATAATCCTATAATTTACATGTCAACCAATCGAAGTTTTAGTGTTATAGAAGACTAAAGGATTGACGTAGCAACATACAAAATGACTCTATTTTACAGTTACGGCTTGTCTTCCACACTTGATTAGTTTGATTGGTAGGTTTATCTGTGTGCTGCAGCTGATGTTAATCTTTGGAATGGACTGTGTTGCTACCATACGTCATATAGGCTACCATACGTCACGTAGATGTATTTTTAATTTGGAATTGCTAATTTATTTTCCATTTCTGGACTCTGGGCTTTGGTGGTTTTCTTTCTAAAGTCATATGCCCTCTTGCCTAGGCTAAAAGTTTGAAATTTATCTTGATAGTTTTAACACAATATTGAAAATACAAAATTTGCTGGAGCACTCAAGAATGAAAACTGACAAATCTACTTCAACGCAAATTCCTGTAACGACAGAGGCCTGATGAATTGTCAGATGTGTTTTGTTTGTTGTAAAATTTAAGGCAAAAAAAACAACATGTCAAGCAATGCCTTTCGGAGGCACTGCCACAGTCACTGCTCTACCTACAGTTTGCAGAACAGACCACCCAAGTCAATATGGTAAGACTGCTTGAAAAAAAAAACATATATATTTGTCTTTAAAATTATATTTGAGGTATTTAGACACTAAAGATATCAAAGTATGACTGATGATTTCGAGATGATGGGATACTTAAGACAGTGCCCAGCCTTCATCAGGAAACCCTTCGTATGAATACGATTTAGACTAAAGGCAGCCACCATGTCTTGGGCACCATTTCTTCACTTTTGGTGCATGGAACCTGGTTCGAACAAAGAGGTCTCAAGATTCTGCAGACAAATGACCTTGCAATTTGAAAGACATACTATGGCATACTCACAGGTTGAGGTAGTTGAGGTGGTTCCTGAATGCCCGGATGGTGCACTGGGAGAAAGTGAAGGGGTTCAGATAATTCTGGTCGTTGAGGGCTCCAGGCGAAGAAGCCATGATGAACTGGTCTCTGCCCGTGCACGAATTGGCCGTGCCATCGTGGTTGGCTCCTAGACTGCAAATCCGTCATTTGTTAGAGTTAGTTAACAATATATTTTTATGAACATAACATTTTGTTTAGACCATAACAGTTTTGCTTTCAGGCAAAACAGCATATCTCACTCTCTAATGGAGCTAACTTTTAAGTGATTTGGCACGGAATAAGTTTGTCTTTAAGTTTGGGCTAATATCAGCCACAAACAAGTAAAGTATATTCAGACGGTCCACATTGAAGTGGACAAACAGAAGTTAGAATACATTATTAAAAACTTATCTAAACTGGTAAAACTAAAAACAGCAGTCACCCAGATTACTGAAGCAGTCTGGTCCACTCCTCACACGCAGAGTGCAACAATTCCCAGGTACCATTTTGTCGAGGGTGGTTGATTTTAAAAACGTTAATGGTATTTTAATACAGAATGAAAATTTCCATCACCATATCTTCTATTGAGCCCAGCGTAAGTGGTGCTCCCTCTTTCGGGTCTAAATCGGGTGGTTTTCAACATACCCAACAAAATGGTACCAGACGTGCTCGCAAGATTCACACAATCAAGTCTCTATAAGAAGCAAAAGAAAAGTCTCAGTGGACAGTGATGAATTATTTCTTGTGGGAATATACATGGACCGAACCATAAAATCCACTACCTCTTTTTTAGATCAGATACATTTTGCTACAATCCATCACCATCCAATAGACAAGCATCAAATAGCCCATCACATGCAAAATAACATGCACCACAGCAACCATACAGGATAATTACAACAGTTCTGTTTGTGGTGAAATGTACAATGATGCTGGACACACATGCTCAAATCTACTTGTGGAACATGAACTTCAGTGATATGACTTGTTTTGTGTTTTGTATACTCCATGTATTTTGTGTTCTGTTGTCATTGGTAACTAAATGGTTCGACAAAAATATGTTGCCGTTTATGAAAACTTGAATATCTGAAAGAACTCTTTTCCTATTTCTATTAAGGTTAATCAATT
This sequence comes from Platynereis dumerilii, assembly GCA_026936325.1. Taxonomy (NCBI): domain Eukaryota; kingdom Metazoa; phylum Annelida; class Polychaeta; order Phyllodocida; family Nereididae; genus Platynereis; species Platynereis dumerilii. The sequence continues at coordinate 2,051,175 of JAPTHN010000010.1, forward strand.
TGTAGGCCAGTATATTAACGTTGTGCCTGTTTATTTAGCTCGATTGCTTTATTTTTGTCTGAGCCAGTAGACCCTGAGTGCACATACCCCTCTTTTCAAAAATTTGAAGTTTTAACAATTCATAAAAGGTGCTCAAACGGCACACAAATTATTTCAAATACCCAAGGAACCTAAACTGTGAAAATGTTACAAAAGAAGTCCTTAATTGTCTACTAAATATGATTGAGAAACAAATTTTCTCCAGTCACATGATGAAGTATGACCAAGCTGGTAGCTCCCCCACTTGGTGAAATTGGTCATATCCATTGGGAAAGCCACATATATTTTGAAAACAGGAGTTGGCTCATTCGAAGGCTGCTGGCTCAGCCAGGAATAATCCTACAAAGTTACAAATACACATATCTAGGGTCGATATACAGGCCTATAATTCAGCCAACTGTCACAAAAATCTGAGAAGGAATCTTTGAGATATTCAAGTATATTCAAAGGGGGACTTATTTTTGTTGGACCGTTAAGTCCGTGCCTTTTCCAATAACAGCATACCAGACATGTTCCACTCCCATGAAGGAACCTCTGAAAGTCCATACACTGTCATTGGAAGCGCAGACAATTGGATTTGCCAGTTTTATCAAGGTTGATGACGATGTATTTGAATGTTTGTATGAATGCTATCACTGAAGTTCTTGTTGATGAATCTACCGAAATGTTTGGAATGATTGGAACCTACATGTGACCTAGCTCATGGGCAGAAGTGAAAGGGTTGCCATAGAAACCATGGTCCCATGCAACCAGAGTGCTTTTGTCTCTCTTGTAGACCGTTCCGTCCAGGCCCCCAGTGATCTCTATCTCACACAATGTGGCCAGGTTCGCCAGACCTGTAATTCAACAATCCTCGCTCAATATTCGCAATCAGGGTGAACATCTACGTAATGCCTTAGTGTGTGAATTGGGTGAATCGGCATGACTATTTTGTCTTCTGTTAATATTGAATATTGGTGGTGTTACTCATGCCCAGTGGATAACAAAGTATAGTTGTCAGGTACTTTAAACCACTACTCAATTACTTATTGATGCTCATAAAAACTTTTTCACTGCAAAAAATGACTGATCCATGTCCAGGAGAATCCCACATTTTCTCACCGCTTTCTGATATGTGTAATTGGCAAATAAGTCACCTGCGTGCAATGTAATTGACTAAATCGAGGGCTACAAGCAACTTATTATCCATCCAATAACTATGTATCCTTCAATTTTTTTTCCTAGACTGAAAGCTCGATGTCATGCTGAGACTGGGTGGCTATTGGTCAGTTGAGGTGTGAGTAGAAAAACCATATGTCATGCAAGGCTTTTTTGGTGATGTCTAGCTGTATGAACATTCTCATTGGTCGGGAGAGTCAGCTGCATGACATCAAGCTGTTGCTCTTAAATTGTACTAAATTAACATTGTGAAGGCTCCAGTGTCATTATTATCATTTAATCAATGGAGTACATGGATACTCAAAGCATGCCATGTGATGCCAGGGTGGCTTGATTTGGAATCTTATTGGAAGAAGATGGGAAGTAAAAGAGGTGTTTTATAATATGTAACAGAGAAAATCTGATCCCAATATCTGTCCTCAATATGCATCAACTGAATGCATGTCACTCAACTGGGGAAGGAGTTTAGTGAAAAGCTGTAAAACACAATCAAGTCTTTCACTAAATCTCACAGCTGGTCGAATCCCAGCTTGAAGGTCAATGCAGTGTATCGCAATGCGCAATCACCAGGAACCCAAAATGATAACTGAAACTTGACCAACTGTTTGGATACTCAGGTGCAATGAATAACAACAACCAACAAAATTCCAATGACATGAAACTGTTAAGGATTTGCTTTAACTGTTTGTTGTTGCTAATTATACAAGCCAATCTGATTCGCTTGTCAGCATGTTGTCATGCTCTTCAGCTGCACATCACACAGAGCTGCCAGACCAATAGCTATCCTGAACCAGCATGACTTCATACTGTCGGTCTGTGGAAAAAAATTGAAGGATACATAGTTATTGGATGGATAATAAGTGTCAGGATGAATTTTGCTTTTTAAAAATATACAAGATGTGACAACTTTACTTTGGATCCTGAGCATGATATGTCCTGAAACATGCTGTCAGTATTGTTCCATGGGTCTTGTGTTATGCTGATAATGTTTTGGTGTTGTGTGAAGACTAGCGGTCAAGACAAGCCATGTACATGAACAGGAAAATGGTAAAAAGCTCAAAGCGAAGCACATACACTGATGAAGAAGCTCTTAAAGCTATTTCATTTGATTATATATATTAAATTACAAAGAGTAAATACACCAAATATAAATATAAGGTCCACAAAGCAAAGCTGAAGGACATACATGTATGTTGCACACCATTTTTGGGAATGTACAGAGAGATTATGTCGACTGATATTTGGGAGTATGCATTATTAATTGTTTGTGACGTTGTTATCAAGTTTTTGAAGGATGTGTAATCTGTAGAGTACTTGAAATGCTATCACGTCTGTCAGCCGAGAACTCACTGTTTACAAATGTCTGATGATTTGAACCAACACACCAGTACATGTAGCACTGAGACACAACGTATATGTGCAGCTTGTATTGAATACAATTCTTATATACTGAGTGTTTTCTGGTTTATGGTTGTTATGAACAAAATCTTTCTCTGTCAGTCTTTTTAACATCATAAAAGCATTAGTTTTAATTTAGTTTTTTTACATCAAAATCAATGAGTCTTTCCAAAGTTGAAGACGCCCCTCACCGCTCCAACAGAACACCTCCAAGAACCAAGTTATCGCCTCTTGACACCTTCATAAACCTTAAGACCTCTTATTACTCCCACTTGATTTGGTAATTCCCAATACCACGAGTAAATGTGACCCATTCCCACATCACTTCATATCTACACCAGGTATACTGTACCTATGGCCCAGCTCATGGGCTCCCGTCAAGGTAGTGGCATAAAAACCACGGTCCAAGTTAACACTACCTTTCAAATCTGTACAAACTCCCTTAATATCTGCTAGACCTATGGAAACAAAAGGCTGGTTAGTAGAGCAATTCATGCTGTGCATCTCTACAGTTCACATATTAGTCACTTCAAGTAGTCAACAGTTTTAATGGATAAATGCTAAATCAATTAACAAATCAATCCATTAATCTAGAAAAATAATACAGGTTATCAAAATTGTAAATCTTCAAATCAACTCAAAAACCAAATCATATCGGATCATGCAAAAATTAATTGAAAATATGGAGAGTAAAAGACATCCAACTCCTAAGGGTTGAGGAAAAACGAAATGGGAAAATGTTTTGTTTAAAAAATGTTAATTCAGCATTTGGCATTGTAAGTGAAGGGTAAACATGACATGCTTGGTAGTTTTCTAGAGATCAATTCATGCAAAAGTAATTGCAGCTACAATATGGCAATTGAGATGCAACTAATCTAAACTATGTGCCTAAGATGGGTGCAATACTCTACAAAAATCAAACATAATCATTATTTTATTCAATATATCAGTGTAATATATTTTACGAATTAAAAATGAACGTAATTTCTAAAATAAAATTTTGTTGCATTTATATTCCTTTGTTTAGCTGATAATTACTTCACAAATCATCAAGATAATTTGTACATGCGTATCACTTAAACTGGTCATGCAGATCAAGCGTTCATTCCAAATTAACCATAATTGAAATCAGATTGATTATAGGTACAGAAGGTTTTACTTCAAAACAATAAATAAGAAAGCATAGTACTTCAACTTGATAAGTATGTGAAATAAGTTTAAATTGGCCTACCTGAGATCGGTCGACGTGTATCATCATAATTGAGTCCAAATAATTGGTAACTGAAAAAAAGGTGATAAAGCATGAGTTGAAATGGATGGTCTTGACACCTTCAGAAGCATATAAGAATGTCGATTAAAGGAAGATTAGCATTGCACAAGTTTAAAATGTGGGAAGGAGCTGGACAAAAACAACGGAAGACAACTTTTCAGATCACTATCATAATATTTGACCAGCAAGATAATACCAAAATGTTTGGGGTTCTTCAGACAAAATGGTTCATGACATACCCAACAAAAAGCATGCCCACGTCATGCCTGGGCAGAGAAGGCTTGTTCTTCTCCATCCAGAGTTCAAAAGAATCGAGAGTGTCATAGGCGCTGACCCATGGCCAAGGGTCCCCTGCCTCATACACCAGCCGCCTCGTCGTCCAGGGAGAATCTCTAGTTGTCTGAAAGACGGTGTTTAAATGAACCACTTCAGCATCTGGCACTTTGCATTGGGGTGAATCTTACAGAATAAGTTATTCCAACAACGAAATGATTTGCATATATAGCAGCTGAGCATATTTCAATTACAATTTACACGGAGACAAAATAATGCGAATCCATCAGACCTTCACTCCAGCATGTCTGAGATTCTCTGGGGGGTATTGTTATGTTAATAATATTCTTCTTTATGCTGAGACAGCAATTTGTAATGACTTGCTCAATGCTCATCTTTCTAAACCTATCCAAAATCGTTTCTTTTCTTTTTTTACTTTACAGGGCTCAGTTGCACTCACCGTGGAAATGAAAAGACCGCTTAGCTTGATGTGGTAGTTGACTTGGTCTGCTATGCTGCTGAACCTCAAATTCACCTGAAGAATACATCACGATGTAAAAGGCTAAAGCAATGTAGAAATAATTCCATTCGATCGATGATTGACTGCATGAGAGAATATTCGCAGTGAGTATCCTTACCCCATTCATGACATGAGCGAAGTAATAGCGCAGGTTGTCAACCACTTCATATTCCCTCCGTCTGGAATTTGTTTCAGTCGCCAGTTCCCACCATCTACAAAGCATCACTTTCTTTTAACTCTCTGTTAAGATATCTCTTTTTACCAGTTTTCATTGCATTGCGTTATACTACAGACTACCAGTAATTGGAATATCATACTTTGCCCTATCGCAGGAAAAGCATGGTTTCCTAAGACCTCATTCAATTGGGTTCTCCACCATAAAAGGCTAATATGGTCTCTTCTCGAACTACATTCACAAGATAGTTTCACACGGACATTTTTTCATAATGCGGATATACCTTATACCTGGGGATTTGTGACATTAAATGGACAACGTTCCAAAGGGAAGGGATATCTTTGAAGAACGAACGAGTGCAACAGTATGATCTCCCAATGAACCCCTCAAAATGCCCTAATATTTAACCCTACGATAGTTCACAATATTCCAAGCATTCTTATAATGACCAAAAGTACTTACTTTCTGAAAACTCCATAGTCAACAAAGAGCATGACTTCCACAGTATATCTTTGCAGTTGGGAGTACCTCGCTGGATCGTTCAGGTATTTCTCCATCTCCCTGGCATACTGGTCTCGCAACTGCTGCGCTGGTCTGTAAACTGAAAATCACATCTACATTGCTTGGATACTCCGCAAATATTATGTTTATTATCCTAAATTGTCTGCCAAGCCTGATATTTTCTTTATGTACTTCACATTGATTTGACCAAAAAAGGCACAGTTCAGATTCAATTGCTATAGGTGGATAGATACGTATAGAAGACTTACGAGGATCCCCTCCAGGCATGGTGTCCTTGTTCGTTTCTTGGCGCACCACAAGGTAATCCTCCACATCGGACGTGCTGCTCCGTCTGAACCGATGGCCATAACCTCGGTAGGCATTTCTCAGGAAAGATTCTCTGGCATCTTCAGTCAGCAAACTTAGATGTTCTATGATGTATTCATTGTTGGCTATTTTAAACGACCCCCTCTGAAACATAGAAATTGTCCTAACTCAGAACTTCTTTATATTGATAAATACAATTTATATACCTGATATACATGATACTGTCGTCCAATTGGTAACCAGCCAACAAGAGTGTTGTTGCCAGAAAAAGTGTCATATCTTTTTCATGGTTTCTTATTACAACTGTCCCGGAAAGTGAACAAATCATAGATGTAGATTTATACCATACCTATGAGCCATCAGCCAATCAGAAGACTGTATTTGGCTGGTATATAGCCCATATTCTTTGTTGTTCACTTATACGCCCATGGGAGTATATAGGATATATAAGCCTCATTGTTTAACAAAGCTCATAACACAAACAGCAAAACTGTACTAAACAGTGAATTACCAACAAAAGTTCAACAAAAATAAAACAAAAGTATTATAAAATGGAACACCTATGACAAATCCGTTAATCCTTTAATTTGACCCCAATTTAGATTTTAATGTCAATTAATGTCAATAACACAACTAAGGGGTCAACCATATTAGATCTCAGGGAGGGGGAGGAAGCTTTGAAGTTTTTTTTTTAAAATAAATAATTCCTTGTCTGTCTCGTTTTGGTGAGATAAGTTAATTCCTTTTGAGTAGTCTTAAAATAAGTGGTGGAGGTATTTCGTTTGATTTAGAAACAAGTATTTGACGTCATACACTCAAAATAAATGGGCCCAATTACTGCTGCAGTTTCAATGAAATAAATAATTTTGTGTCTATTAAAACTCCAACCCCCCTTTCTCATCTGATGGTAGCAACCTAACAATCCAAATGCATATATTCTTCTGATTGTATAACATATTTTTGTCCACAATTTATCTTTTGCCTACAATTTTCCCCCATATATATATTTTTTTTCCTAATTTTTTACCAAAATTATTTTTTTCCAATCTTTTTCTTTATACAATTTTTTTTAGTTTCCCATCCCCTCCCTTAATTTTTTTCCAATTTGTTTTTTTTTTTCACAAACATTTTCCCCCTGAATAAGTTGCCCTTTTCCCGAAATTTTCCTTTTATTACTTTTTTTTCATCAATTTTTTTTCCTTAAATTTTTTCCACATTTTGCTTTTTTTTTTAAATTTCTTTTATTCAGTATATAAAACGTGATTCTTTTCAGATGCTTTCATGTTATTAAATTAATCCCAACTGACACATTGTTTGTAACTGTTTTCTTTTTCTCTCAAATCCTTCTTGTTTTATTTTCTTTTTTAAATCTCTGAAGTTTTTGTTTTATTTTGTTTTGTTTGAGGTATAAGTCAGTTATATCCCTTGTTTTCGTGAATATGTGATAATCCTCGGCTGACGCCTCGGATATATCACATATTCCCTCAAACGCGGGATATAACTAGCACATATGTGGAAATGTCCCAAAATTGCATGCATGAAAAACACTGGATAACTTTCTTTATTTTCAAGTGTCGAAAAGCTGTTTTTTATTTTTTCACGAACCCGAAAACGAAAATACTTTCTACCAGCATAAAACCTCAGATTTACTTCCCTGGCAAGTCAAGAGGGAGCCGAGACACTCTGCCATGTTGGGTTCCATAATATTTGACTTCCTCTCAGCAAACATTACTTAAAGGCCTTGAGCTGCACTTTTTGTGTAACTTTTTTTCTAACGCAGACTTTTTAGTTTGTTTTAAGTTTTTTTGGTGTGATTTTGTGTGCAGCATAAAAAGATTATTCATCCTACATCCTGTAAGAGCAAACAAGTCCCCTGGGTCTGTGAAGGAGGGACCTGCCATGTCAATACATGTGCCTGCTGAGCTCTCTCCCAAGATCACATTTCTTCACATGGTGTTGTTTTTGATTTTGCAATTTGATATACAATCATGATTCCATCCAACACCCTTCTCATATTTTGTCTGAGTTATACTTTGTCTGAATCAGATGTCTTGCAGGATCTTAGTCATGTGATCTCTCATTCATAATAATGACATTCACACAGTTTAGCTTCTAAGACCCCTGAAGACAAACTCTAAAGGTTGTTTGTTTCAAAACAAAACTTGCGCAATACTACATCCATAACAAACTTTATTTTGAATTGTATCGACAAGTGACAAGGTAGAAAAAACAAATTCAAGGTTAGGTTTGAATGAAATAAGTTCTTGTTCTTTTCCAATAATGCTATTTGTTGCCAAGATTGGTACTTTGGCATCAGTAAAGAACATAAATGTATCATTCCTTAACAAAATGCATTCTTTGGCGTAATGTCAATGTTTTCGCTGTTTTCTTTTCAATTGTACCAACTATCCTTAACAAAACGGCTGTGATTCCAAAAATACACTGATGAAAACACTTCCAAGTAAAAACCACAACCAATTGGACCTGGTGCAAGAGCACTGGGGCTGACTTTCCCACTCTTGTTCTCGAAGTCAAGGTTAGACAATTGTGGCACTGGAAAAGAACGTTTTCCGAATCATCTGTGACATGCACTAGATAAAGTATAAAAGAAGCTGTGTAACTTTTATGGCAATGCCATCGCCCTACTGCCTGTCAATTTGTTATTAGGAAAAACAACTATCTCTCTTCCAAATGTGGAATTTGTGAATCATCTGGTGAACGTGTCATAATAAATTAAAGCATAGGAACCATAGAGTCCATTTACAATCACGTAGTGGGTCTGTCTCCATATGGGGATTACGACAGTGATATGGGTAGTAAGATGAGGGGGTAGGCTATTTTTGTCTTCAGGGAATCCAACCAGATATTATCTGGTTTGTTTGCAAATTAAATGAAATCCTGTGACAAATAGTTATTATCGTTTTCATAGCTACATGTTTTTCAAGTTTGCAATTTGCTTCATTCCAAAACTATGATGTCAGAGATTAGTTGAATAATTTTGTTTATTACAAGCACAGATTTCAGGAAACTGTCAAATTGCAGTGACACATGGATGATACATGTTTCACTATGCACTGTAACTGAACCAAACAGACTACTTAGCCTCAAAGGAGAGTTGCAATTACTTACAAAAAAAGTTGTTTGAAATTGTGATCACTGGTGTCTTGTGAAACACAGCAACACATTTTGTTTGGAAAACAATGAGGTGCAACACTCAGCTTAGACCTTCATTGTTCGTTGTGGTTGTACACAAATAGTAACATTGCCTGACAGTTTTAAATTCCTTTGTCATTAACTGTGATGTCAAACTCTGAACTGATATGTCACAGATTGAAGATTAGACCAATCACATTGACAGATACCTGATGATGTCACGGTTTAACTGCAAAACGAAGTTTTTCAAAAAACACATATAGTAGAGGAGCCAACTCCCAAAAAGTGCTTTATTTCAGGAGTTAGTTCACCCCGAGAGGTGAACGGACAATCTGCATACCGTCGGAACCGGGAAATTCTCTATTTTCAGAAAATGCCTGTTGCAATGAAATCTCTATGTTCAAATTTTTGCAATCGGTTTCCATGGCAACCAAGTCTGGTAAAAAAGTATTCCGTATGTAAAATTTTAAAATGTCTATACGGCAAGGTTTGCATTACCTTTGACTCGATTTAAAAAGTGTATTACATTGAATATCAAAAACCCTTTAAAATGGTCATGTGATTTTGGTCATTCCATATTAGGCCATATGCAAATTAGGTGCCAAATATGGAAAATTGCATTATTTTTTGGACCATATACTGTAATTATGTGATGCTGCTTACCTAAATTTGTTGTTCAGTTCAACTTAAGATGTCACATAATAGTCCCCAGAATGGGGATTTCTAAAGAACTAAAATCATATGGTTAGTTACCATGGTAACTAGAAAGCAGGCATTTGAACGGCCTTCATTCAAAAATATTTAGGATCTCAGTGATATTTATGCTTTTCCGCATGGCCTTATCTTGATCTTATTTACACATTTATTGATTACGTATTGGGAGTTTGATTGGAGTGCCACATTTTGCATATATTTTTGCATAATTAATGATATTCAGGTATGCCCAAAAAAGGAATCATAGGCATTTTTCAAACATTTTTTAGCTTCCTTGACCTCACATCTGGGTGAATAGGAAATAACAACTTTTTGGTTGTCAACTTGTCATGAAAAAAATTGATGCCATAATCTGGTTGAAATTTTTTTAGTATTTTTGCCTTTTTGTTATTGTGGTTGCCTTGGTAACTGAAATATAAGCATTTACAAATTACATCACAAATGCGTCGCCACTGGTCCTTTTATCCATTCAGAAATTATGCTGATTTGGCTACGTGTGTAATGCATGTTGAAGATGATTGCTTGGACCCTCTTTCAGAAATTGTTCCAAAATACAGAATAATTAAATTTAACAGCAATTCAATGGGCACTATAATTGTCATGACCATATAAGGAGATAACTGTAAATCTAAAAACATCACAATGAATCACCTGATTCACTGGATTCCAGTTGGTGTCTTGAACATCTTCGTGAGATTTTCATCAGACATTAATTTTGTGTCAGTTTGTAGAATTTTAAGAAATTATCTGGTTGCCATGGCAACATGATGTTTACTAAACATGACATTTGAAGAACACAAGTTGATTTATAAAACAAGAGAATGCTGCCACTACATTCTCTCATCACTGAACAGCTGCACTTCAGCATTAAGGGCCTATGATGCAAAAGTACCCACTATCTGTCAATTTATGACTATGATATAACATTTTGAAGATAATCAAATGAGAATTTAAATTTTGAATGAATAATACCTATGTAATGGAATATGTAGAGGTAGAGGTGGGAGTTAATCAGTTAATATTCTCCTTCCGTGCTGACAACTGCAACCGCATGCTCAGCCGACTTTACACCTCTGCTACACTGTCTACAAGTGACCGATATATGCTGCCACCTAGGGGGCAAAATTAGTGAGCTTCAACAGAAACTGAGTGTGAGGAACTCGTACAACTTTATCTTGAAGAAACCAGGACAATCCTATCATTTGGTGACAGTCTAGTCTATTTCTCAAAACTCTCTAAATTTCTAGTCTGATTTTGGTTGACTTTGGCAGATAGCTCGTGAACACCAAATTAATTTGGAAGTATTTTTTTATCATGGTGGATGTGCACATGGTGGCCCACAAACAACACAGTAAAGATGGTGATGCTTGTAACATGGACCACACATTCTGTTGAGTGTTGCCTTTACAAAGTTTGAAACTATTTTCTGTTGTCTTAGTTAATCTATCTCCATAAAGTAAATGAATAGATGCAAATGGTACATTTTTTTGTATCACAAAGTAAAAACGGCTTCTTTTTATAGCCCTGTGAATAAGGGAGAATATTATTTTTGGACACTTTTCTGACCACACTTTAGCATGCATAATTTGTTGAAGTAGATAGAATACCATCAAACTTCTGATGTTAAAATCATCCCTTTCTTTAACAAAAGCCAAAGCTAGTGTTACAAACTGTTTCTTTTGTCTGCTGATTTCCATTCAAAGCAGAATACTGGATCTTCACAAGCAACCATGCCTTTTAAAATTAGTCTGGCACAGTAATACAGACAGCTGTTGTACAGCCTGATCTTGTGGCCTGTCCTATATATGTAAATGTTCACCAAATTCCATTTCCTAGGACTGTTGGCATATTGCTGCCACAACAGGGACAGGCTCCTATGGTTGACAGACTCACTGATCATTCTTGATCAGTCTCACTGCCCTGGTGATATACAGCTGGCAGCCTCACATGGCACCATCACTGATCAATCTTGTACCTCACCTGCCGATAGCCAACCTCCCCATTTACACCTGGGTGGAGCAGTGATTCAAAGAGGATCTGCTCAATTCCTTCATGCCCCAGGAGGTTTGAACCCACAACCTTGTGCATGTGAGTCTGGCATCAAACTCATTGGACCATGGTAACTCACATAATGACATAATAGGTTGTTTTGCCATTCTTCTGTCTCCTGGGAGCTATTTGAGTTTCTTCTCAAGCTAAAAACTGGGAAGTGTGAGAGACATTTACAGATTTACAGGGTTTATTTCCCTGATATTGTCACTGTAGACACAATACAATGGATATACTTCACTGCTTGATGGTTAGTAATTTGTTAAATTTCATATTTATATCTCTTGTCCTTAGATTTTTCCGAAGTGCTCTCTAAAACACATTTACTTAACATTTTCTCCAAGGGGTGGATCTAGAAATGGCCTGAGGGGTGGGGGGCCATTACATGGGGTGAATACGGGTTGCTCCGCGGCTTTTCCTATCTCTTCCATGTTAATTTTTGGCCCGGGTGGGGGGGGGGCTATGGCCCAATTCCCCTCCTAAATACACCACTGTTTGTTTGTTTGTTTGTGTTTCACGCCTCAGCAGCACCTTAGTGGGCTATATCGAGGCAGGCGATCGCCGTATGATGATGAGATGAGAAGACTGTGAGTCTGGTACATACCCTATTACTTCAGGGATGCCCAGGGTCTTTCAGTTGCCCCAGCATAGAACACTGGATACAACCCGCCTCCATTTAATGTCCCATGGGCTCGGACTAAAGTGAGTTTCGGGGTGGGATTCGAAACCACGCCCTCAGAGCCAGTGGTTGTGCAAACAAGCACTCTTAACCATTAGGCCACGGAGGAACTCAAATACACCACTGTTTCCCCCCATATTTTCCCTCTAATGAAGACATCAGCCAGGAAAAAATGCTGTATCAAGCAATAAGACATGGGATCATTTTGAAGAAAGTACATTTCTAGGCAGTGTAGATAACTTTACAAGGCCGTTAATGACTTTGGTGCCATCTCCCGGTATTGAAGGAAATGGATAATAATTATTTACCTGACACCCAAAGGTTCATGGAAAATAATTGTTCAGAGGGACCATGTCAGAGAAACACAGACTAAGCCAAGGGACTAGCAAGATAGGCCTATCTTTTGTCCTTCTAAACTGCAGTATTTTCCCATCTAAATTGTATGTTTGTATCTTCTCCCTAAATCCCGTGGAACGCCACTTCCCCACCAAAATTCCAGTCCTGTCTCTAAATTTCATATCTTTCATTGAAAATCCGTATTTCCCTTGATTTTCCGATATTTGCGTGGAGAAGAGCACCAGTATTGATGAAAATTTGATCTAGGCACATTGATTGTGTCTTTTTGCATTCCTCAATCCACAAATATTCTATATATATATACAGTAAAATATGGATTACACATTTCAGGTAGTCATCTTTATATGATTTAGGTTTTCTTTAGGAAATTCCATTTTATATTTAAGGCAGTTGCATGGTTTGCCGCATGCAGGAGAGGCTCAGATCTGAACCTAGTCCAGACCTAATCTGAACCAAATAAAAGTTATTTCGTGTGAAAATCCTTTGTCCAAAAGAACATAGGAAATGACAAATAATTTTTTCATTTTGTGGATATACAAGCCTACGTCTTTATGAGGGGCTAGTGGCCATCCTTGATAGGTACTGTCATACAGATGGTAAGATCATTGAAAATTCCTTGAAAGGGGATATTTTGAATGTACAAGATGCATTATTTATCCCTAGAAACATTGAAATTGGCAAAAATGTGCTTCTGGCACAATTTGAGGGAAACATAATTATGATATTTCATGTTCATGTTTCTGACTGTGTTTTTGGCTGTGATGGTGAATTCACCTGATAAGTAGCCGGTTTTGATAAATATATATTAAAAATCTTTTTTGTAAATCCTTATTTGTTTACCTTCAAAATGATGTATCATAGTCATTATATCGACATATGATGGGTGCTTCTGCATCATAGGCCTTTAATTTTTAAGTGTACTGTTCAATGACGCAAGACTGCAGTGGCAACTTTCCTGTTGTTTAATAATCAAGTAGTGTCCTTCAAACGTCATGTTTAATGTGCATTATGTTGTCATGGCAACCAGTAAATTTCCTAAATTTCAACTATCCGAATGAAAAAAATTATGCTGGAGGAAAATCTTGCCAAGATGTTCAAGACACCATCTGGAATCCAGTGCCTCAGCTGATCATCTTTTTAAAATTAACCATTATATCCATTTATGGTCAGTTGGTCATGACCCCTGTAATGCCCATTGAATTGGGGTAAAATTTAATTATTATTTGGAAAAATATTTGAAAGAGGGTCCAAACTATCATCTTCAACATGCATTATACACATAACCAAATCAGAATTTGGGATAAAAGGACCAGAAGTGATGCCTTTGTGATATCATTTGTAAATGCTTATATTTCAGTTACCAAGGCAACCACAATAACAAAAAAAAAGCAAACATTTTAAAATATTTTTCAACCAGATTATGGCATCAATTATATCATAACAGGTTTGACCACCTAAAAGTTGTTATTTCCTATTCACCCAGATTGTGAGGCCAAGGATGCTAAAAAATGGTTGAAAAATGCCTATAATTCCTTATTTGGGCATACCTGAATATCATTAATTATGCAAAAATATATGCAAAATATGGCACTCCAATCAAACTCCCAATACATAATCAATAAATGTGTAAATAAGATAAGGCCATGCGGGATAAGCATATATATCGCTGAGATCCTAAATATTTTTGAATGAAGGCCGTTCAAATGCCTGCATTCTGGTTACCATGGTAACCAACTATATGATTTTAGTTCTTTAGAAATCCCCATCCTGGGGACTATCATATGACATCTTAAGTTGAACTGAACAACAAATTTAGATAAGCAGCATCACATAATTACAGTATATGGTCCAAAAAATAACGCAATTTTCCATATTTGGCACCTAATTTGCATATGGCCTAATATGGAATGACCAAAATCACATGACCACTTTAAAGGGTTTTTGATATTCAATGTAATACACTTTTTAAATTGAGTCAAAGGTAATGCAAACCTTGCTGTATAGACATTTTAAAATATCACAAATGGAATACTTTTTTCCAGACTTGGTTGCCAAGGCAACCAATTTACGAAAATTTGAACACAGAGATTTTATTGCAACAGGCATTTTCAGAAACTAGAGAATTTTCCGATTCCAACGGTGTAAAGATTGTCTGTTCACCTCTCAGGTTGGGCTCAACACCAAATTTGGGAGCTGGCTCCTCTACTAATAGCTATGAAAACGATAATAACAATAATCTAGTTGTTAAAATGTTATAATTGCCCAATCCATATGATTCTAACCAACGACACACTTTTCTATTGGACTTCTGTCTTTTAAAAGCACATAATCACAAGCTGACCCAAACGATCAAACACACTCATTAACTCAGACTCCTTGGCTTGGTCAACAACACAGATCACCTTGTGGAAAGGCAAAGGGGATTCCAACACAGCTTGTATTGCTTGTATAAATTCAGAACCACAAATGGAGACAGACCAATAATTTGTGAGTGCAAGAATCATGAGATTCATAATCTTTAATCTCTTGAAATGAAAGTGTTGCGGAAACTAATGCTTTGACCCTTACAAATCGTCAACTCACGATGTGGTAGGAATGACGATGTTTGCAATTCATAATAACAACCCCGTTTCTTGGGACCTCCCTCATTACCTTGACTCTTCCTGTTTTTGTTTTTTGTTGTTTTGTTGTTGTTGTTTTGTTTTTTTTAATTTTTCTTTTAGAGCATTTCAGTGCTCAATGGTATCTTTCGGGAGCTTTGATCAAGTGATATCTGCATTTTATTATATAATATGATTTCCAGTTTTCCTTTCCTTTGAATCCTAGCCCCATCACTTGTTTTGGCTTCTGTCCATGCTGTGTCTGTCTATGTGAGTTCTCTCTTTCTTTCCTGCTGCCCTCTGTCTGCCTGTTTGTCTGTCTCTCTTTCTGATCTGTGATTAATTTCATTTTAGTGCGCAGTCGCTTTGTACCAGAAATGAGATTTTAACTGAATTCTTTCTTTGAAATTTAATTCATTGTACTCGGCAGTCTCTGGTGGCTTTTGTTTATACACAACCATCCATGCAGATCACATGCGGGCAAGTTCCAATGCTAAAATGAAAACATCCTCAAAATTGGATGGAGCCCAAGTTGAGTTAGAGCAGCCTATTGGCCTCAGGGGCACATTTCTAACACCTGCCATTATAAGGAGGCTTTCAAAAAACATGAAAAATCAACCCAAAATGCATGATGAGGTGTCATTTAAAAATCTGACAGAGATAAAAGATCTTGCCTTTTCCCGATGACCTCTCCTCTTCCAGCAGCTTGTTTTTCCTACTCCGTCCAGTGTTGTAAGCTTTTGTTGTTGAAATCTTTTATTCAGATGTTTTAAACTACCTGCATTCTGTTTTGCTTTCTTTTCATAACACAAACTAAACCAACTAAACTGCCCCTTGGGGTGTTTTCGTGCAAAGTGAACTATGGCTTTTACTTGCTCCCAAAGATACTAATTCAGTTTTACTGGTGTAACAATACACTCAGAAATAAACTTTTCAAGGCAATTACTTTCTTGACATCCGTGCTTTGAGATATATATATATATATATACAGTCTGAAATTGTTTTTACACGACCATGGTAATTGTTTCAACAAGTTGTATTTTTTACATAATGTAATGTGTTACATAATAACAAAGCCTACTTTTATAAAATAGCCAGCCAGAAATGTAAATAAAAAGTCCATAATTATTTCCAGAAACTTAAAACTAAATTTTTAATACTGTGTATAATTGTTTAAACTTAGAGTTTGTGACAGTAACAATGAAATATGCAGGACACCAGCTACATCGAAGTGCATTTTGTAATTTTATGCTTGGGGCATCACTTGACATTTTTGGCTGTGAAACTAGTTTTAAGGCTTCCCCAAAATGGACTTGGGTTAGCTGTGACTGAACGAACAAATTGCTCAAGAAGAATGTTTTATTAGCAGAGGTTCCCTGCAGCAATAAAAATGAAATATTACTCTGGCCTGCTTCATAAAACAGAAGAAAAAAAAACTCATGAAAATGAATGTGTAAAGTCATGACCAACGAAAAAACCCAGACCCAGAGCGGAAATCAAAGACCAAGACTTGGCTGCCAAACACACAATTGTTCGTTCATCTCAAGTTAAGTACGGTGTGTGCAATCAATCTGTTTGTTGCAGTTTTTGGTAAATTTTCTGAAGTTTTAACCTTTCCATCTTCCGTAGAAAAAGCCCATTTATTATTTAGCAAACACATTAATAAATAGAATTGGTACTTACAACAACCCGTCGAAATGTTCCATTCTGGGCGACTTGAGGTTCTAAAACTAATGAAGCTTGTAGCATTTGATCATAATACACCCCAAAGCCCTGAAAACAGTAAAGCATGGAATTATTTACTTTATTATACCAAATATATGGCAAGTCAGGCACTCAGTCATCCAATCTGACGTATCATGCCACATTAAACTCGCCTATGATAACCATATTACAGTTAAGCAAGAGCATGAATTTACACCACCACTGGCGGTCAAAATGACGAATGTTTCTGACCCTTCCAACCAGTAACGGATATTTTTTGTCAGGGGAGCTCTTGGCTGGTGAGGCAGAGGTGTGCCATTACAAATTTTTAGAAGGGAAATTTAAGGCTAAAATACCTGGAGGACTGAGGAAGTGAACAAGACGACTATAATTTCACCACTGATCATTGGGGAGCTCGCCCAGTTTATCAAGGGAGTTTGGCCCCCAAGCCCCCTCCCCCCATTTTCATCACTGCTTCCAGCTCATGTCACATAATATGGTTTTAAAATTTTGTTAGTGATGACCTCAGAAAACATGGGTTTGTTGGTCTAGATTAACCATCTCTGTCTTTGACATGGCAGATCACAAATATATGAGGAATAACGCTCAACAGCAAAGAGAGGAAGTAAATGGTGCATTGTGTCAATTGCTTAGGATACTAACCGTTGAGATCTCAGGCTGGTGCCTTGAAAACTGTCTATCACTTGAAACGATGGTTGGAAAGGAGGCGTCCACATCGCGACTCCTCCGTAAACGCATAGCTATGGTGGTGGAATATAGCCTGAAGTGCAACCTGCAACCAAAAATAAGGCGTGATTTGTCCATGCAATTCTTTGATTGATTGGGCTTCCACGAAGGGGAGACCGGTTTCATGAGTGCTGACTATCTGCTTCCTACATCAAAGTTAAGGATAATTGAAAGTTCTTAAGAATCAATCACTGAAAATGTGCAGAAGTGGGGTTGAAGCAATATTGCATTCTGACATTGAGTGATAAACAATTTGTCATGCACATTTATTTCAATGAAATCAATAAAAGTTTTAAATTCATTGTTAAAACTTAATTGGAATGCATTACAAAGCCCATCCAAGAATTGTTGTCTCGTGTTTTTCAAGCTTGTTCATTGCATTATAAGCCACTAAATGTCCCATAAGGCATTGCAACGGGAACTTGTCGTTCATGACATAAGTGTCCTAAATAGTTCATGGCCTGTAGTTAACACAAAGAAATGGAAGTTCGTCATCAGGTTGAGATGAATAAATTGATGAATGGTTATATAGAGAGAAAGTGCAAAATGGAAGTAGGGAAGTTTTTGTCATGGCAAGAACAGTCATTGCCGTCAAATAATGAATCTTTGTGCTATATACTGTTAAGCGAACAAAAAAAGCCGTACAAATTGCAAATGTAAGCTGTGACACTGTCTAGGGGGCAGCGAGAGAGAAAGACTGATGTATAAGATGCTGTAATCGATGCAGAATTGGCAGTGTGCATAGCGAACATAAAAACAGGAATGGTCGTAGTCGTAAAAATTACGAAACTAAGGTAGGCACCTTCTAGAGGGCGGTGAGACAGAAAGATTGATGTGTAACATGCTATAATCGATGCAGAATTGACGATGTGCATAAAAATAAACAAAATTACCCAAACTGTGACTTATAATATAGGATGCCACGCATGACTGTCGCATGTTCTGGTGTGGACATTAACCGATTTCTCAAGAAATTCCAATCAGATTTTTCTAATTTCTGTAGTTCCATGCGATATACATTACATAGGTCTCTTCTTTGTATTATCTTGACCCAAATTTCTCTTCAAGAGCACTGAGTGCGGGGGAACCCTAAGCTTTGGGACACTTTGCATAGCTACTAATTTTACTCAATGCTCTTTAACACTGAGCAACTCACAAGTTTGCATGAATATCACCAATGCTATTTCGCTTCAATCCAAGGTATAAGAGATTAGACTGCACAAGTTTTTTGCAGCCAGACAGCAAAATGAGACACAGCCATAACTGCCCCAATGTGCTCCAATCCAGGGGCACATTGGGACATCAATAAAAACAAGAATCCGCGGATTCAAAAGCAGAGCTTGGCATTTCTGTAGGAGCAGCCTTTAAAACACACTCTGACCTTTAATTGGGCATGAAGGGCTGGTGAAAACTGAGGTTTACCGAACCGCCAGAATTTTTACCAGCCCGTCTTATTTTATGAGTTTTGCATTATTTGGCAACATTTTTGGCAATGGAAAGAAACAATTAACCCCTTTTCGCCAGGGCCCGCCCCGGAGGCGCACGCACGCAATTCTCGGATTGGGGGCGTCCTCTATACTAACTATATTTTAGCAAAAAAAAGAAGTTCATCTGGGGGGGGGGCACATGTCCAATATGGGGGGATATGTACCCCCCCCCCTCCGGGGGCACTGCCCTTACAAAATGATGAGCAATTAACATGCCGTTGGGAGAATTGGTCTAAATAAGACAATTTTTATGCAAATTTGATGAAATTTTGGATTTGAGCAGCCCACATATTCTACTACTGAGGGCAAGTTTTGGTAGAATTTTCACAAAGATCGGCACATTAAAAATTACTTTTAAATTAGAAAAATGCAGAAAAAAAATTAAGAAACAGCAATCATAGATAGATAGATAGATAGATAGATAGATAGATAGATATGGTAAGTGCAGCCCTCTAAGCCCAGTTCTGGGCGCTCACGAGGGTTGATTGATGAGATGAGAGAAAGAGCAGGAGTCCTCAACATGTTACACATTTACCCCATGTGAGGGATCTTTTACTTGCCCAGCAGAGACACTGATACAAGGGGCCGCCAATTTGACGTCTCATCCGAACGACATCCAGCTGGGATTTTGCTCATAAAGGTGCACTGAAAATTTCGGGTTCCCAACCGGGAGTCGAACCCATGCAGGCACAGACCTTCAGCGGAGCAGGCGGGAACCTTAACCACTACACCACCCAGCTGCATCAGCCTGGCTTTGGTGTGATGTCACCCCGGTGACATCACTAAAATCACCTATGACATCACATGTAGAGCGTTTCACCTCAGCCTGTTGTATAATCGCATGCCACCACTCGGCAATAAACACTAGCCCTGGCTTTGAATCCATGGATTCTTGTTGTATAGTATAGGCCTATTACAAGTCATTTAAGTCCAAAGACATATGCTACGGTTACTACAGACATCAAACAATTTTCTCCACACTCAGCAGCGTTGAAGACTTTTGGTTGCGATTTATTATTTGATGTTACTTAAATCGCAAATGGCAGCAAAATCTGACAGGTCAACATGCCAACAAGCTACTGCAACAGTGAAATTTAATTGTCACATTGAGTCTGGTGAATCAAATATCTTCTATACTATTAAAATGATGGCAGCCAGAGTTTATCTTAATACATCAAGAGGTTATGTCAATTTCTATTCAATGTCTGGCCTCATAAGTTTTTCTGTGCCTTTTTTTGTGGCCTTCAAGGCAGAACTCTCTCCTTTCAAGGCCAAACCACTCCTCTGAATGTCCTAATCAATTATGATCCATATACAATACACAAGAGGGCAGCACCTGCAAGCTCTCTACCAGTTACAAATCACATGATCAAGTCACATGACTGAACCTGGTGAGGAAGCTGGTGATCCTGAATTGGCCAATCAGCACACAGAATATTACAACCTAGTAATTTGCAACTTTCTGATTGGTCTAGAATTGTCCCACCAATTGTTATTGCCCATATATGGCCCATTCATAAGATGAGCAGTGATTGTAAAAAAATGATTCAGTAACCACACAATACTGCATCAAGAGAGTTTTTTGAAGCTAGAGAACTAGAAATTACTTGCTTATTAGGGATCTTGAATTTGGAGATGCTACACACCAGGAATTGCATGAATTTGAGAAAAAGGTGAGTTGGTCATTCATGAAAATCATGTCCAGTTCCCTTTTGTCTTGACCAACTGTAAAAAGCAGAGCGATTACTCGCTCTGCTTAAAAACTATGTTAACACTCTTGTATGCACTTGACATTAAAAATAAGAAGTGTTGAAAGACTATATACACAGCAAAAATACTTGTAATACCAATAGTTAATAAATCTAAACAGTTCAAAACATTTCACCTAAACTGTCCTGGGTGCGGTCACCAATCTAAGTATCACACAGTGCTTTAATAAATTTGTTCACACAGCATGGTAATCCACTATGCCTCAATTCAGTGTGGCCTGTATAGATATTCTGTGCTGTCCCAGGTAATTGAATAAGCCAGACCTGTGAACCTTTAGATTCAGCCAGGGAAGCAGACTATTCATACTTTTTGAAAAAAAAGTGGGTTTTTGTGTGGTCATGGCAATGAATTTGAAGGAAGAAAGGACACTAAACCTGTGTCTGACATAAGTTGAAAGCAACATTTAATAACCTGGAGTGTTATGAAAAATTTAAATGCATGCAGGCGAAAGAAACCCAGAGATGCATGGCAAGCCTCAGGGGGAGAGGGCTAATAATTTCGTCCAAGGCATATTTTGTTTTCAATTAATTATCTTGATCAATTTTGACATTTTTGGAAGAATTAACGTTTTGTATAGAAATACCATAGAGTTTTGTTGAAAAGTTGGTTGGTCTATTACACCCACTACGGAGAAAAATGGCATTAAAGAGTAATTAAGTCCTCAACTGTATCTCCATAAAATTTGGTTGCACCAACATTGTGCAAAATACTTTTAAAAGAGGTGTCTTTTGTGGGTGCGAATGTCCATGGAAAAGTAAAATATTATAAATTAAAAAAATAAACTTTTTTAAAGAGCAACATGATTCAGTTTCCTGGCAGGTTAAGAAGTAAAACGAATGGAACTTTGTAGGCAGTTCCCTAAGATCACAATATGTTTTCCATCTTCCATAATTATGATGGTATTGCTTTTGCATGATTAAATCTGAATAGAGCGCTTTTTCCCCAAAGCCAAAGGACAATTGTTTACTTTATGAACTAATTCCCACATTTTAGGCTTTTTCTTGAAGCTGAAAAAGAGAGTGTTGAAATTGACCAATATGACAATGTTTACAGGTTTGTCCAACAAGAATATATAGGCAGCCAATGAATCTGCTTTCTGTGTGTATTGTCGTTTCAACCTCTCTATGAACCCAACCGTTGAGTTTTGGCCCAACTGAATTTTGTTCACTAAATGCTGAGATAACTAGAATTCACACTGTGAGCAGAATGTGAGCAGCTGCTGAGCATGTTGCTTTAGAATTATCATAAATTTGTTAGTTTTTTTTGGGGGGGGGGGGGGGATTAATTTACCTTTTGGGGGATGTGGAAAAGATAGCTTAAGTCAGACCAATTTTTAAGAACTGTCGACCGGGAGAACTTCTTAGCACCATGATTCATAGCATCTATAGAACTGCAGAGATTAATTATATTAGATATATTTATATGAAGATGTGCTTAGGAGTTTGAAATCTTGACCGGGCTGTTAAATAATTCAGGACTTTGTCCCATTTCCACCTCAACAAGTTTGAATCATTAAAAATGTTTGAAAATTGGAAATCAGAGGGATGTAATTAAGCTGAAGTTTTGTTGGAAAGAGCATGAAATTTTTTTTTCATACGGAAAGAAGAAGCCTCACCTTCAGATGCACTCAGAACTACACATATGACAACCAAATGTAAAATTAATTTAGAGTCTCTGGGTAAATTGGTCTTCCGGTGATACCAATTTGGCAATGACTGGGAGACCAAATCAGTTCACTGGGAGACCATTTGGTCTCCCAGTTACTCTGTTAAAAAACTAGGCTTGACCAGAGCAATCCATCGGACAAGAACCAAACAACCACGCAAGAAAATCCTAACCAAGCCATCTTGGATTTCTCCAAATGTGTTTTCACCCACAGGCAAATAACTGGACGAACTTTAGAGGAAATATGTACTATAAGATCACAAATGACAATTCAGTTTATGCCATCTTGGAAATCTCGAATGATGCTGACCTATATGCAAGCAAGGGGCCAACCAACATCCTCCGGGAGGGGCTGTGAATTTTTGGTGAATAGAAAAGTTTGTTGCTCACTTTACACTGAAAAAGATGTAACTGTATCACACTATTGTACAGCATGCATGATGATGTATTCAACAACTCCTGAGTCTATGCTTTTGACAACAAAAGCAAGTTATGTGATTAGAGATCTTGGTTAAGGCCAATTGTCTATCTGAAGATGACAGCCATGGCATTGGCTAATCGAGTGATAATTGATGGCCAAGAAAAGAGGCCATGAACAATTTTCGGCCTGTGAACCAGCTTAGCACAGTGCTTCTATCTGCCAGTATATTTTTTCTTACAATTTTAGTTTCTGCAAAATGCAGCACATATAGAAATGTTAAATATAACCCCTCATCTAAAACAGTCTCTGTGATAAAGTTAACCGTAATTTGGGCAATTTGGAGGCCTTAGAATGGTTTTTTCTCTGTGTCCATCTAGGCAGAACAGAGCAGATTGAGCTGGTGCAATCGAATGGATGATTATGGATCCTTGCTTCGTTTTGGCGGGAAAATTTAAAGTCCTCCCGACCGTGAATTCAAATCGGGAATATCGGGACTTTCCTAGCACAGACAACATCGCCAATACCCACATGATGCCACGTGTAATGCTAAATACAAAAAACAGCAAATGTCAATGCTCACCCACGTCCCCAGTGACTGCATTCAGCCAGAAAATGTGACAAAAAATTTTCAGGTGACTGGAAATCACTCCAACAAAAACAAAGGGAGCAGGCTGCAAGAAGCAGCAGCTCCCAATAATAAAACATGTTAATAGACTACCTTAAGCTGTCGGGCAGCAGGTCGTGGAATGCAAGGTAGTTGGTGGAGAGCGCCTGGCCATCTTGGCTGTTGAACACTTCCGTAAGGGTGAATTCGTTGTGTCGCGGATTATCCTGGCTCCCGTAAGCTGATCGAGCCGGTACCCCCTGTGCCGTCTCAGCTCTGCTAATCCATGAGATTCCTGCAAGAAGAAGGAAAACATTTCAAGATATAATTATAACAGATGAAATCATATAATTGCCCTGCAACGGTCACCTTTGGCGTAACCAATGTGTTACTATGCATGGGGCGATCACTTGAATCACATGTGCAGGAATATATTAAACCTCACATGAATATTTTGTTATTTTTGCATTCCCTGGCTGTAATATTTGTGGTAATACCAAGTACATGTGTGTTTCCATTTCCCGGTGCCTCAATTCCCTTTGCACTGATGGCGCAGTACTGTACTTGAGATTAGGAACAAGCAACAGCCTTGAACTGGAATGAACAACATGAGGAGTACAAAATGAAGGAACATCTACCCTTTTTCATGACTGCTTCCATTAATCATCAAGCCATTGCCTGATATACTTTGAATTGCTATCTCCACAAGCAATTTAGTTACTTTTCAAGGTTAAATTTAAAAAAACTACACACTTTATCGGGGTGCGCATTTGCGCAAATAAAGACAGTGTAATTCTAATATGAAATTAAACCTTTTAGTTCAATTGCTCCCGAAATTAAACCTGTAGTTAACGGAAATATGTTGTGCAAATGACACCACAGCCAAGTGGTTTGAGTGCACCTTTTGGGTACAGTGTCTGTGGCCTGGTACTCCAACTCTGGAAGGTGGCTTTTTTGGGAGCACATCCAAATTGAATCAAGAGTGTCATGTACCAAATTCACATCAGTTTCGGCTGTGCAATGTGTGCATGCAAATCGGACATTTTTATGTAAACTTGAGTGCATCTTTTTTTTTAGTCAGTCTATTTATATCTCTCAGAGTCACGATTCACACAAAGCATTTGAAGCTGTTGTGGAATTGTAGTTTTAGGCAAGCGCTTCTGTCACAGAAATCCAGGCACTCGAAATTAAGACAACGAAGTTTGGTCATATTTCTGCGCTTGACTGACTTGACTTGTACAACACTTCCTATTTATAACCCTGAATGTCCTTCCTGTCTTGAGTCAAATTACATTTCGGCAGGACAACCCAAAGGGCATACAACATAAACACGACGTTGCTAATTATTTGAGGGCTGGTTCACCTAGAAATGTATGCCAGAAATTATGTTGCCACAACGTGAATACAACCTTGAATTTTTTTTTACAACAAAGCCACGTCGCAAGCTAACATTGAACCCTTGACATTGCCTCGCAATGTCATTGAAAAAATCACCACAAAGGCGCATGTACTAACGTCATATCGTTGATATACAGTAGCGGACAAAAGTTTAGGCCACGTCAATTTTTTGGCAATATTAGGGAAAACAGGTGCTCAGCTGAAAAGTTTCTGCGTGGATTTTCTTGCCTATGTGTCAGGGAAGTTCTACAAGAGAGAAAACTTGATCTATTTTTAGCACTTCCTTGAATATGTGTGATAAACCAAAATTTCAGGTGGTCTAAACTTACATCTGATGCTTGCTTACATCCACAAAGGCCCTTAATGGCAATTTGCATCAGCAGAAAGGTGGCTAAATTATTCAATGTTATTTTAGACAAGTTATTCAAACATGTGTCATGTGATTTAAAGGCAATTAGTCATGAAACAGGAAAAAAAACACATTTTTTAATAATTTTTCAAAATTTCAACTTAGGAGGTAATAATGGTGATTCAATGAGCCAAAATTGTTAATAAACAAAAGGTCAACTAAAAACAACTAAGAAAATATGTGTCTGACACATTTTCATCCTTCTAATGGAGTATGAATACACTTGACACCCAGTCATACTGCAAAAATGGTGTTTTTGCCTGGTTTTGTCTAAGAGACTCCTATTTGAAGCATCATAAAACAGTGAAAGGAGAGTTTTCATTCATCTGAGTATGTGTCCTGATAAAATCAACAAACTTTTGTTCTTTTCCCACAGTACAGACAAAATTTCAGACGCCACTCTGGAAAGTGTACTGAAATGTAATGTTAATGAATGGACCAGTTTTACGCCTTCCATAAAAGTGGCTGTAGTTTCATCATAAGTAAAGCGAACAAATAAAAGTTGTTTGATTTTATCAGGACACATGCTCAGGTGAATGAAAACTCTCCTTTTACTGTTTTATGATGCTTCAAATAGGAGTCTCTTAGACAAAACCAGGCAAATACACCATTTTTGCATTATGACTGGGTGTCAAGTGTATTCATACTCCATCAGAAGGATGAAAATCAGTCAGACACATATTTTCTTAGTTGTTTTTAGTAGACCTTTTATATATTAACAATTTTGGCTCATTGAATCACCATTATTACCTCCTAACTTGAAATTTTTAAAATTACTAAAAAATGTGTTTTTTCCTGTTTCATGACTAATTGCCTTTAAATCACATGACACATGTTTGAATAACTTGTCTAAAATAACATTGAATAATTTAGCCACCTTTCTGCTAATGCACATTGCCATTAAGGGCCTTTGTGGATGTAAGCAAGCATCAGACGTAAGTTTAGACCACCTGAAATTTTGGTTTATCACACATATTCAAGGAAGTGCTAAAAATAGATCAAGTTTTCTCTCTTGTAGAACTTCCCTGACACATAGGCAAGAAAATCCATGCAGAAATTTTTCAGCTGAGCACCTATTTTCCCTAATATTGCCTAAAAATTGACGTGGCCTAAACTTTTGTCCGCTACTGTAGCTTCACAAGGTTATGACAACATAATTTCTTCCATAAAATTCTATGTCATTTGACGAACAGGGTGACGTTGTCGCAACGTTGCTACAATGTAGATGTGGCCATAGGCAACATCTTCAGAAATCGATGTTGCTCAACAATATTAGCTCTCAATATGATCAAGCGCTGGATTCATTGAAATTCTGCAGCATAAACGTCACAATGACACTGAATGTACATTCGCAGAATTGTATTGGATAGGTATATATACGAATGAAACTGGCAGTGGCGTAGCCAGAAATCCATGAGTTGGGGGGGGCAGGGGGGGGCAGGGGGGTCAGGGTCTGAACTAGGGGGGCCAACCTTTCGCGGCATTTTTGCTACATTTTTGCTGCATTACATGGATAAAAAATTAACACAGCGTTACAAGCCTTCTTTACGAATGACTTAGCTATGTTGACCGTCTTATCTTTTGTGACTGATAAACAAAATGACCATACATGATATGATACATCTCATACTTACACTAAAATCAATTATGACCTATAAAAAAATAATAAAACAGATTATATGGTTCCAATATCTCTTTTTTTTCATTACTGTCTTTGCAAGTTAGAGTATATTCCTGCTAAGAATGTCCTCTTTTTTTATATATTAGGTCTAAATCGAAAATTTATGAAAGTCCTTTTGATGGAAATCTACCCAACTCCTAAAATAGGCCTAAAAGGTAGTAGCAATTTGTGCAAATGACAGAAATACCAAAAATGTAGGGAAATTCCATGCGCATATGAAAAATTAAGCAGTTTGTAGAAATCACTCTAGTAAATCAGATCTGTTTGATAAGAAATCTTTCAAAGGAGCATTAAATATTTCTTTAACTGAACAATGGCGACGGAAAAATTTCCTCAAAACGCCCTGATTTAGATCATTCTAGAGAAAATTGGGTATAAGTGAGCGCCAGGGAAGGCCACAACTTTAGACGGACGTGTTCCAGCGACTGTTGCTGCTCCAATAAATTTTCAAAATTTTCAAATCTCAAATGGGGCGGCCGGTGGGGCGGTTGGGGCGGCCACTTATCTATTTGGGGGGAGGGGGCTGGCCCCCCTCATAGCTCCGCCACTGGAAACCGGTGTAAGACATCTGGCAAGACGTGACCCTCGAAGGGAAATAGATCTATTTGTGTTTTTATTGTAATCCAAGAACTTAACTGACGACAAATGCACTCAGATACACTATTGGAAAATACCTAAAATTTTGGCAATTATCTAAATTCAGACATCATATTTTCAAGGAAATCCGGAGTTGTTTGAAAAAGCATTTCCTAGTGACAGGAACATACACGGGGACATTATGGTGGGAGACCTGAAGCGTAAAATGTGGTCGCGCTTGGATGAGTAACTGTTCTTCCGATAGTCTGGTGTCTATTTGGATGTTGGCATAAAAAGAACACACTAAAAGGTGAACTGCCATCAAAAACCAACTTGTGATTTTTTGCAACTGTAAACCATTCCTTGCAGATCAAACTATGAGATAACTTTTCAGAGTTCCTGCAATTGTAGTTTACGACACTAATGAAATCTGTCTTTGCTCACCCCCAAGTGTACCCCCTCAAAGATATTATGCAGAATTTTTCAGCTAAATTTATGTTTGAAAGGCATAAACCAAGCAGAGTGGCAAAAATTCTAGGATCATTCACATTGCAGGCAATATTTGGGTGCCAATATATATTCTCCCGACATCAACATCATGTTTCACAATCGATCACACTTCATGGAATATAAGCAAAATTTATATTCCAGGAATGATTAGAAATCTGTGCATTGGGTATCACCATCTTCATCAACCTATGTTTATTTTAGTTATAATCTTTGCGAAGCGTCTTGACAGGATCCGACTTACAAGTACATTCTTAAATAATGAGTCTTGATCGTAAATATACATTGTAAATTTGAATTTTGAGGCAGCTCAAATGATTGAGATGGTTGCATAATTCATTTGAACCCACATAGCTTGTTGTTTTAAATTATGACAACAGAAGGATTATCATGACTAATAACAACAAGCTATGTCAGCTCAAACAAATTGTCCAGCCATCTGACTCAATCATTTGAATTGACTTCAAATATCAAATTTTACAATGTGGCATACAAAAAATTGACAACGTTGACAAACTCCGTTGCCTTGGGCACATGATGGTCTTCTGACCAAGTTGTAAAGTGTCCAGCTCAAATTCTAAATTTGCCTGCTGATAATGTAGAAGAACATTTAAAGGGGATGATTCGCAAATCTAACAGGGTTTTGCAGGAACATTTCTGGCATGCAACTTGCAAGCCCACAGCCATCTATTCAAGAGTGCCTATATCCAAAGGCTCACTCACCAGATTTGGACCTCCACAGGCATGCACCATCAAGTCGTTATCCAGGATACTATTTCAATTATTTGGCACCAGCCAAGTGTCAAGATGCCCTTCAGAGGGTCTGCTACCCTTTTGAAACCCCACAAATGACAGACAGGGTGCTAATGCAGGGGCAGTTTTAACAGACCATGAACCCATAAAACAGGGACATTTTAACCTATCCAACCCATTTTAACCTATCCAATCCAGCATGCGAGAAGCCATGATCCCTTCAACTGGCGGTGCAGCTAAATTTGCCTTTTTGTGAATTATGCGAAAGAAGACAAATACAATATAAGTGAGCATAATATAAACCAATACTTTAGTACTGGATGGGTTTTCTAATTGCCATGGTTTAAGAAAGCAAAAATACTTGCTATAGAGGATGCTACCCAGTTAAGCCTTGCTAAAACTTCATTTGGATATATCAATGATACCTTACCACCTAGAATTATCAATTTGTTTGATGTCATATTACCAGAAATAGAAACCTTCTAAGAGCTCCACATCATACAACACAACAATACAATAAAAGTTACTCAGGTCGAGCACAAAACATTTGGCTTAATCCAAATTAACATTTACAGAACAAAAATAATGTTAAGTGTTTTGCTAAAAACTTTATGATATCCAAGCTATAATTTTACTGAAATTCCACTCAAAAATCTTATGTTCTATCGCTTCCTTTTTAAATATTAGATATTTTTATTTTAATATTTTCTAGATCAATATAAGTCTGTATTTTTGTCAAGTCGTTGCTGCATATCAACTTAATGTATTTTATTGTAAACTTGTAACCCGGATGCAACTTTAAATAGTTTCCCAACTCTGTTGTTTCCCTTTATGTTGCTATTTGTAATTTGTAGTTAATCATGTTTTGTTTTTATCAATGTAAAATGTACCCGGTATGCACTTTTGCAACAAGAAAAATAAAAATCTCTATATCTATGTAGTAATGCTTTCCCTTCTACCATTCATCCCATAAGCACACCCCTACACACTTGACCTTGCCATTTGCCTTTGACTTTGGCATTTTCCTTTTCTTGTTTTTGGGTCACCGGGCAAAAAACCCCTTACTGTAATACCCACCATAAAAGTATGCAGTAAATTCCACCATATCCCACTGGCAACATGCAGTCAGAAGACTGAAATTCTTTTTATAAGTATTCCGATAACAGTAAAACTTTCACAGAAAAGTGTCAACGGTTGAGTTCTGAGACCATGCTGAGTCTGGCTATATTTACTGCTCACCAGTGCCATAAACATGCCAGGTGTTTGTGAATTGGCCATGGGTCATGGTTTAGGGACCCAAAAAAATCATATTTCATCACTCGCCGACTTTTTATTTTTAAGCTCATGGCACGCTGAAAATTTTTTATGCATTGAAAAAAGTTATGTGAAAGTTGTTAAAACAGGTTTTTTTTTATTTATTACAGGAATTCGCGTTGAAGTAGATTTCAGAGGTACTTGAATCAAGTAATTTGGCTCTACGTGACGTATGTTAGAAAGCTACTCATGTATGACCAGTTTCCATTCAGTTTTATGTGTGTGGAGAATGTGTGAAGTCAAAGCCTCTTACATCAGCTAGTCCTGTTTATTTCAGAAAAATACAATCTCAAACAACCTGAATCAGTGAAATTTTGTATATCAAAAATCTGGCAATCTTGAGTCTCTTTCGTAATCCCCGGTTAATCATCATACCTTCTATGAATAGTCTTTCACTTGGGACTACATTTGACAATCCCAGAACGCATTTTGTGATGCTTGAACAATTAGTTCTGTATTGGAAAAATGCAATTATAAGATTAGTTATTCGATAATTTTAGGCACATATTATCTATCTATCTATCTATCTATCTATCTATCTATATTTCTATCTATATTTCTATCTATCTATCTATATTTCTATCTATATTGCTATATTTCTTTCTTTCTTTCTATCTATCTATCTATCTATCTATCTATCTATCTATCTATTTTTCTTTCTTTCTTTCTTTCTTTCCTGTCTTTCTTTCCTTCTGTCTGTCTTTCTTTGTGTCTTTCTTTCTTTCTGTCTTTAATTTTTCTATCTTTTCTTTCAACTTTAATTTTTCGTTCTTTCTATCTTAGTTGTTCCATCTTAATCTTCCATCTGGCAATCCGTCTATGGATCTAATTGAAACAATTTTCTGGGAAGCACATAAAAATGCGGTCTAAAATGTTCATTTATGGATACACTGAGCTACAGGTGTCAGTCAAGCTCATTTATAATCCTATAATTTACATGTCAACCAATCGAAGTTTTAGTGTTATAGAAGACTAAAGGATTGACGTAGCAACATACAAAATGACTCTATTTTACAGTTACGGCTTGTCTTCCACACTTGATTAGTTTGATTGGTAGGTTTATCTGTGTGCTGCAGCTGATGTTAATCTTTGGAATGGACTGTGTTGCTACCATACGTCATATAGGCTACCATACGTCACGTAGATGTATTTTTAATTTGGAATTGCTAATTTATTTTCCATTTCTGGACTCTGGGCTTTGGTGGTTTTCTTTCTAAAGTCATATGCCCTCTTGCCTAGGCTAAAAGTTTGAAATTTATCTTGATAGTTTTAACACAATATTGAAAATACAAAATTTGCTGGAGCACTCAAGAATGAAAACTGACAAATCTACTTCAACGCAAATTCCTGTAAAGGTTGACTATTCTTATGTCCGTGGGTATGAGGGAAGCCAAATGAAAAAACATGTTATAAATTAAACTTGCTTTGTAATAACAGTTCTATCTTTGAGAGAACAATAAAATCAATGATGATTTCACTGGAAACTTTAGACATTCTAAAGAAAAACATGTCTTCAACAACTTCTATATTTTAAATGGAAAATGACAGCAAGATTATAATTTCACTTTTTGGGAAGTGATCAATCAGAGAAATTACTTTTCAGATGTCACAAGAGTGATTAGCAGTGAACTTGGTGCTGTCAGGACAGTGTGTCTCGTGTTGAGATATCCCACTTCTTTCTTTCCTATCTAAACTGTCCTTCTGAATTGAGTCTGTGAGAGAGAAGAAGACCGCAGCAAAAAGGTGAGAGAAAAATCCCTGGAAATGATCCGCATGCAATCCTGCAATGTTACAACTTAAAGGTGAAAACCACCAAAACACAAACTGACACTTTGAGGCAAAAGTGCTTGCTTAAGTGGCCCAAAACATGTGATAATGTGAGATAAAGTGTGTGGGACACTTTTGGGTCTTTATGGCATCGTGTAGCTGCCATCATTTCGGGCATGCCAGAAATATTTGGCATGCAACTGCAGACCTCATTCATAAAAAGCCATCGAAGTTTGTGCAACTGAAAAGGGAAGAAATACTATGCTGTTGGGTTGGCAATGGTGTCGGTTTGAAATTCAATTGGTTCTTAGGTAACTTGGTGTAGAAAAATACTACAAATGAATAGGGAGTTCTACAATTCAAACATTGAATTGTAGAACTCCCTATTCATTTGTAGTATTTTTCTACACCAAGTTACCTAAGAACCACGTACTCAAGACGTGGAAAAGATGCAAGTGGTCAAGCATTGTGTGACAATATATAAACCGGTTTCTCTGAATTACTGTAACCACAACTATAGCTATGCAACACTGGACTTTGTTCAAAACTGCCTCGGTTGATATTTGATACCTACTTCTATCCAGAATTTCGACAACAAACCCTACTACTTTAAAAGTTGTGAATAATCCATGTAAAAGTCAACAAGATGCCTGAAGTGCAAAACACAACATTACAACGTCGACCGATTGGCTGACAGTGAATTCAGAAAACCACTTCAGGTGTCTTCACTGCCTTTCCAGTTTTGTCACATAAGTTTGACTTCAGCCCAAATCAGGCAATTCAATGCATTAGGCGACGTGACTCTTGCGTAACAACCCCTCTGTCTGTCTGCAAAGATGTCACTCTTTTATACTTGTAACATTTTTATTTGATTTCATGGTGATGTTTGTCATTTCTGATTAGGCCTCTTTCTAGAAATTCTTTCCTCTCTTATTTTTATTCAGACAACAACATTGCATGAGACATATCTCATTTTGATTTAATAAACCGCTGAAATGTTCACATGACATTTTGAATGAAGCCTGGAATTTCAAGCCTTCACCAGCACTTTGCATGTGAAATGTAACACTTAGGTCAGCCCCTGGGTCTCAACAAAGGTTTCATATTTTTCTTGGGTTCTACATTGTAACACCTGAGTGCTGGGCTTTCACATAACCAAAACTTGATTTAAAAGGTGTTTAATGATTTTTATAGTAACCATTGAAACCAAAAATATGATCCATGCTGCCATGCACCATTCACAACCCTTATCCCCAACATGCCCTCTGATTTATGGGGCTCCAAAAAGCGATTTATCTTGTCACCCGTTTTGCCATGTTCACCACAATGTCAGGGGTTGTAAGATCTTCGTAATGCTCCAACTAATGGGTGGAAATCACTTCTTCTATGAGATATGTTATTTAAATGGGAATTGCCAACAACAAATCTTTTCAGTCAATTGTATTATTCACTAACCTACGTCAATTTAAATTACTTTTTGGATGCTTTTAACATTATGATAATGTTGTTAAACTGAACATTGGTTGTATTCACTAACCAAATAAAAATGGAAGGTGTTCATTCTCTTACACACTTTCAGCTCATCACATGAGATACCTTTGTAAATATTGCATTTAATCTCAGATATTCATTTAGGAAGGCCGTATTTCTATAGTTTCATGAAGACAATATTCTGTCCATGTAAGATGGTATTACATTTAGAATGACACTGACTGACAGGATTTCGTTTAGGATGACAGCATGACAGTATTTTGTAAATGGTATTGCATGCAGGATGACAGTGCAGCATTGGGATTGTGTTTCATTTAGGATGACAATATTTTGTACTAATATATTCATCTATAGTATTTCATTTAGGATGACAGTATTTTGTAAATGGTATTGCATTTAGGATGACAGTGCAGCATTGGGATTGTGTTTCATTTAGGATGACAATATTTTGTACTAATATATTCATCTATAGTATTTCATTTAGGATGACAGTATTTTGTAAATGGTATTGCATTTAGGATGACAGTGCAGCATTGGGATTGTGTTTCATTTAGGATGACAATATTTTGTACTAATATATTCATCTATAGTATTTCATTTAGGATGACAGTATTTTGTAAATGGTATTGCATTTATGATGACAGTGTAGCATTGGGATTGTGTTTCATTTAGGATGACAATATTTTGTACTAATATATTCATCTATAGTATTTCATTTAGGATGACAGTATTTTGTAAATGGTATTGCATTCAGGGTGACAGTGCAGCATTGGGATTGTGTTTCATTTAGGATGACAATATTTTGTACTAATATATTCATCTATAGTATTTCATTTAGGATGACAGTATTTTGTAAATGGTATTGCATTCAGGGTGACAGTGCAGCATTGGGATTGTGTTTCATTTAGGATGACAATATTTTGTACTAATATATTCATCTATAGTATTTCATTTAGGATGACAGTATTTTGTAAATGGTATTGCATTCAGGGTGACAGTGCAGCATTGGGATTGTGTTTCATTTAGGATGACAGGATGTTGTATTACTTGCAGGATGACAACAATTTATTTATACATAACGGTACTTCATTTAGGATGACATCTATTGGGGATAGTACATCATTTTGGATGACAGTAAAAAAGAAGTGCGCAGAATATTTTGTCACTGCTCTTTCATTTAACAAGGGTGTTTTTACTATTCTATTAACAGCAGTGTAGAGCAATCTTTAGCAACAAACCTATCTTTAAAAAAATGGCATCTAGTATATTTTGTGTAACTGTATCCATTGGACTATCACATTTTTTGTACATTAAAAAAACATTACTTAATTCCTTATCTTATAACAAAGCAAACTATTAATTTTCATCCCTCTAACTATTCATTTATGCCACTGAAATCACACAATTTAGGTGACATAAACAGTGTAACTGAATCTCAAGAGGTGAAAAAAAAGTTCATCGCTACACAAGTTTTGGCGCCATAATTAGTAAAAGAACCTGCAGTTTGTCAGTTTTCATTTTACTTTCTCCTTAGGCACCCAAAAGCAATACTCTGGGTAACTTTACTACAGTGTGTGCATTTGAAAAGATATGCAAACACAAATGTGAAGGCAGTTGATTAAAAATGTAAAAAATATAAACGTTCAACAAAGCACATATATTATTATTGTCACTGGCATCTAGTCTCTAATGCCATAGGAATATATAACAAACTTAGAGCAGTTTTAATTAAACTTGGTAAGCATTTGTTTGGTTTATTTTTTCACAATTGATACGAGATCCTTACTTGTGTAATTGTCAAGATTGCTGTTTAAACATAAAAATTAAGATATTGTGGTATAAAATGTGTGTTGTGTGACAGTATCTTGTCTATATCAGCTAAGAAATTTAATTGAAATGGTCATGATCAGAGTTTTTTTAAGCATTCAAATCGATGAGACGATATTGTAAAATTTTTGTTATATTTTGGTTTTCGTGGTAAGCCACACACACATGTATGCAAGTGTTACTCCTTCACACTTTCCTAAGGCAGTGATAGTATCTTTGAAATTGATATTTGTGGGGACTTTGTGGCCATTCAGTCATTCACAAAGCATACATGCTGGTTTGCGACATATATGTACAAGTCGGTCACCCATGGTGATGGCAGCCAAGCAGAAAGCGAATGCCACAAAGAGATCTCGTCGCAGCATGAAATGGCCTAAGTGTCCAAGGGTTTGTGTGTCTCCTTCTCACTAGATATCTCTGTAACTTTCTTGTGTGCCTGCTGTTTTTATAGACCATAACCAACATATGAAGTGTCTGGACTGGACAAGTACCAAAGGCTTGTTAAAGTACAAAGATAATGTTTACCCAAGAACAAAATGTGGCAAATAAAGCGTTTTATGTGGACTTGTACATTTTCGCAGAATGGTTCCAAGTCTTTCATTCTCAGCGCTGTTCACAGCATTACACCATCAAATCATAGTGCATGAAAGACTTAATTGCATAGGGTTATCCAGGCTGTAAAGAAAGCTATAAAGTCTTGGTTGTTTAAGATCATAACCATGATTGCAAGATAATTTTGTTGCCTCGGTCTGAGATGTGGAGTGGCTTGACTTCACAGAGTAAATGACCACACACAAAAAATCGCTGCATAAAAAGGAAAGTGAGCTAGATCTATTCGCTTTGTGAATTTCATTACTTAAAAAGGTTATGTGATGAGCAGATCTGTTTAATTTTCCCTATAAAAGGTATTTGATATCGTTAACAGCCTCAAGAAACTTCAAAGATTTATATGTGTAACGATCGAGCCTGTGGGTAAAAAAGTCCTTCTTAGTTCCATGTCTCGCATGTGTTTTGGTGTTACAGAGTTGTAACGTAAGACCTATTCATCCCTAATTTTCCAAATGGAAGCCTTCTTTACTCCTTTCACCCAGACAGCAAATGACTGAAGAAAAAAAGTTGGGTTAAGTTCTTCAGCCTGAACAGACAATTTGTGCTGCCCTTGACAGTGACCCAGGACAGCATGCAAACTGTGCAATTTGAGTGCTTTTTGTCATGAGACCCAGGCAACAGTCTTGTGTCACACTAAAGAGAAGGCAAATCTTTCCAATTTTCAGACACATTGTACAACAAGCAATTACCACAATATGGTAATTCCTTACACAAGAAAACATAACCTAACTTTTTTCAATGCTTCCCCACGCAATAAATGCAAAGCCTAAATGGCTGTCATCTCTTTTTGAACAGAAATTGCTCTTGTCCCTCGGCGGGTGAGTTGTTCTCAGTATAGAATGATGTACGTGTATATATATAAAGGTTTGACCCGCTTAATGAAACCGGTACAATTAGTTGGAATTGAAAACTCTGTAATTGACACTAAACGCTTCTGAGGCACACATACATGGCTCTCGTAATTATCTTGTGCAATATATATATACGTGTACAATACATAAAATAAGTCAAACCACTGTTTCTTAACTAATTTATGTGGGAATGAAGGAATTGGAAGGAATTAAGGAATAGTATGGTTCTGCTTTGAACTACTTAGTCACTTTACTGTTGTCCATTCCATTTAATGATTTGATGTCTTAAATTATAAATGCTATCATATATAGTCCTGAAAATATGGTTGTAGATTTCAACAACAATCAGAAAGTCATCAAAGTAAGAAAACATCTCCAAGGTTACATTTCTTATACTTGCGCAATTCATCATCATCATCATAATATTTTCCTTTTACCCGGAGTCATTTTTCATCATTTATCACAAGATCTCTAGAGGAGAAAATACTGCAGAATTGTATCCCAAAGCCTTGTTAAATGGCGTAATAGTCAGAGTCATGAAAGCGGGCTGCCTGACAAGTCTCGCTAATCACGAGATGAGACGTAAGTATCACGAGATCAACGTAAACAATGAGACCAACACCTCCTGGAGGTCAGAGGTCAGCGAGGTGCATGGGTAAGTGACATTATCATGCATCGCAGGGCATTGTGGGCCTTGCAGGACCTTGCATGGGCTTACAGACCTATTCTCAAAATAGAATCTGGAGTGTTCAGCAGTGACAGTGGAATTCTTGTGAATCTCGTTCAAGGTCAAACTGTTGCCAACAGTGGCTTTGGTCAGTCTGTCTTTCCATTGTGTCTTTGGACCTCATGCAACTGTGTCTTTAACTTCTTGCAACTGTTTGTCTTGCTAAACCTCTATGACCACAGAGTGTGACTCAAAGCTCAGCGTTAAAATCGCAGCAACAGGAATCAGCTTTGAGTCGATCCAGTCCTGAAGGAGACCAACCATATTTACAAACAAATACAATGGTTCATATTAATTTTCAAGGATTCTTCTCACTGCCTGATGAGCCAATTAACTCTCCATTCTTCTCATTTTAAATTTCAAGCTTCCTTACAAAAATATATATACCAATGTGAAAAAATATATAAACCTCTGTGAATATGGCGCTATATAAATGCTGTATAATAATAATAATGTGATAATACTTCTCCACAAGCCTGCTCTTCATAGGGTACTCTTGACAGTTTCTTGAGGGCGACATAGTTGTTCTCCATTTTTCACTTTCTTAAAAATAAGTTTCTGGCCTCCACTTATTCTTTTCCAGAGCGTACTAATGCCGTGCTGTGATGGTAAGAAGCAGATGCAATGCTCTGACAGAAATTCCGAGGATGTCTCCGGAGGAACCCGGTGGACCGATAGAGGCCATTCAGGTACAAGAAGGACGTAGAAGAGCCATGTATGGCTCTTGACCAACTGGAGTGCAGTACACAGACCTATAAAAAACCACCTTTGACTTGAGAAGCTATTAGCCAGAAGCAAAAAAAGGAGAAAGAGGGAGAAAGAGGGAGAAAGAGGGAGAAAAGGGGAGAACAAGGACATAGGTATCATTCTCCTCATGAATAACCTTGGGCTTCCTGTTGCCTCGATGTGATTATACTGCCTCGAACACCCAGAGAGCCGCATCAGATGAGTTTGGAAATTTGGCTTAATTCTAAAAAAGATAGCAACACAAAGTCTAAACTGACATTAACAGTCAAACACTGTGTCCAAAGACGAGGTTGGAGGAAGGTTTCCAATCCCATGCGAAGAGAGGAGGATTAAGGATAAACGAAAAGGCTCGCAGTCAACATCTTTTTAGAAACCAAGAAAAGAGAGGAGTGATGGTTATTTGCTCCAATCATCATTCATCTTGCTTCTGACCTTGATACCTGTGCACTTCCTGACCCGTGGATCAGCCATCATCAGTCGCAGTTTGTTGAGCCAAAATCACAAAGGGCAACCTTGAGCCAGCATGGTCACAGAAAAGATGCTTGCAACAAAAAATGGACAAAAATGGTAATGGCTTCCTTAAAACGTGCTCAGTTTCAGTACAAGATCTTCAAGGTCAAGAGAGGAATACAATTAGCGGCAGCTGCAGTGCGTGGGTAAATTTGTAACTTCGTAAAAGTAATGAAGTGGACGAATGATCATGCACTGGCTAAATTAAACAAAGCAACAGCAGAGGATGACAGGGGGAGAACATTCTCACAAGAATCTAATTTGTTGGTGAAAACTGCAGCGCAGCTCAATGTCTCTCAATTGACTAAATTTCAAACTAATCTGGAAGGGACCACTTACTCCCTTCACATGGCACAACTTGCCTGAAAAAGTGGAATTTTGGAAATCAGCTGGAAGCTAAACCGTATCAGTCCATCCTCCCCTGCACAGGCAAAAGGGAGATCTTCAACAGCTTTGGCACAATCAGGCTCACTTGGAACTCTGCAGGGCAAATCTGTAAAGTCCGATGTACAGATCAGACACTTTAGCAGCTATTAGGGATTTTTCCCGAAAGGACTGAACATTTTAGGGAGGGTGCCTTAAGAGGTACTATAGGTTAAGGGAATCCTTAGCTTAGTACCTCGTAAGCGACCCTCCCTAAAATGTGTGGTCCTTTCGGGAAAAATCCCTAGTGTAGCCCTACCTACAAGGCAAAATGTCACCGTGTCGAACATACTCACAGGGTACGTTTGACACGGTGACATTCCGCCTTGTACCTCAGCTCCTGTTGCTCTAGGAGCTTTGGTTGATAGCTTGTTTGAAACCCCTATATATTATCTGGCCTCATGTCTGTTTAACAATGAAATAGCTTAGGTGTTACGGCAGGGCTACGCAAGCTGCTAAAGTGTTTGATCTGTAAATCAGACTTTACAGAATTACCCCGCAAGTTTTTTCTATTTTGCAAACATCTGAAATTAATAAACGTTGTTTCTAAATCAGTCCCCAGACTACCTTACACTGCAAAAAATTCCCGTTAAATTTTACAGTTAAATTAACTGGCAACTTTGTTCCAGGTCTAAGAACTGTAAAAGTACTAATAAACCTGAACAGGACAATGAACCGTAAAATGCAGATTGGTACATTTAACTGTAATTTTGCGAATTCAACAAAGTGATATTACGGTATAATGTACATATATAAAACAGTTTATTTAAAGTATATTTTACAGTTATATCATCTGTCAAACATAGAATGTAAAGAATGCAAGGGGCTGTAGAATCTACTGTAAAAATATGGATAGTATTTGATTTAACTGTCGCATAGCTGTACGGATGTATCGAAGCTGAGAGAGTGAGAGAGCCAGTGACTCCAGGCTCGGCCTTGCTCATCTCTTCCTTGCCAGCAGGGAAGTAAGTTCATCATTTAGTTTGCTCACAAACCATAACATGGATGGATATTTTCCAAGAGAACCAGGTGTCAAGTTTATCGAAGTATGTTCTATTGGTGCAGACTGCGCTTGGGTTATTTTGGTTTTAATAGTGTCATTCTTTAGATCACATCATAAGACTCACACAAATGTCAATGTCACATATAGACATTACAACTTTTGCGTAATGACAGCACCTTTAAGATCATATGAATGAGGATGTTCCCTTACCTTCAGATAAGTTATAAATTAAGTTTGATTAACAGCTGTGTAAAGCATATGTTATAGATGGCACCACATGTTCTGTGGTTGAAGTCCATTCAATCTCTTGTTTATAGTTCCTAATCTGACCAGGTGTATTGATTGTTTGGCCAATTCAAATGTTTTGTCTGCATATTACAAGTTGCCAGTAAGTTAACGGTTGAAGTAATTGTTCATTAACGTGAACTGAATGTTGAATGACATGTCGCAGTAAATTTATCTTGTAGCCATTTTGTAACTGACAAAGAACTGTAAATTCCGGACAAAGTCTGTATTAAAAAAATACTGGTAAAATAACAATAAATTTACGGTTCTTTTAGTCAGAAAAACACGGTCATTTCTTACAGTGTACCACTTTAAGTTACTGGTAATGCAATTTTAATAATTAGTGGGAAAATGGCTAGCTTGCCAAGAATGGTTAGCAATATACCATGCGAACCCATTTAGTGGGCCTAATAAAACGTTTGCCCACAAAAGGTCTTGCCTGTACATAACCATGACCCTGACATTACTTTCTTAGTCCCATTGATGTAAATAATTTCTCTCTCTGCTACAACTTCCATATATAATTGCTGTCCTAGTCATTTTCCCACTTATTTCAACACCAGACACTTTTCATATCAATTTTCCAAGCTGTGACATGGTGTATGTGTCTATTTGTTTGGAGGAAAGCAGATCTCAGTTTATTGACCTTTTTCCTTTTCTCTTCTTCGGTTTTTTCACTCAGGGCAAATTGGTGCCAAGCAGTGCAAAGAAAAAGAAAATGATTTTTTTCGGTTTTCTTCCTATCACACTCACACTAAAAATATAGTGTTTATAAGGCTCAGAATATAGGGAAAATCTTGCCCTTTCTTTACCGGTTGCATATTTTGCTTGCAAGAAGTTTGAGAAATGAGCTCAGTATTGTGAGTCAATATTCCATTACATGGTTGATGCCGTTCAGCATCCATTTTAGATTTCTAACACAAAGAAATTTTCAAAAGTTTTTTCACTGCGATTCACGCAGCTAACTTTGAATTTGAAATGCGGGCCTATTTGACACCTCTGAGTAAATTGAAAAGGCAAGCCAAATCAGCCTCACATGATGCCCTCTTTTATGTTTTCTTGCTTTACGTGTGACAGATAATGACATTTGCTGAACCAACATGGAGCAGTCCTTTGAAATTGATTCCTGTAACATACAATGTAATTTTGATAAGATAAAATAGACCTGTGAGCATGGCATGAAAGGGGACAGCACATATCACCCGTGGGCCTAGGATTTTGCAGTTCCCTTGAAACAGTGGTCAGGTAATTATTGTTCATCCAGAGTTTGTTTATAAATGTGATAAAGTCTAATGCCATTTCGGAAGTTGAAATTGAACATTTGACATCTGTTTATTTTCAAATGATGTCAAACATGCACCCCAGTTCATAACCAGGATTTTGTTTCAGTGTCAGCATGGTAGCTAATCAAGCATAATGTCTCCAATCTCTGTTCTAAATAAATTTCTTGTTTGATCAATTTGATGACCTGTGGTTGTAATAGATGCAGGTATGTATATAATTTACCTGATCTATTAATATCTGTTGTTACCGTCAACCTCAGCGAGCATGACACGATAGCTTGTTGCTTGACCTACTTTTTGGGTGTCCTATGGCACGAAGACTGCGCCAGAATTCACATGCAGCAAGCAACAGAATGAGAAAGTAACTGCCCCGGTGGATTAGCAAGCATACCCAACTGGCAGTGGAAACAGATACTTATGAATAAACTTTGCTGATATGACATTGTGGGTTTGGTTTCAGGTGTCAGTAATACCATTGTCAAAAGAACACACACTGATTTACTAAAAGACTGTTGATATGTTGTTTATTTGATTTTAAACAATTAACAATATAAGTGTCTAAAACACAAGCTGATTTAACATAGACCTTATTCACTCATGGATAGAATTGGGTTAATAAAAAGCATCAGTCTCTCTAATTAAAGCTGTTCAGAAAATTACGTACGTGAATTACACGCAAGAAACTCACAAAAAAAGAGCCGATCCATAGTACGTACGTACATTTTCGAACAAATATTGTACGAATTCATACGAATTCCACACAGGTAAAGAGCTTTGTAGGTTCTACGTACGCTGCACAATTGGCCACGTAAATGAATATTTCAGTGGCGTTTTGACCCACTTTTATCTCAGGGCCCACTATTTCCATATTTATCAATGTTCTAATGGTTCATGCTCTAAAATGAGGTCCTAGATTGAGAGGTTGTCCAAGTTGTCCATGTTTCCCGAGGAGAATGCTTATGCGTTTCATATTTATGAAAAATGACTACAATGCATATGGTAAAATCACTCAAGGGTATGTAAATGCGTGGTTTGGGCTGCACTTTAAAGCACAGGTCTCAGTGCATATCCTTGGCAAACTTCAGTGACAAATTTTGCATCTCAAAACACAAAGATCTGTGCAAGTCATGCAGTTGAAGGTGACAGCTTTTGCAGACCCATACAAGCATTGTTTCCAAGGTGAAATTTTAAAAGCAACTGAAAGATGCTCCCTGCTAAAGATTGGTTGGGGGGGTGTCGAATTGAAGAATCACGACCAAGTTGTATTTTTAGAAATATATTCTCAGAACACTCACGACTCAGGACCATTATGCAATATATGGACTGAGGAGGACAGGTGTATGCTTGTGGAAACCTTTTTAGTGTTTCTTTTCATAATGCACAAGTCCAATTTTTCATGCCATGTGATTGTTTTCTCTTCATGCTTGGCATTCACATATCTTTATGTATTATCTGATGCAAATTCTGAGAAAGGATAGTCTGATATCAGACAATGATTGTTCAATATATCTCCAATCGAGTGCTTCTCTAAACCAGACAATGGAATTGTTTTAAATGTCAGTGAACTTGATTGTTCCATTCTATAGTCACTGTCTGGTTTAGCTTAAGAGGGATTCACACAGGTTTGGGAACACAAGCATGATAATTTAATATTGAAACTATCTGATGTGGATTTTGGGTGAAAAAATAAAATAAAGAACTAATGCATGTAACGGATCAAAGAGAGTTCTTAACAACTGATGTTTTTCAACATGGAAGTCCAATGAACATCCGATGGCAAAGGTGTTTTCACGAAAAGGCAATTACTGCAGCTAAGTACATGGAGCGCTCTCAGGCTTAATTAAGACTTTTGTCTGTTCTTCAAAATCCTGGGCAGATCACGACTTCTTTCATCTTTTCTTCTTTCTTGTTCCTATTTCTATTTTTGCTTGGCATCCTCACGAC
This sequence comes from Platynereis dumerilii, assembly GCA_026936325.1. Lineage (NCBI taxonomy): Eukaryota > Metazoa > Annelida > Polychaeta > Phyllodocida > Nereididae > Platynereis > Platynereis dumerilii. Next base: position 2,094,891 of record JAPTHN010000010.1, read on the forward strand.
TTCCTTGGACCATTTTCCATCCTCCGATGCATTTCCAATTGCTTCTAGGAGGGGAGACTGAAGATGGCCGTCGGTGGTGCAACCTCCAAGTGGCAAAACTCGTTTTATGGAACCCTGGACCTCAGTACACTGCACCCTGCCTTGGAGTCGTGATGCAGGTTGTTTGCAATGCTTTTCTTGAGGCTCCTTTCATCCCTTTGTCTCTCTCCTAGCCGTTGCCCTTCTATCAAGTTCTATGGGACTGCTGTTCTGCTCCTCACATCAACCAATGCATCTATTCTGGAGCACATCCTGCCTCAGTCACGACACCTGGTGTTGGGGCCATGCCTCTCTGATTGCATGTGAATTGGGCAATCACCCCCAGGTCCCATTTCCTCTACAACTTACTTCTCCATGAATATCTATAGCTGTAATATACTAACCACATTTCCTTGCCCAGATGCACTGGCTGCTCCACTTCCAAGGTCATTGGCAGTGCAGTCTCATGCACTTACACACGTTCGAATATTGCAGCCAACATACATTAATTGAATAGCACTTATGACTTATCATAATCTATGACCCTCAAAATTGGATTATCCCAAGAAGAGTATCAGAAGAGAAACTGGCAAAAAAAGGGTGACGCGATAAAAATATTCAAATCACCACAGAGAATCAAGGCAATCCTTTGCAAAGAAATGTGAAATGTCTATCTTTGTCGGACTTGTCCACAATTGTTGGAGGCATCAGACGACTCACTGCCAGCCACATGTTTGTCTACGCACTCTTGTTTGCAAGTTATTCTGTGTCGAACACTAAAGTCTGGACGTGTTTGAACTGACTAAAGGACAATTTAGTCATAGCTCCAACGACAGCATTTCCTTATGCGAGTCTGTTGGTTACTTAAATAATCATAACCACCAAATATTTCATGGCACCTAATTTTCGATTATAGAATTAGGATAATTTTTGATAAGCGTTAAAAGTTCTGTGCATAACAGATGATACACAATTTGAGTGGGAATGAATCACGTCCTGAATTCAGCCAATAATTAAGTCATTCTTCACTTGCAGATGCTCTAAAAATGTACCAAAAAAGATCTGCCACACGCTGCCCCGGCCACTTATCCACTCCCCTCACAATACCAGGAAGCAGGCCACTCGAGTGTGACGTTCAGGCTCAGTGGACTTTTCGTTTTTACAAGATCTTAGGCATTCAACTGTGACTAGAAATGGGGCGAAAAAGTGAGACATTTTTATTTTTACCTAACTTTGAGACTTAGGGGGGCCCTTGGGGGCAAGGTTGAGCAACTGCCATTGAATAGTAAAGTATGCTTCACTGGTGATCCAAATAAGCCAACAAAAGCCAGGAAAACACACAGTGGCACTTGATCCTGTTCAGGGGTGGGCCTCACTCACTTCTAGCCCCAGGTGTGACTTAGCTGACCTGGCCTCGTGGCTCAATCTGCCAATAGAGCACAACAGACATAGCAGAGCACAAAGCAGGGACAAATGGAAGTCTCTTTGATGTGTCTCAACAGAGAGAATAGTGCAGCAGAACAAACTATGAAGTAAAACAAAATGTTATACTAACTGAAAGATCCCCCTCACCAATGGATGTTGCAGCACATATTTATCCAAAGAGTATTAATATGGGAAATAAGAGAGTACTAGTGTTAGTTGAGTTTGGCGGTTGTAACCTGTGAAATCCACCGATCAGTTTGGAATTTATAACTTTCCTACTGTATTGTATTAAACCTGTGGTCTCCGAAAAGTTTATCTGCAACATCAGTAGGCATTTCCATTTTAAGTTGGACACATCTTACAGTTATAAAGGCTTCACTATTTCTAAATTTCACCCTGTTGTTGCTGTACTTGAGATAAGCGAGACTAATTCTCAAATTTAAGTTATTCAAGGTGATAAGTTCTAAAATGGCAGTCATTGTTTATAGCTGCAAATCAGACCATCGTGCGTTCCAGTAGAAGTTGCAAAGGCTGTCAATTGTCCAAGTTGTCCATTCCATGCAGAAGTATTCCGTACTCATGAGCAGGAGTGTACATTTATTTATACACTCACGATGACCGTGCAGCGGAGAGAGGTATCCTCTTCCTATGTCAAGTTGATTTGAACATCGTGCAAATATGTTTGGTTTTGTCCACACCTCAGGTCACAGGAGCGCACATTGAAGGGTCAGATTTCCTCACAATCATAAAAGCCACTGCTGAAAGGTGTCGCAGGACAAACACTCCTATAATACTACTATACTAACACGAACTCTACTTATCTGCCATTCTGATGGTTGTTCCAAAATGCAGGCTCTTGCCTTTGCACTGATCGTGTATCTAATTTACCAATAGGCCTATACTAAAAAGGACAGCCTGAGAGTAATTATTCTGAGGAGAGATCATGTAAAGTTCTACAATACACATAGCGGAATATCCTATCATATAAAGGAAGGTTTGCACCATTTCGTTGTCTTCTATACATCATCATCATCATCATCATCATCATCATCATCATCATCATCATCATCATCATCATCATCATCATCATACTATCAATTCACGGACCCCTGACGCTACTCCAACCAAACTGCTGATTGCCAAGTCATGAAAAGTAGCAAGAACCTTTTCTATACAATGTCCTTAGCCGGGTTTCATGTTGCAAATTACAGTCACAGTCTCACAGACGTTGAAGTGATGCTTTCTTAAAATATCTAACTAGGTCTTTAAACAACTCCCCATTGTGCACCTCCCCTCACATGACTTCACGGCTGTTATGCTTTCCTTCAATTCTGCATTATTACAGATCTCGTATTAGTGTGCCATGTTCTTTTCAACTGCCACAGTGCTCTTGTGATGTCAGTATCAGCATAATGATTTCACAGTTGGTATATTTCAGCTGTGTGACTTGGAACCCATACTGATCACACCATTACAATTTCATGCATAAGCTGTTAGATTGTTGTCCAACATCGATTATTCAGTTTGATGTTTTAAATAAATCCAAAAGTTACAATATCCAGCTATATATAATGTATGGATTTTGTGTATAGCTGCTATCAGTTTTAGCACTTTTACAACAAAACAAATTCATTCACTCTCACATTCATTTGTTGGTCTGAGAGGTTATCATGCGCTGTTCTGTCTTGGCAAAAATAATATACTCAGGCAAAAATAATATACTCAGGAACCATTCAGAATTTAAGACCTAAGGGGAGTTTTGCTTGGAGGCATCCTTATCACTGGTTTCCAATAATGTTTATTTGATGATTGAATTCTTAGCCTCCTTGTCTGGCCTTTTCCCAAATTTTTGGGGAGCAACTACCTGCCCCCCCCCCCATTTCTCGTCCTCTGGTATGCCCATGCAACACCGCCACGTTCACTTCCGAAAAATCTCCCCATCATCCCCATTCCAGTCATCAATTCTGAACAGTTTTTTTGGCGCAGATCTCACCTAAAAGGCTGAAAGCCACAAGGTGCTGCCCTCAATGAGAAAATTTCAAAACAGGACACCATGAATGTCCATGATGGATCAAGCAAGTGGCTCAAACATATCAGTCTCACCTGCTCCAACTGAATCAAACAACCATACCAATGAATGCAGATTAATCAATTGTCATTCACAATTAGACAGCCAATACCTGACTTGTATGTAGCAGTTGGGAATCAACACTCAAGCTTGGAGTGCCAATAGTGATGTCAGTATTGCAATACTGACATCATCTGTGCATATATACACATGGAATATGGCACACTTATACGAGATCTGTAATAATCAGCATGTAATTACACCAATCTCTCTCTTTCACAACCTTCTTGACAGTGCCATACTTTAGATCTCTCTTGTTTATGCTTACTACTGTCACAGACGAATTCTAATGATTCATTCTCTCACACCTCCTCCTTCACTCCACAAATTTATGGTAGCAGTAGTGTTAGTGTAACTTTCCCTGGCCTCCGGAGAGGAAAGGATGCTTCACTCTCAGCGACTGGGTCTGCTTGATTTGCTAATATTTCCTTTTATGCCAACTGTAAGTTGCAAGTCAGTTTATGGGGCCCTCTAGTATACATTATACAGCATGGATCTGGAAAAGGGTTGCATTGCAGCAATACATCGTGTAGACAGGAAGGCAAAACCAGAAGCTCCAAGATGACACACATGCCAGTGAAAGAGTTCTCCCTTAGCTTCCCTCGAATGACTGGTTGGTTCAGCTGCTATATAATACAAATGTATGTGGTTGAGTCTAAGTATGGGGGAGTGGTGTACCTATAGCAAGTCTGCAGCAAGTTGAATGTAGCAAGAGAGACCAACAACAAGAGAAGTCAGACTGGGATCTCACAGTCAAGTGAACTGATCTGCAGATAAAAGTGCCAGAGAGACATGACATGACAAATGACGGGCTCCTCGGTCACATAAGGATAAGTTGAATTACTAAGTGGCAATGCCAAGTGCAGAAGGGCAATTTGCTCTCATCTTTGCCATGTTATTACATGAAGCACCATTTACTATGGCGTGTGGTCTCATGTACTGCCATGCAATAGACAGCAGGCAACATTTTCTCAGGCACAATTACCCAAAATGCCTTTATACTTTCTATTCTTTACACGTGCAGCTTTCCAATAACATTTGGCATGCTGATACTTATATCTGACTGAGCATTTGTCATGTTTTGCAGGAGGGAGAGCTACATGGGACTTGTGCTCAGGAGGCATTTTGCCATGCAAGCTTGTAGGTCCAAGTGATTGAAATAAAAGTTGCTTAATCCCAAAGAAAATATGCCCCACTCTTCAAAATACATGTACATGAATTAATAGTTTAAGATAACATAGCTTTTCATAGAAGCCAACTTAGCCGAGTCACCATTGAAGCGTTCCAACATATAAATGCACCCCCGCCCAATGTGCAAGATGTTTTCAAAATAGAAATCGTCCTTGAATGATCTGCCAACTGATAAAATTCTTGCTGGAAAAGGCAGTGTGCCAGGTTTCTCCCAGAATGAGAATGGCTTTTGCTGAAGGGCATTACATGATCCAGTCAGGCGTTCATATTGACACTCAAAAGGTGTTCGATCATGATAGAGTTGCGTGTGGATCTGGACAATCTTCGAAGTTCACAGCTCAATATGTCTAGCTATTTCTTGCACTGCAATAGCTCACCAGAATAGCCTTATTTCCCCCCACGTGAAATACGAAAGCATGATAGATATCAGATTGCCATCTCCCGTGCACGCATGTGGACTGCAATACTTTTTGGACGCACCTGAATTCATAGTAAATGTTATATTGAGCCAATTCAATCCCTTTTATGTCACTTTTTGAATGGGTGATAGATTCTATTTTATTATAATGAATTGTGTACAAGTCATGTCACCAAATGCTTGTAAATCTGAGGAATGCGTGCATGGTGGTACAACGTAGTAAAATGATCCATGTGAGCAACTGACTGTGTATATGAATGGGATTTGCACCAAGTTAACACTCCCTGGGCCTGGATCAGAGTATTGATGATGAAAAATCCTTGTGTTTGTCTCATGGTAAGAGGCGGTTATTCACAATGCATGAGATCAGGAATATGTGCTTATCACACCTTGGGCTAAAGCCCGTACATGCAATGAATCACATTTATTTTTATATTGTATAACCTATACTTCTCAACTCATTTGACTAACTGCTGTAAACATATAGATCATTAACACGATCTCCGATTGTCTTATGATGTTTATTACTGTATTTGATTTTACCAGTTACTTTGGCATAAGCTAAAAATGCAGCTTTTTGGAGTCACCACAGCAGCTCCTCCTTCAATTGACACATGTCAACAAAAATTGACTTATTAAGTTAGTAAATTTATAAACTATTAAAAATTTGACTAGTTATGACAAATGACTATAGGGGATCTTGTCAAAAAGATTTTCATGGTTCTAGTATTTTCCGATGTTGCAAAAACAATGCTCCACTTGAAGCCTGCTTTATATTCATTTGATTTCAACAATTATGCATTTACAGGCTGAACATAGAAACAATCATCATGGTTCAACTCAAGTTATACCATTCCACACCTCTGTCAGCCAATCATAAGCCTGTATTTCACTGCAATAAATACCATATTGAATTTCTTTGTTGTCCACTTATCAGCTCATGTTTGACTGTTCGTCTCATGGTATAAGGCAGTTATTCACCATGGGATCCGGAATATGTGTTTATCACACCTTGGGCTAAGGGCGACATATCACATATTCCCTCTCCCGTGGTGAGTAATCAATACCAAGGCACAGAAACAACTGTTAATTTTGAGAGAAGGTTTGTCTCAGGCAACTGCCAAGATATGATTAAAAGTGAGCCAGAGCAGGCTGCAATGAAGTATGCAAATGGAGGAGCTGTATACTCTTGGTTGTGGTATACTAGGGGGGACCCGTTGAGGAGCATGAAACCGAAGAGGTTTTCTCATCACAGGGACTTACATTTTTAAAAGCTCCACAGCTTGATTAGTCACTTTCCTCACCTCATTGCTTTCCCATCCTCGCCTCTGGAAGTCTACTGAATGTTCTCTCATTCATCCTGCATTGTTCACAACATAAGCAGTTACTATATATAAATAGAGGAGGCCAAGACATGGAGATACAGGCCTGTGGCTGTAAACTAATTCACCTGTGGACCCATCTTGCATGTAGATGGGCTCCAATGATCAGAGTGACCGCCGTACACACAAGTAGAATACAATAGTAATAGCAGCCATGACTTGGACTCTTGGGAACATCCTACTTTAGTGGAAAAGACTTAGAATTTCATCACGCAACCAGAAATGCACTCTTCCAAGTACACAACATGAAAAAGCTTCAGTGCAAAACTGTTCAAAATCTCAACTAATACTCTATACTTGAACGCTAGCAAATGATACGATAGTTTACAGGCTACAGATATTCTGTTTCCTCCAGCAAGGTCGAGAGGGGTACACATAGACGGATGGTAATACACACTATACACAACAAAGATGACTTTTAAAAGTCATAAAGATAAAACGACTAAAGTGTTGCCCTTCAGGTACTGTGCTGGGTGCAGTGCAATTTTGCATTGGAAGGTCCATGTACAGTCCTGGACAAAAGTTCTGTCGCTAGCACATGTCACACATACAATTGTCAATAATTTGACTTGTAATAAACAGATTTTAATGAGACATGGCTCAAATGAAAGCCAAGTCCTTCTACGACATGCTTATATTGTGAAAATAAAGTTTTGTCTCAATCTGAATATCGTAGAAATGAATATTGACAATGTGTCCAAGATGTGTCTGGACAAACGTCCTGTCGTATGCATGAAGTTAAGCTGAAAAATTGTCTAAATTAATATCTGAAACTGCTAAAATGATGAAAAATTATCAGAGCATTTAGTCATGATGCAGGAGAATAAAAAGACTCACTTCAGTCAACTCAATGATCTTGTAGAACAATATCCATGAGGTTTCATGAGGACTCATGTTAATTATCGACTCAGTATCAATAATAATCATCAAAGGCGATAGATAATACAGACCAATGCTTTCTTTGATTCATAAATATTCTTTGGAATTGTCTTTCCTGCCTTCCAACTTATTTCAGAGGACATGGGATCACGGAAATTGAGATTATTGCATTCCTGGTGGCAGAGCAGGTATAATGGAACATGCCACGTTGACAAGAAAAATTAAAGTGAGGGCTAACTATGCCGTTTGGCTTCAAAGTCTCACCATGGCAGTGGTTTACAATAATTTAGGACTAAAATTAGTTCTCGTCTAAAGCTACTGTTAATTATATGGTCCCCTTGCCATCTCAATCAATTTCTTACTCCGAGACTGTATTTTGGTTTTTCATTGTCATGGTCAATTTCAGTAAAGTCTGCATAAATTGTATGCTTTAACAGAACATGTGTATTATTGGTGCAACTTTTGTGCAGTTATAATGTTATTTTTGATAAAAAATTGAAAAAAAGAATAACTGTGCGGCTCGGCCCGTGTCACCAAGAGGTACAACCCAAGTGCAAAAAGTACAAAAACCGGATTCATCCCTAACAAAGTGCATACAAATGTTCCTTATCACTAGCATTATCAAATACAGGCCCAAAATAATGATCATCGGAATAGGTGAATGCAAACTTGGTCCTTACGTTAATCTTTTGACAAATTATGAAGCTCCCTTTGCATCTGCTCCGTCACCTGAAATGATGTACCCTCATCAAATGCCCACCAAAATGGGACAGGAGGTAGGGAAGATCATTCTGAACGCTATTGAGGAACATTCAATGATCTTTTTCTGCATTATCTTGCATCCTTGATGATTTTTACTCTAGGAATGTTGATATTTAACCCAAACCCCCTAAATATTGTCTTCAAAGATCAGGGATTCTTGGAAAGTGATATTTTTTCATCCAGTTACACCATGACTAAATTCTCCAATATTTTTGCAACCTTTTTGCAATTTCTCTAATCATTAAAATAAATTTTCAGCATTAAGTCTATCCATGCGACAAGACTTTTGTCCAAGCACATTTGGGACAGACTCTTTTTATTAATTTCTATAATATTCAGACTGACATGAAACTTTATTTTTGCAATATAAGCAAGTCGTAGAAGGCCTTGGCTTTCATTTAAGCTATTTCTTGTCAAAATCAGTCAACAACAAGCCAAGTTATTAACAGTTTTGTCATTAACATTTGGATGCGACAGAACTTATGTCCAGGACTGTATGTCTCAAAGTTAATTTCCTTCATTTTGAGTGATTGAACACTGGACAAACAGCCTCTATTGCATAATAAAATTTTCAGTGGACCTTCATGCGCAAAATCCCAGCTACACGTCATTTGGATAACACATTAAATTGGCCACCCTTTGTGTCAGTATCTGGGCTGCACACTGTTAAAAATTTTGCGTAGAGGTACCGAAAATTCTGTAAGGCTACAGAAAAATATGTTGGATAACTGCCAGTTCAGTAATGCTTACAGTTCTGGCTCTGTTGACACACATTTCTGTAATCAGCTTAATTACATAATTATCTGTACAAGTACTGGCTTTTTACAGTGTATGTACAGATATCTGTGAAATGCCTTATCCATAGTTACTGAGGTGTTGTTGTATCACAATTTGTTAATCTCTGTCATAGTTTTTAAATCTCACCTCTGAATAGAAACACAAAAAGGATAATGAAATAAGTTATGAAGGAACTCATTGGTATTTCTCAATCCAAATACCTGAGAACAGAGAAAGGTAAGATATAATTTCTTTATTTTAGAGAGAGGTTTATGTAAGGTAAATGCAATTTTTTAGATTTACCTTAATCGTGATAATGCAAGTGTAAATTTGTGGGTGCAGGTGCTAAAATGAAGCTTTGAAATTTGATGTGAAAGATACATGTAACCAATCAACAAAGGGGAGACCGGGGTAAGTTGTTCCACCCAATGTTGGGGAGAAATAAAGAACAAAACAACTAAAGAAGGCGATAACACTCTGTGCCCATTACTATGTTACATGACTTAACCTGGTAAATATTATACTGCAATAAGCTAGCTTCTTTTGAAAATTAACTTTATTTCTAAAAACTTGATGTTCTGAGGATGGACAATAATGTTTCGCATTAGCACAACATTATTGGCAATTAGGTGATGTCTCTCCAGCTTATTGCTGATGGTAGGTAGTAGGCCTATCTGACATTTTGGCTTGTCAGATTTAATCTAGGATTTTTGGCAACTTTTTCTTTCTCATATATATATATATACAGTTCAATTCGACTTTCCAAAGAAAATTATAATTCCAGTGTTTGCCACATTTTGCTTTGTTTGGGTATACAGCATCACTTTTTGGTGAGTTACAAGTAATATATCAGTATGAGTTTGGTGGAACGACACCTTGTCAATAATTTGGCACATTTTTACCCACCTCAGGACAAGTTGTGCCACAATCACTAGTTTTTATTTATGCATTTTGCATAACTATAATCATGTCCCTTGTCATCTGTCTTGAAACCTGCCTAAATTATGCATGGGGAAATGTTAAAAAAATTGGGACAACTTGCCCTAACCTCCCCAATCCGAGGAAAATTAAATAAAGACATAAAAAACAATTCATGTTTGAGCTATAATTATTGTAACTTAGTTCCATGCCTCCTTGTCCAACAGGAAAACTTGGCATCAAAACTACAGTTGTTTTCCAACTTAACTGGTTTTTTCTCTTCTGTGTGTTATTGAAAATTTGATACATCCACAAATTTGCTCATGTAGAAATTTGGATACTCTTGCATATTGACTTTCTGACTGATATCTTTGAAAAGCAGAAGCAATTATTTAGCAATGAAAGACATTTGCTGGTCAATTTGTTAACATATTTGGGTCTGAGATAACAAAGAGTTAGCATGAAACTCATTTGTAAGATAATTGTAGTTGTGTAGAATATGTGTTATACATGACAATTTATCTTTTCAGAGATTCATCAGAAATGCCAATGGAAATGGATGATCAAGGCCTCTTCTCCTGTATTTATGTACTTGGAAGAGGATGTAGGAATAAGGCAAAAGGAACAACGTAATTGCTGGTCAACGTAGATCCAGGTTACCCGCCCAGCATGGAAATTGTCCCCAGGATGCAGCGATTGGCAACTGCGTGTGATACTTACTTAGCTCCCCGGACCAGAAATAACAACAACATAAAAGAAACTTACAGATGTTATGATAATTTTGTCCTAAGTCCTAATGACATCCAATTGATGATTTGTACATCGCATGATTATTGAGAGTGAATATGTGCAGTTTTTAAGAAATTGTATAAATAACCAGAATTCATATTAGCTTGCAAGACGTCTCTTGAAAAAAAGTCTGATACAATAGTTTTGTGTGACATGATCAATGTATGATTCTGCATTTTGGGGTATATTATAAAGATGTAAACATGTTAATCGTGCTGAAAGATGATTTCATAAGAAACAAAAAACGCTATAAAGCATGTGAGTCTCATCAAATAGTGTGCATGTCCGTACTATCAGAAAACTGGCTTCTAGAGTTTTACATAATTAAGTATACCTGCTATTATCATCATGCATCTGAAGAATGGCAAGGCTGATGTCACTACTGGAAAATGAGCTTGCAACAGAATATATTTTGAAGCCATGTGTTTTGCAAAATTAGCGATTGATGTCAAGTTATTCCAGAAAATGATACTACTCTTTTATTTTTTCTCCAACTCAATCATTTGGGCTCTTCCTCAGTTTTAACGTCTGCTAAAAACATTATGGCATCAGGGAATAAATGAATATCATGGTACTTTTGGCAACAACTACAGTGCCGCCTGTAAGTAAGTGAAACGCATGACATTGTGCCATTGCATCAATGCTAAACATCCTCAGCCAAACTGCTTGTGGAGGCATGAATTCTCATCGGATGAAAGGGAAACAAAGTGGGTCATAAAGGCCAATGTGTGAGGCAAGTGGGATAAAAATAGCAGCCCATTTTCTTTGCTGTAGTCGGATTTAGGTATGGGTCAAAGTCTTTGATAAGTAAGTGAACCACCCTTCCCTATGTTTTAACATTGGGCCTGCGTTTCACTTATTTATCAAAGACTTTGACCCATACCTAACTACAACTACAGCAAAGAAAATTGGCTGCTATTTTTATCCCACATGCCTCACATATCGGCCTTTATGACCCACAATGTTTTCCTCTCATTGGATGAGAATTCGTCCTTCCAGAAGCATTTTGGTTAAGGATGTTTAACATTGATGCAATGGCACAATATCATGCGTTTCACTTACTTACAGGCGGCACTGTATACCTACTACTTACGTTGGGTAAACACCACATGTTTGGGTTTCTGCTGTGAATTTTTGCTTGATAAGTAACAAAGTAATTCATCAGAACTTAAAGTTGGTTGCATAATGACCAAGGAATTAATTAAACAGCAACAGCAAAGGTAGTTGACTGATTGGTTACAGGGTCTTGCCCCATTGGAAGTTTGTACAAATATTGTTGACAGACGATACTTTTATTTCCCTTATTTAGAAGCTTTATTATAAATGAGCTCATTCAGCAGTTGGTTGACAGAGGCCGTCAAGAGCAAAATCTAAGCTGGATGTCGTTTGGATGAGATGTTAAATTGGTGGCCCCTCGTATCAGTGTCTGTGCTTGGCAAGAAAAATATCGCTCAGATGGGGTAAATGTGTTGAGGGCTCTCACTGTCCCTTTTCTATCTCATCAATCAACCTTTGTGAGTGCCCAGAACTGGGCTTAGAGAACTGCATTTACCACATCTATCTATATATCTGTTTATCTATCTTTCTATCTCAGTATCTGCCTTTCTATCTATTTGTCGATCCAACTATCTATAACCAATAATATGTCAATCAACCTATCTTCCTTCAAGAAGCCCTTCAATAATTATATCTATCTATCTATCTATCTATCTATCTATCTATCTATCTATCTATCTATCTATCTATCTATCTATCTATCTATCTATCTATCTATCTTTCTATCTTTCTTTCTGTCTTTCCTTCTTTCTTTCTTTCTTTTTTCTTTCTTTCTATCTTTCTATCTTCCTAGCTATCTATCTTCCTAGCTATCTATCTTCCATCTTCCTAGCTATCCTAGCTATCTATCCTATCTATCCCAGCTATCTATCCTAGCTATCTATCCTATCTATCCCAGCTATCTATCCTATCTATCCTAACTATCTATCCTATCTATCATAGCTATCTATCCTAGCTATCTACCTAGCTATTTATCCTATCTATCCTATCTGTCCTAGCTGTCAATCCTATCTATCCTAGCTATCTATCATATCTATCCCAGCTATCTTCCTATCTATCTACCCATCTGTGGTTGGTTAATGCATTTTGAGCTTTTTTGGAACGCAATGCAATGCCTTTGAATGATGCTCAATCAAAAGGTTCAGTTTTTATTTTATATAATGAAAAATGCTATTTTTAGCTTAAAGTAGGATAAAAACACAAAAAAGGCCGAGACGTTGATTTTAACAGTAGAAAAGGAAATAAGGCATCAATAAAAGCAACTTTTTGAATTTTGGTCTCTGTTTTTTTTTTCTCGCTCATTAAGATGCCAAAAATGGCTCAGTTTCCACCAAAACCCCATGGAACAAGGATTTAAATTCAAAAAGGTGCCTCTGGCATCATATAATGCTACTTCTCTTCTTTATTTGACATTTTTGATATTGGTGTTTTTATCATATTTCCAACTAAAAAAAAAACAATTTTCAATATTAAAGAGACATTAAAAAACATTTTTTATCAATCTGTTTGTCGATCTATCTATCTATTCTATCTATCTATCTATCTATCTATGTGTCTATGTATCTATCTATCTATCTATCTATCTATCTATCTATCTATCTATCTATCTATCTATCTATCTATCTATCTATCTATCTATCTAACTTATGATTACAAATAATTTTCTATCTTATGGATTATAAAGGTCTTGCAAGGTCTATTTGCTGATTTTTTGTCCTTGGCTCAGTAATTTTTTGAAAATCCAACAGTAGTAATATATAGAGCTTATAAACCCCATTCTATAAAAAGATTAATATTCGTTTTCATGAACTGACGAAAAATAAATAAAACTGACAATCTCAGTTTCTGTATTTGTGACACCTTTCACAAGTCATTGATATATAACTGATAATTCTGTGAGCTTACTGAAAAGTCTCAATCATTACTGTCAAAACTTTCTGTATGATTACTGAAATTCCAGTATGCACACAATTACGTTTTCTGTGAACTTACAGAGTCTTCTGGAAAAAAATTTTCCCGAAATGTCTGTAAATTGACAATTATTTTTTAACAGTGTGGGCAAGTAAAAGATCCCTCACATGGGGTAAATGTCCTGGTGATGGTAGCACTATATAGGACTTAGTGCAATAGTGCTATGTTGAGGACTGCCACCCTCCCTCTCCTTCCGTATCAACTAATTTGCAGGAAGTGTCAGTGATAATTCTGTGCCTGGAAGACCCACCCGCAACCAGGACAGGAGGATTGTTCCACAGCACTTGCAGGACCTTCTCATAACTGCATTGGCAACTGCAGCAATCACTGAATGGCTCCACCATCATCGGTCAGGTAGGTCCAAGCATCCATGAAAGTTCTGATAACTGTTTTTGTGTCCGAGAGCAGGGCCTCGGGCCCTTTGTCGTCATCAATGGGATTGTCATATCAAAGTTGGTGTGGATCGAAAAGCATTTCAAAGATGCAAGAACAACCCAAAGTTATGATGCCATTATGATGCCCAGTGTTTACACTGTTGCACTAGATGCCCTGGCTTTAATCTTATGTCTCACTGCTCTAAATAGTTAACTTTAATCCCCCAAATTCCTCCTTGCTCAGCAGACGATTTCTGAGAAGCATCTTCTTCTTCTTCCCTTTGGCCCTTCCGCCCTGAGACAAAGTGGGGTGCACCACAACCTGAGATTTATGCTTCAGCCAATTACTAAAGATAGACAGATAGACATATAGACACATAGATAGACAGATAGATAGATTGATAGGTAGATTGATAGATCTATAGATAGAATGCAACTTTTAACAATTTATAGAGATGTGTTAATGTAATGATCATATCCCATTGAGTTATAAGGGTTATTAAATTGCTCGAGGACACGGTGCATGCATTGCATGATATTTTTTTTTTGCTGTTCAGTTTATATCTTTTCACAGTTCTGACCAAAAGTGATAGACAGTAACATTTGACTAATTTTATTGCTGGGCTAGCTGCTGCAAGTAATAAAACATGATGATCCCTTTCTATTTTCTAGCTTACATGCCTAATGAACTGTTAAAATCACATACAGTAATGAACGTTGTAAGGCAATTTGTGTGACTGATCTGTGTTTACAGCAGTTTGCCAAATGAGTTGAAAATACATCCTCCCACTGCAGGACTCATTTTCATTCACCCTGCCAACAAGTGCTATAAAATTCTGAAGTTTCCAAATCCTTTAACAGCTTTTTTCGGCGTGATTTAAATAATTGTGTATGGTTTTATACAAAGAAACTGATTGAAACAAGTAACAGGCAACTATGAAACACTCAACAGTCCATTCAGTTGCTTTTAGAGATTTTAAACTGTTAATTATGTCTGTCACATCGGAGGAGAGTTAATCTTTTTGTTACAACTTCACTAAACAGTGTATCATGTGGTCAGGGTGAGCTAAACAAGCTTGCACTGAGGAGTGAGGATGTGAAAATAGGTCTTCCAGCAGATTCTGAAGCTAATTCTGCAAAATCAAATAGTCAGCTAACAGACTCTCATCAATCTGGTGAAAATGAGAACTTCATGCTGCTGCCACCTGGCACAAAAGTTGATTTTTTATGCTACAGCATTGCTGTCCCAAGAAATAGTTCTAATTTCATTGCACATTCACAAAATTTCTATTCAACATTGATGTATACCAGAGTCAGACTCGGCAATCACATTCTCTAAGGAAGTAGACAAGGCCATCAGCACACTCAAAAACAGCCCGGTGTCTTCCAAACAAAATTGCATGAGTTCCTCAGACTGAAATGATGTGGACCGCTCACAGGAGCTCGCGGAATAGCACACTAATCACTAGGTGGCAACACATGACAGCATATGTTCTGATCTGCCAAGGCTGGAAAAAGAAGTGGCAATGCAACAGCGGTCCACTTGTAGACAGCACTCTTATAATAAGCGAACAGCGCAGCTAGGGAGTCTGCCAGCAATGGGATAACCTCCAGCTGACACAGTTATCAATATTCAAGTAGGTCAGGTCAAGACCAGGTAGAGGTACCTCATCACTTGTGCTCATACGCACAGCTGAGCTGCAAGCAAGATGTAAGCAAATCGTAATCAACAATGTTAAACAATCAATGTGTGTACATGCACTTACTGTCAGCCTTTCACTATGGCAAAATTAAAGTTACACATAAAAACCTGAAGTTTTCAAATCCTTTAACAGCTTTTTTCTGGCATGATTTAAATGATTGTTTATGGTTATCTACAAAGAACTAATCAAAACAACAAGCAGACAACATCAAACACTCAAGCGTTCATTTAATTGCTTTGAGAGATCTGAAACTGTTAATTATGTCTGTCACACTGGAGGAGAGTTAATCTTTTTGTTACACTCCACAAACAACAACAGAGAATATGGTAATTGTCGCCCTGAAATACTATTTATTGCATGGCCAACGTGAGTTTAAATTGAGTTGTAGTTACCAATCCAATCACCAACTTTGCAACGTATCCAGTAGAGATCTGCACTGGCACCTTTTCATGTCCACCCCACACCCAGTGTGCAAAAGAGTATTTTAGATGTATACAAATGAAAAATACCAAAATAGCTAAGTATCATTTACGAGATTAGTGTCTTCTTTGTATACACCCAAGGGGGCCCTTTCAGCCTGTCAAATCAACTTCAGTACATTAAATTTTTGTTGCCAAGTGCAAAAAGTCCTCTGTGATTTGCATGTCACCAGTGACAAGATTGATTCACATGTTCACAGCCTGCAATTCAGCATCAAGCGGCAAAAGCCAAAAGGTACACTTGGTATTCCTGCACCAAGCAGATGTTTCTGTTGGATATTTGATACCAGCCTGCCAAAGAATGAAGTATATAATGTTGTCATTTTCTCCGCCATTCATTTGTGAACTTACATTGCAGGTCGCTTCTTCATTGCACCGTACTTTTGCATATTTCCAATACTTTCCCAAGCCTTTCATGTTGCTACGCCTAGACATTTTCCTTGAAGAATGTGTGGTCGGAATAATTGACCAATTGCACAACAGGCAAAAAGATGAAAAATTCTTGAAAAATGTGGTATTTTTGCACCTGAAATTATTGAAAAATGCATGGGCTTTTACAGGCAGTGTGATATATGAATTATGATATGTATGAACACTGAACAGTATACGTAATATAAATGTTGATATAATACAAATGTGCTCACAACATTGAATGATGAGACAAGAGTCCTCAACGAGCCAACGTGTTAATTTTAGGCTACCCTGTGCGAGGGTTTTTTCTCTCACCCAGTACAGACAATGACAAGGGGTCACCTATTCAATGTCTCGTCTGAACAACATCAAGCAGGTATTTCGGTCTTGAAGGACCACTAAGAAGTTTTTGGCTTCCTCGCCTGAGGTCCAAACCCGTGCAGGCAAAAACCCTCAGCAGAGCACCATGTCATTCTGTTGCTTTCGACTTGAATGATTCTAAGATTCTTACTTCAAATAGTGATAATTATAGATTTTTCATCTTGGAGAGGGAATATGTGATTTATCCAGCGAGGGCTTAAGCACGAGGTGTGATAAACACATATTCTTGATCCTGTGGTGAATAACCGGCTTATGACATGAGACAAACACTCAAACATATGAACATTGTAGGATAAGTGGACTACAAAGAATATAGAAATTATTGCTGTGAAATACTAGCTTGTGATTGGCTCACAGAGGGGTCCTATCATACGACTCAAATGGTACAATACCCTTTATAGTTCTAAGCATTTTCGTACGATTAACTGTAATCAAAATGTTAGTTGGTAGCTCTGGGCTGGGGTAACCTTCGTGCAAATCGATCCTTTGATGGCAAATAAACCCAGGAAGGATAATCAGTGCAAGTGCTGTCTTTGTCATGACGGTTACCAGTAAATCAGTTGGGTACTCCGGTATCGCCTGATACTCCCTATAATGTGTACAGTTCCTTTACAATCAAGGTCTCATCCGACATGTGATTCAAATTGACTTATGAACACAGTTGTAGTGACTGTACTAGTTGGTAGGAAATGGAAAGTCAAACTTGTTTATAATCGGAGAGCACATTCATTGATGCATATTGCAGATTCTAAGCATTTCCCTCAATTGCACAGTCTCTGCCTTCCTTCTGCATCGGAACTGCACGGAACGGAGCCATGATGAAAATAATTCAGTGACTTATGGAGACCACATATATGAGTAAGTCCAATAAGTCGATTCCAGAGTCTGCTACCATTGCCTAAAAACGAGGGCACTTGTGATTCCATGGCTAGTTTCTTTTTATTCGGCTTCGGAACACGCCAATCCATCTTGCTCAAACTACTTCACTTGCCCCGAGCATTGTTGACTTTTCCCTTCACATTTCTTTTTTACTGTTTTGCTTTTCACCAACTCACTTTCCCATTCATCTAGCCAATTTGACAAATGTTCTTACTTTTTCTCAATTCATCTGAGCAATTTTGACAGATCTACTTTTTCCCTCTAAAATCCGATGCTACTAAAACGACTAGACTAAAATATTAACACTTCTGGAAAACACCTTAGCTCCAGGCTTTAAAACAATCTTTTTAACAAAAATACACATAATTTCTATACAATTACCGCGGTATTTGGCGTTTTTCTCTTGGCAGAAAAAGTTTTTTATTTGTTCTTTTTTGCATTTAATAGAATAGGTGCCAGGTGAAACGATATATTTCTTATCTGCAAACATTCCACATCAGTAAATTTCTGTCAAAAGTTTCATGCTCGAAATGAGTAAATGATGATAAAGCAAGTGGAGGAATGTTGCATGAAATTCAGAGAAGAATGCATCGGCCAGATATTAAAGGGCAATTATCAGTTGCTCATGGCATGCTGCCTTCAACTTGCTCTTTTTGGTGGTCACTCGGTGCTCCTCTTGATTTCCAGACCATCCATTTTGCCATGAATGTATTATTAATGCTAAGAGAAGAAAGGATGAGTTGCTCTTCAGGCGTTGCAGTCGGTCCAATAAATTTTGCTCTGAAGAAATCACAGCCAGATGCTCAGGAGCAATGTTGTCTGATGAGTGAAATACACTTGTAACAGTAGAACTGTGCATATAAGGCACTTTTATTTGTATAACCTTTCGGTCTAAGGCAAAGTGCCTGCATATAGCGACAAAATAACTTCCTGGCATTATTTTTGTTATTGTTTCAACGAAAGGAAATCTTTGTAAATCTTTTTTTTTCAGTGGCGTCTCTCGATGCTTTGAAATTTTCAGTATATCCATGTTGCTATTTTAAATTATTTTCGACTGTACTTACCGGGTACACATAAAATTTTGGCCTCCTTATATAGAACGTTCTCCATGGTCTTGCTACATGTATATAGTTTTTTGAAACTGAACCCTTCACTCACATATATGATCAATTACATATATATATTTCCAACCTTCAGGAAAAATTTGCCACCTAGTTTAATTCAGTGTGCAGAGAGGTTATTCCAAATAAACTTCTTAACAAAAGACGTGTCTGCGGAGGCACCATGAGGAGCATACAAACTGCGCGGGAATTATCTTCTCTTGATATAAATCAAGAATGCCCTCCCAAAGCAAAGGACAGTCGAAGAAAAAATACCATTGGTCTCCATGACAAGTGTGTCAGACTTTTTTTATATCTTTTTATCTGATTTTTTTTCATTTCTTGAGAATCTTGAGATTTTTCTGAAGCACAAACATGGAGCACTCGAATTGTATTCTGCTCAGGTAGAAGTCGACAAAGCCAAAAATTTCAAACTGACTTGAGGATGGTATCAATGGTTCCAGGGTTATATTTTCAGGTGAACAGGTGAATGGGTATCAGTTTCTTTTTGTAATTTTTTAATCTAATGTCTGGACTTTCATCTTAAGTTATTGCCAAATTCTTCCTACTTTTATTTTCACATATTCCGGGTTGTGTGGGTTCTTCCTCTCCTTTTTTCAGAAACCTATTCAGTAAATCGAGGCATTGAGCATTCAAAGGTGCTGTCTGCAGGTGCCATGGCAAGAGACCTGTGAATTCCAGATGAACATCCACAGATAATGTATGAAGACATATTCCAATGAAGCAGCGGCACATCAACATTGGATTTAAGAGCTGGCAAAGTGGATCATAGAAAAACCACATTGGAATTATTTCAAGCATCATCAATATGGTGCGAAATACCTCGATCCAAAATACCTGAGACACAGCAATAAAAGTTGAGCCCAAGAGACAACGAAGAAACGACCTGAATTAACCTACCCCGGCCAGCGCAGAGCAATTTAATAATTGAGGCTGCATCCAGAAGGAGGGTGAGCCAGATCGAACACATTAAAGCAAGCAGTGTCAAATGTTAAGGTGAACATGAGGCAAATGTGTGTATAATGTAGGAAGGTATATCTGAAGCTGCTTTGCCCATGCATGGCCCTGGATGCCTCTTGAGTAATTGCCCAAATTGTGCCTCCATGAAAGGACGTGTCACTCGGACGTTTGATTTATTGATTACATTTCAAAATGAAGTTGCAGGGCTGAACTTGACCTTATACCAGGCCAGCTATGCAGTTTGGCAAAAATAGGCCAAGAGAGCCCCCAAGACCAAACACATGACAGACTGGGACTGGCTCCCTGCATAATAAGGAAGTGTGGCTCTGGCAGACTTCATGCTTTATTATTCCAAGCACTGCCTTTAATTGCTGTCTGTCTCAAGTATTTGTTTGGCATCAGGCATTTCGCAGCTTTTTAATGATGTATGAAATACTTCCATTAGATCTGTGTTTCTCTCTTTGGCTCCAGAGCTCGTGCATAGATCACTATTACATTCCATGCACATGTATGCTAGTTATCGGTACATTGTGTGCACATGTATGCTAGTTATATGTACCTTCCATGCACATGTATACTTGTTATTTGTACATTTCATGCACATGTATGCTTGTTATTTGTACATTTCATGCACAGCTACATGCACATGTATGCTATTTGTCTCAAACATTTTTGTGATTCAAGTGCAGAATCAGCCTGGCACATTTATTTGCGTATGTGACAACTTCATCACAGGAGGAAATGCTTTGGAGAGTTCTTTTTGACTTCTTGGGTTTAAGGTTACTACCAAACAGTGGGGTTCCTGGTAATGTAATCCGATGTGTAAAAAGGGGTTAGCAAAGAGATACACATTGATAAACATTTGAGATATCTAAAAAAGGAAGGTCAATGCCCTGTGACACAGAAGGAAACAATGAAAACTAACATTCAAGGTGACTGCAACTACCTCACACAGTCATACATGAAGATGCCAGGATTCATGCAAAGGCCTTCTAAAGAGGTTCTGATGAATAGGATCTAACAATTATTAACAAATGCTAATTCAAAGGTACTCAATTAATTATTTTGACTTCCAATGAATGCACTGTAAATAAAAGATTTCCGAAAGATAGTGTTTGCTGATAGCATATCAGTTCTTTGGGATGAAGTTTGAAAGTACATTTTCAGTTTACTGTAAATGAACAAGCAACCAGTAGGTGATATCTGGTTGCAGGACAAGATCTAATAGTTACATATTTTATGTTTCTCCTCATGTACAGTGTAGGGAGTGCATAAAATATGAGTTGAATTTGTGCAGCCAGCCACCTTTAAGTATAATCTGACACCTTATGCAGAAAAGATATTTTCACCTTTCAAAATATTTTGTCAGACATATCACAGCACACAGGGCCAGGCAGTTGACTCCACTATAAAATACGTTGCCTTTTTTTATCCTTTGTAAACTTTTCCCTTAAAAAACACGTTGAAGTCATGAACAGTTTCAATGAGGTCGGGTTCGCTTTGCATTAAGTTTGCTGAGTCTGAAATGTGAAGCTACATACGACATCGGGTTCCTTCGAGACATTCATGAGCCGCAACCCCTTTCATGCCACTTTTGCCATTTTGGCTGATGAGAAAAAAACTGAGTGAAAGGTGTCACTCAACAAGATCTGACAGCCAAGCACAAAGACCTCCCCCTGGCAGACGAACAATCATCATACAGATACAACCATCTAATTGAGCACCGGGGGGAAATGGCATAGCAGACCAGTGCACAGGCAGGCAGGCAGGCAGAATGACAAACCAGGAAAAGGGGTTAGGATGAACCTTCAGGACTGGAAACCATTCACCAGTCACATCTTCCTGTGCTCAAATGTTCCTGAAAAATGCTCCTGAAAAATGTCCTGACTTGTTACCAGACTGCTTGCTCTGTTTTGCTGTTTTTCAATCCACTTTTTTAGCATATCTTTTATCCACCGGTTCCCCTTTTTTGGTCGTATCTAACAGGGTTATCTGTGAAACCTGTTCTGTCGTTTGATGTATTGCAATGTTAGCCTGTTTTTCTGCCAGCTACTGCATAATTTCATTCACTTAGAGCTTCAGTTTTTCAGCAAGTAACTGCAGAACCAATAGGTGGTATATTAGCAACTTCCAACCCATTGTGCGCCTCTTTTTCCTCAGTGCCTTACTGCCGAATGTATGCTTGGTGCCTTTCTAATTTATAGGCCAGTGAGACTTATCTGTACTAAAAGACCTATATGTATACAATTAGTATAAACATACGGCAGATAGTTTGCAGAGGCAGACCATGCCATTGCCTGCTGTAATTATTCCCTGAAATTCCACACCCAGAGCCAAATTGAAAGTCCACTCCTGGCATTGCGCATGCTTTAATTAGTTCCAGCAGCTGATCATACCACCATTGATTAGGCTAATCTTCTTACAGTTACAAGTATGTTACTCTTAATTACTCAGTTTCATCATATGAATGATAAACCAATTTAGTCAATTTATATATTTATTTGTATTTCTATTATGCTGCTGTGCAAGCATTCAATTACCTGCATGCGTGGGTTCGATTTGACTTGGCTTGATTCCACATGTGCATGAAGTTTCTTCTATTTGATTGCCATTTCATTACGATTTAATCAAACAATGATCTAGTTCATAATATATACGTGGATGTCTCTATATGTCTAGTTTACATACACACATATATTATTATATATTATACATGTTTTAAAACGAGTCTCTATTTGCTCCAACAAAACAGCCATCTGCCTGTCATCAAATAATTTCTACATCAATATTCATTTACTCCAATATTTAATTTTCACTTCCCACCTGAGGTGCTTAAAAACTCCACCTGTAATATTCATACTTCAGTGGCTTGTACTGCAGTGGCTGGGTGAGCCACCTATTTCCACCTCCTTCTCTATTATTCTGTTCCCTAGCAACAGCATGACGCTCTGCTTCCTCATCACAGCAAACACACTAACTTCGATTTTTACCCTTTTTACAAAGTATTGCAGCATGGTCACCACCAATGAAGTACATTGAGCAGCAATTCATTTTGATCAGAAAACCACAAAACCTTTCTTCTTTTTCTGCTAAAACTATAAATTTCCCTGTAACCATCGATTGAAGGGCCAGACATGGACAGAATGGTTAATTTCTAGGAAGTACATTGGTGGTTGGATGTAGAATCTAGGTAGGGCACTAGTAATTCCACAGGACATTTTCACGGGAAATATACAAATTTAGTTTGCACTCTCGATTATAAATGCACCTCTATGAAATTAATCTGAGTTATCCACTAACCCGAGCCATATAGTAACATCTGGGTTAAGTGTGGAAATTGTTGGGCTTCATGCATGTGTGGGGAAAGAAAGCCCAATTAAAATTTGAAATGCCTACTGAATTGATGGATGCAAACAGCTAGGAATGAGCAAGTATAATAATAATTATTAAGCCCCCATAATGGACCTTAATGATGTGCATATGCTCATTCTATGATGGCATAAGTTATATTTGTTAATCTACAGTATTTCATTTAGGATGACAATATTTTGCACTGCTTTCAGAAAGACACTTTGTTAATCTATGGTATTTCATTTAGGATGACAGTATTTTGTACTGCTTTAAGTATGGCACTTTGTTAATCTGCAGTATTTAATTTAGGATGACAGTATTTTGTACTGCTTTAAGTATGGCACTTTGTTAATCTGCAGTATTTAATTTAGGATGACAGTATTTTGTACTGCTTTAAGTATGGCACTTTGTTAATCTGCAGTATTTAATTTAGGATGACAGTATTTTTACAGCTCTAAGTAGGGCACTTAGTTTATCTACAGTATTTCATTTAGGATGACATTATTTTGTACTAATTTAAGTAAAACACTTGTTAATCTACAGTACTGTATTTCAGTTAGGGTGACAGTATTTTGTACTAATTTAAGTAAGACACTTGTTAATCTATAGTATTTCATTTAGGATGACATTATTTTGTACTACTTAAGTATGAAACTTTGTTAATCTACAGTATTTAAAATAGGATGACAGTATTTTGTACTAATTTTAGTACGACTCTTATTAATCTATGGTATTTCATTCATGATGACAGTATTTTGTTCTTCTTTAAGTATGTAATGACACTTTGTCAGTCTATAGTATTCGCGTGCGACGGGCGGCGAAGCCGCCCGTCGCGTCAGCGAACTTAGCTTAACAACAGCTCATAGTAAATTTTGAATCTGTCAGTGGAGTGAGAATGAAGGACTGCCTGTACCTGCCATGGAGTTGGTCCCTGATTAAACAGTTAGTTTCGGTAAAAGTAAACATCCCTGAATTTCTCTTGCAATACTGCAGTAGTGTCTGAAAAATTCCATTTGGTTCTTAACTATCCTATTACTGTACTTAAATAGCATCAATTAATTTAGGCCCAACTGATTGTGTTCTTGTTTATCATTATTATACCTCGACCATGAAAGGAGAGCTGTGATTGGCTGAGAGCTGGTCACATGTCAGTCATAATTTAAGTATATTAACCAGGACTATTGCCCTTCAAAATTTGTTTTCCGAAAAAAAAAAAAATTTTCCGAATTTTTTTTTTCCGAAATTTTTTTTTGTTTTTCCGAAAAATTTGTTTTCCCCGAAAAAAAAATTTTTCCCGAAAATTTTTTTTTTCCGAAATTTCTTTTTTCCGAATTTTTTTTTTTCCAATATTTTTTACGGTTTCAAAATAAGAACAGTTAATTTGAGCTCCGCGAATCTATGGCATTGCCATCTACATATTATTTAATTTGAGAGACAGTGCTACTTTAAGTATGACACTTTGTTAATCTATGGTATTTCATTTAGGATGACAGTATTTTGCACTACTTTAAGTAATGTATTAGGTTGTAAAGATGTATTTGCCCTGTGTCCGAAATTGGGATAAAGGTACTGCGTCACATAATCCTGTGGGTCGAATTATAAATTCTTCAATTCCTTGTATCTGTGTGTTTTACAGACAACCAAGTAGTCCACAGAATATTAAATAGTAACCCAGCCCATTCTTAAGTTACCCTGCGAGAATTCAGCTCAGCTCTTGTCTTTTCAAATGTTGTATTTCCACAAAGAGAACAAAAAAATGAGGAGCCCTGGCTGTTTGAAATATGACTATCTTATGCATATGAACTTTAATATATTTGCCCAAACTGACAGGTGTATGATCACAAGAAAAGGCATTTTCTATACGACTCTATAATTCACATTTTTGTCAGATTAATTGTCTGCCACACAAACTCAAAATATACAGAGTTATGTACTATGCGTTTGGAGTGATTTGCTCGAACTTGTGAAACGTTCTTCCTTTTGATCGAATGTTTTAAAAAAAAGTTTGGGTGAGTGTGAAGAAGGTAGTGTTTTACCTCCTGCATTTTAGCACTGATTATATAACATGACAGGAAGAGAACACGGTAAGGCAAGGCGCACTCTTGGAACTGGGTAAAACGTCATTTAAGTACCCAGCAAATCATTTAAAAAGTTACCAAAATCGGCAGATTTTCATTCAACAAACAAAAATGAATGTATATCCAAAAATAACTACATATTTGTGACCTGAAATGTCAGTGGTTAAGACAAAACACATAGGACAACACAAGAATTTGGTTGAAACAATCTCCAGCTGAGTGTAACAAATTTTTAGTCAACAAAAAATAAAGGCTAAGATGCAGTCTGTCATATTTAAGACCTAGTTTATTTGTGAAATATACCACTCTAAATGTATAGTGTTAACTCATATGAACAAATACTGAACGTATTCTAAAATGCTCACATCTCTCATCACATTATATCGAATAAATAAGTTGTAAACAACTTGTCAATAACCTTCAATGGCCTGCAATCACAAGTTGCAAACAATGCTTGAAATCACGCCTCACACAGATGTCCAGGGATCAATATTTCATCACTATCGCAATATTGGCCTGTGAATTTAGGAGTGTCGGACTTCATTGAGATTTGAGATTAGCAAAACATACAGCAATCAGCTATACAACCCGCAGATGTGGAAAAAGGACGAGGAGTTTTTTTTAAAATCAGATTTGTTGTTGCTCTTATGGAGAGATAATTTTCATGGCTTAGGTCTGAATGGTCATTGATACTTTTTTATTAATATCTATCAATCGTGTCTATTGCATCTTTCTCATCTATTGTGTCTATCCATCTATCCGATTCCATCCATTCATCTATAGATCTATCCGTTTATCTATCCGATTATATCTATTGGTCAGTCTATTGGTCAATCTATTGGACTACTTATCAGTCTATCTATTAGATTCTACAATCTATCTCTTGGTGTTTACTTTTGTCATCTGCTATAAAGCTTTATCACCATGATGCGAAGTCGTATCTTCATATGTAAGCAAGATCACAACTCCATTAAAAAATACTTCTTTGCAACTGGAGTCAATGGACCACGGAATTGTTCTCAATTCTTTTGTTTGCTTTTTTTAAATCACAAATACTGAGGACTCAGGCATAAAAAGTATGTTTCATCTGTATCTGGCCTATTCAACAACATTCTCTCTTTGATATTGCTGTGTAGGGTTGGGACGACATTGGTATCACGTAATCACGATATTGACTGATTGCGATATTGCCAAAACAGAGTTAATCAGCTGTTTACTGTTATAAAAGGTCTGAAATTGGCGAAAAATCAGAATTTCTTAATTTTGCGCTACCCTCAGACGCCATTTTGTAGACAGATATCCTGAACGAGAATCTCGTCCAGCCCCACAACAAAGTGTCGAAAACATGCGAATTCGAGCTGATTTCTTGCAGTTTCTTCCTATTTGAGCCGGCAAATGACAGTATGAAGCAACACCATTCATACCGTGATGACTGTGGCACCTGACGGTATGATACTTGGCCCAAAAAATACCGCAGTACTGTATGAATACAAGTTATCGTCCCAACCCTATACCTGTGAAAAGCATTCATTTTCAGAGTGTTTGGAATAGATTTGAGCACTCTAGTGGGTCAGTGGCATCCTGTCATTATTTCCTGGAGTTGAAACCAAGGCCACTTGGCATATCCTACCACAGGTAACTATCAAACTCATTTGTCTTACATTGTATAAACACTCTAAGAAAAAAATGGTACTTTGGTTCCTTCAAAATACCCACAGGGTATTCAGAAATTTTTGTTGGGTATTTCAACATGCATGGGGTATTCCAACACAAATAAGGTATCCCATTCATGTGTGAAAGGTACTCTGGTGGTTTAGAAGGTATACTTCAGAGGTGTAGAAGGCATTCCAGAGTTGCATGGTGCATTTCAGAGCAACTGAAAGACCTTAATTGCAGATTAGATAATTTAAGAGGATTACAATTTTGTTTAGCCCTATGTTGTTTTTTGTGACAGAGTGATATACAACAATTTAGTAATACACAAATTTGGAAACCTGAGTGATACAGTCGTGATATAAGTGGCCCCATCCATAACAAGGGACTCACCGGAAATTTTCCTTTTTTGCCAAATATTGAAATATAACTTCTAAATTAACCCATATGTTGATTCAAACACATTCCCACCTTGGGTATGATGCTTTGCAGTTGCATTTATTTGGTTAGAACTGATTATATTTCAGCTGCAGACAAAGAAAGAAGGGTCAATTTGAAGACAAAAAGAACCATGAAGAATTTTGCATAAATACTGAACTGTACACATCTGTTCTACATGAACTTTGAAAAGTTAACAGACCCATTCCCTATGGGCACATCTACGTTGTACCAATTTTGCAACAACATCACCCTGTGCGTCAAATGACGCAGAATTGTATGGTAGAAATTATGATTTCACAACGTTGTGAAGCAACACCAAAGATGTGACGTTAGCATACGCCGTTGTGGCCACGTTTTCACAACATTGTGAGGCAATGTCAAGGGTTCGACGTTAGCTTGCGACATAATGGCAATGCTAGAAAAAAACCCCGACATCATGCTCATGTTGTGGCAACATAATCTCTACCATACATATCTACGTGACCAACAGACCAGCCCTCTACCAATTACCAACGTCGTCGTTTACATCGTGTGGCCCTTGGGTTGCAAGTAAATGGACTTTTGCGCTATTCTTCTCAGTAATTGTAAGACTTGAAGGGAGGAGTCAATTTTTTAAAAGGCCGATGTGGCTGGACTGCTGGCTGGACATGACCATGTTATCACGAATCAGTGAAATGTTCATAGTCAATAGCTTACATTGACAGGAATTCTGAAATGAAAATCTGGTCCAATTAATGGGCAGACTGAAGAACCACTTAACGTAACATAAGGTCTGGGGAATTTTAATACAAAGTGCTCTTAAGTACCCCATTGAAGTTCTCCAAATAACCTTAAAGTAGGATATTTAGAAAACACTTTGCCTTGGGTATTTTGAGGTACCAAATTGGGCATCCTATTTGTGACAGGCTGGTGTACCTTTTGAGGCACTTCGGAGTGCTTTTTGTGTCCGAGAGCAGGGCCTCGGGCCCTTTGTCGTCATCAATGGGATTGTCATATCAAAAGTTGGTGTGGATCGAAAAGCATTTCACAGATGCAAGAACCACCCAAAGTTATGATGCCATTATGATGCCCAGTGTTTAAACTGTTGCACAAGATGCCCTGGCTTTAATCTTATGTCTCACTGCTCTAAATAGTTAACTTTAATCTCACAAATTCCTCCTTGCTCAGCAGACGGTTTCTGAGAAGCATCTTCTTCTTCTTCCCTTTGGCCCCTCCGCCCTGAGACAAAGTGGGGCGCACCACAACCAGAGATTTATGCTTCAGCTAATTATAAAGATAGACAGATAGATAGACAGATAGACACATAGACACATAGATAGACAGATAGATGGATTGATAGGTAGATTGATAGATCTATAGATAGAATGCAACTTTTAACAATTTATAGAGATGTGTTAATGTACTGATCATATCCCATTGAGTTATATATAATTGCTCGAGGACACGGTGCATGCATTGCATGCTATTTTTGTTCTTAGAATGTAAATTAATAGGTGCTGAAGGACCTTCGCCGCCTGCTATGGTGTGATACCCTACTGGGCCTAAGGGTTGGTCATCATTGGCTGAACAGAAGTGTGCATATGCACATGCATCTAATTTGTAAGCATTCCAATGATAACCTTATGATGGATAACACCGACTTCATACAATTTATATACTCTCTGGAAAAATGGTAGAATATGTTCAATGCAAAACCAATGAAACTCAAGTGTCCATTAGTGGAAGCAGGGGCACCCCATGATCTGTTATACCAATTATCTGTTATGCGGCAGGCGCCCGGCTGGCTGGCAGACTGTCAGCTAGGAATTTCCCAGCTTGCAAAGTTGTCAGCTGGGAGTCAATTTTGGGCATTCTACCAATAAATTGTGCAGACAGGTAATGAGAAAGCAGTTGAGGCGGCTGACTGGGGAAAACAATTATTCATATCAGCTGGCTGGGAGGAGCAGAATGACACTTAGGCTGGCTGGCAACCCAGCTGGGAGCATAACAGATTTTTTCTCCAAGTTGCATAAAAAATTAATCTTAGTGTCACAAAACATGTGCAACCAGGAGCTTACACTGATATGGGCATTATAATAACACACTGTCATGAGGTGCCCGTGTGGAAGAAGGAGGAAGAAGGACGAAGGAAGAAGGAGGAAGAAGGAGGAAGAAGGAGGAAGAAGGAGGAAGAAGGAGGAACAAGGAGGAAGAAGGAGGAAGAAGGAGGAAGAAGAAGGAGGAAGAAGAAGGAGGAAGAAGAAGGAGGAAGAAGGGAGGAGGAAGAATGAGGAAGAAAGAGGAAGAATGAGGAAGAAGGAAAGAAGAAGGAGGAAGAAAGAGGAAGAATGAGGAAGAAGGAAGGAAGAAGGAGGAAGAAGGAGGCATGGGTTTGTACATGATTATGGCTACATGTGCGCAGAACTGATGCTTATCGACATACCTTCCAGATAGTCTTGCTTGTTCAAGATCTTTGTGGGTTATTCTGCATTCATTTAAACAATGAGCTTTTCTTCACAAACCCATTTCCTCTTTAATATAAGTAATAACTCAAGGGTTGAATAAAGGACGAGTGTGTTTTTTCTCTTTATAGGTTATAGATATATGCAGGTAGCTGCTCAGGCCATGAATTCAAATTGCCACATATCATGGTCTAACATTATACCAACAACATAACGTTTCGGAATGTTCAAAACCGCACAAAGAATACTATATAATGCTATGCTCAGTAAACTTTAGTACATTAACATGATTACTATGCACTAAGATATGCACAATTATGCCTTCAGTGACAGAAAACATCAAAGGTTTACAAGTAATATTGGTGAATCATAACACCATTGGCAACTGCAATGGGAATCACATTGTGAGTAATGTTATTGACCATATCAATTATATCATTATTGAATGACTTGAAGATTTGACAGCCACTGGCCACTATAGCACACTGACCAAAAGGGACAGCTGAGTCTGATATGGCCACTCATTGTGTGCCCTTGCAGTGGAATGATAGACCATGATCTCTCATTGTGTAACTGCAACAGTCCAGTGACCAAGAGACCATGCCTCACTGCAGAAAAGTGCACTTCCAGAAATATCAACGATAGCTCTAGCATTTCAGAAGAAATTACATATGTTACATTATATCAACTGAAATACAACTGAAATACAACTGAAATACACAGACCTCTGTTATTATGCAGTTTATCCATCAAACCAGTAGAGGTGTCTGATTGCTCCAGGTCACTAATGCTAAGGCTGGTGCAGAAGGCCCCTTGCAATGTTGCAGACTGCATTCATTACAGAGTATTGTGGAGTCAACGTGCTGTTTGTTTACCTCTGGCACCTGCTCTAAGCATTGACATCACCCATGAGATAACATAACCAGAAAGAGCAGATTATATGATATTGGACGCCTGTATGAAGTTGCAAACATAATTTAATCATTCTTCCAAAGCTGAATGCGAAGAAGATGCAACTGTGTTTCATGTTTTATGCGTTCTTATAAGCACAAAACAGTATGCAGCACAGTATAATAAATTATGATTTACCCATAATGATTGTGCATAGTGGTGATTGCAGCGGTTTCATTAGTCACAGGGAAGAAAGACATTTTACTGTGAAATTTGCTCTTTGACGGTCAAGATAGCTCTTTTGAATTGTGTGTATCGTATATACTTTCAGTCACGCACGAAATTCGGCACATACCCTATTGATTCAGGGATACAACCCTCCATCATTTAACGTCCCATGGGATGAGACCAAATTGAGTTCCAGGAGTGGGAGTTGAATCCACGACCTCACAGCCAGTGGTAGTTCAGGCAGTATTAATATCCTTAAATGATAGCAAAGTTGGTTATTGAAACTACTGTTTTCATCTGACACAACATTGTTGCACCAATGTAATCTCTTTCTCCATAACTAATAATAAAATTCCCATAACAGTGATGACCTCTGCTTATGTTACTTAACAGAAAATATATGAAAACTCAATGTTTAAATTCATATGAATACAGTTTTTGTTACAATGTACCTCATGGCACCCTAAACGAGTTTGACACTAACTGTTGATCTACAAATAATATTACTTCATGGCTATCATTGTCAGTTCTTAATTTTGAAAGACAGCATGACAGCTACACCCTTCAAGCATTCAAATTGTGAGTGTTGATGTGTTTAGAGCACAGCGTTTAGAGCAACTTCACAACACATGAAATTGTACATGATTCATTTTTCGCCATTACAGTAACACACCAACCATGGCTTCAGTGATAATTACAGATTTTTTTACATGTTGGTAGTAATAGCTGTGTTTTTACTTTTTTGGTTTCTTTTTTTTATGCGCCATTGTCTAAGTTCACCGTTATGCTACAATAATTTCATGTCGCAGCAAACATCTGTTCGGAGGGAGCGTTGAGTGACCCCTTCGCATGAATCCCAAAGGTATAGAAGAAAAGTGCAATGTAACGCAACAAATGTAATCGGCATGAAATTACGGTGCCTATCAATGTAAACCTCACAAAGTTGAATACTGCATAATAGTGCCTATACTTACAATGCATACAGATCTGATTTATTGCAGGACACAGATTTGATTAATAAATCAATTCTTGCACAAAGACTTATCTGGGCACTGCAAGACTGACAGTGTAATATTCCCATTCCTCTGAAAAAGTTCCAAGCGAACCAGTTATAATTGCACTGTCCCCAAATAAGGTCGGGCAGTACATAAATGCAGAAATGTACCAGGATACTTTGGTGCTGCCTTTCATAATTGCATGGTCTCCAGATCACCATATGCCTTTGAGGCACACTTCAGCAAGTTCAAGTACATGCACCAGGCAAAAGACCTGTCCATTTCCTTGATTTGCTTGGGAATCCGTCTGTTGTAGAAATGAAAACATTCGGCAAAAACAGAAAGATAAAGAAGAAAAAGAAAAATCAGTCACAACTGAAAAGAAATATAGTCTCGATTCTGTTGATGCCAAGGTAAAAGCTGCCAAATATCAGGGCCTATGTTTCTTCACTGCTTTGGTGTTTCCCTTTGTAGGAAACCAGTGAATTGTGGAATTCTATGCTACTAGCTCATTGCATGTTAAATTATTTAATTTCATCTGTTGTCATGGAAGAGGGGAAAAATAAACTGCTTCAATGCTGAGAAACAATTGCCGCCTCGCAGGTTCGAGTTTGTTTATGGGAAAATTAAGCGCAGTTTAAAATAAATGCAATGCACTTAACTGGAAACTCTGTTTAAAAGGAAATAAAATTGATATTATTTGTCCCCTCCAAACAAAGTTTAATATGTGCATAATTAAGGTTGTGCTGTTGAGTGTCGTTTTTAAGTAGACTACTGAAAGAAACACTGACGACTTCAGAGAAGTCAATGGACCTGGGATAAAATCTCTATGGTCAGTCATAAGATACATTCATTAACTTTTGCAGATCTCAACAGAAAGAACTAAATATTTGTTTTTTGGGTTCATACAGACAAAGTAGCAGAAAAGCCTTGGACTGCTGTCGAGTCACTGCAGGCCTAGCACTGGCATAGCTCATGGTAGCTGCATGCAACAAAAGGTAATCGGGTAAGTCAACATTAGTAAAAGTAATAGAAGAGACTTACCGGCAGCCTGGGGGAGGGCACAGAGGGTGATGAGTATAGCCACCTCCTTGCAACACGAGAGCATGGTCCTTAATGAGACGGGCATGTGAGTGATTAGAAAATCAATCAATATCGATCTCTCTGACTCACGAAAGCATTATTTTCTGGGAGCTGGCGACCCAGCGAGTGAAGCAGGCCTCCAACAACACCAGTCTCATAGTACCTGTCACGCTCCGCTGCCCGCCCCTTTCTCTCTCTCTCTCCCTGGTTATGAGGTTCAACAGCATTCAACCTTTTCTCAAGCTTTTTTCCACTTTTTAATGTCTTCTTTTTTCATATATTTTTCCTTCGGCACACATCTCATTGCTGCCATGTTTGCCTTTTCTCAGCACTGTCCCATCCTTTTCCTAGCTCAGACTAATTCAGTTTACTTTATTTCAGGAGCTTCCATGTCCCCCTGCACATTGGCGGGTTGGGGTTGGGAAGCAGGAAAACACTAGCATCGAGCTGACAGTTGGTTTCCCTGTTTATTCAGGGGCTTAATAACGTGCAAAACCTACTCATTGTGTTACAATAGCTGGGATTATTTTTTGCAATTTACGCGATCCACATAAAAATTCATTATTAGCATTGAGGCATCCCAAGTGATACTAGACCAGAGCCCATTGACATTTCCAAAGGTGTTTGCACTTGCGTTTAAAAGCACTGGTCATCTACAAATAATCCCTGGATATTATTTCATAATTTAAAGAAAGCAAATGATCACAATGTATCTTTATATAGTATAAATAGATACATGTTTATATGGGCCCACAATCTTATAAAATGAGTATCAACATGACATGAAGTTCATTATGAAGGCCTAGTTATTCTTCTTTACTCCTTTCGGAAAGCCCATCGACTTTTTCAGCAGCGTCTTCGATTTGACTTTGGCACCACGCGCATGAATACCAATAATACCCTATAGACAATATAAGCTATTTGCTGCCATCTAGGGTGCAAATTCGTGAGCTCCTGTGAGCGGTCAATAGAATTTCAATCTCTGGAAGAAACCAGGACCGTCTGGAAGAAACCAGGAAGTTCCATCATTTAGTGATGGTCCAGTTTATTTTCAAAAACTCTGTAAGTGTCTAATCTGACTTTGGTTGGCTTCAATTTTAAGCAGACAGCTTGTAAATACCAAAATAAGTTGGAACTATTTTTTATCATGGAGGATGTATACATTGTAGCTCACATATAATGCCAGTATAGAGGGGGCCACTTGTGGCATAGTCAAGACATTTTGTTGAGTGTGACACAGCTTTTATGAAATTGTAAATTATATTGTTGTCATAGTTAATAAATCTCCATAAAGTAACAGAATAAATACAAATGAACATTGTTGATGTCACAAAGCAAAAACATTGGATTTGTATGGACACGTGAATAAGTGAGAGAGCATTCTTTTTGGAAACTTTTCTGACCACAATTTAACATGCACTAAATGGCATCAGTAGGTTGAATCTGACCACAATTTAACATGCTCTAAAATGGCATAAGTAGATTGAATACCATCAAACTTCTGATGAGTAAAATCACCCCTTTCACAGGCAAAGTGTATGCTAAAGTTTCAAAACTTTCTTTTTGTCTCATGATTTCCAAACATTTTCATTCAAAGCAGTGGACTGGATCTTTTCCAGCAACTATGCTTTGTGAAAGTAGTTTGGCATAGTAATATGGACAGCTGTTGTGCGACCTGATCTTGTGATCTGTCCAAAATAGATCAAATTATTGTTGACCCAATTCCATTTTCCAGGGACTGTCAGCATTC
The DNA here is from genome assembly GCA_026936325.1 of Platynereis dumerilii. NCBI lineage: Eukaryota > Metazoa > Annelida > Polychaeta > Phyllodocida > Nereididae > Platynereis > Platynereis dumerilii. Next base: position 2,129,824 of record JAPTHN010000010.1, read on the forward strand.
TGCTGCCACTTGTCAGTCCTGAACAGAGACAGCCATGTCTATCAATGACTGGTACTTCTGTTCGTGTTTGGCACACATAACCACACTGGAAATAAGTTCATGGAATCATGGTAACTTTTGTGTGCCATCCCTGATCTATTATTTATTACTTTAATACTCTATTATACATGTGTATGATCGAGCACAACTCATGGCCATAACAATATAGCTCACTTAGGACAAGAACAGACCAATAATAGAGCAGTAAGCGAGAGCAATACATGTTTGGAATTTGGGACACATATCACCTGTGTGATATACTATGGAGTTGTGCCTTTTGATGGTCTGATTGACAGGTATTTATCTATATATACATTCAAACTAAATGCTAACGAGATGCAAATAAGGTCATACCAGGTCACACGATGGTTGCCAGCTAAAAACTCCCTCCACAGGCCTGTCCTTCCCCGACACCCTTCACCTACCCTTCTTTCTCCCTGTTCTTCTGATGACATCATCAATTGCTGTTTTCTTTGCTCATTAATGCAGTTTGTGTGTAACATCAAACATACTTCCCTCTGTCTCCACCAGAGCTCCACTTATGCAAATCAGCTACTGGGTCAGAAATGTTTCACCCCAAAAATGTTATGCCAGATGGCAGCACTTTCAAACATGCTGCATTTTTTTATCTTCTTGGGCCAAGCTCAAAATACGTCCCTGTTTACAAATTGTAGCATGCCCTATACTGTCTCATTTCTAATGTAAGGCCAACTTAATCTCATACAAATACTGTAGGCCTACTGGACTAATAACTTTGCGTCAATATCCCATCGAAATGTCCATTCACCTGTTTATTCCCTTATCGCTTTCTGTGCTTCTAATGGGCTTTACTAGTTGAGAACAATGTAGAAAAAGGTAAATAAACTCTTTTTTGGTTTCCAACCCACAGCTCACAGCCTATGCCTGGTACATGCATGAAACTACACTATGAATGTCTATGATATGTGCAAGTTAATCCAGTTGTGCCTTTTCTTAGTTTTACAGACCCCGGCAGGTGGTTGGATGACTGGCCAGCAGGCGTATAGATCACTTAAGGCCAAGAATCAGCCACTCAGCCTGTTGCATATACTTACATGCCATGCCATTTTCTAGTCACCTTTATGGTTTAATTGTGTATTTTAATGGTCTGATTGAAGGATTTTCAATAATTCTTGCAATTTTGAGAAAACCACCCAGAGAATCTCTCTCTGCTGAAGTGGAGAGAACAAGTAGAAAAACTATTTTTGGTTTCCTGTCCAAAGATCACAGATTATACCTCTTACATGCATGAAACAATGAAACTGCACCCTGACACATTTAAACCTGTCCGGTTGTACTTTGTCATGTTTTATTAATAAGGTATGGCAGTGGTACAGATTTGTGTATATTACAAATATATTGAAAAATGTAATGCGTCTTTTGCTGCCTAGATCTCATACAATTTCACTCATGTAGTAGTGTCAATTACCCAAGATTTGTCTAATACTGTACTTGTTGCTTTACATGGTTCTTATGTTCTGTCATTTGTTACCAATATTTTATACCCCAAATACCCTTCCATATCAATATCTCCTTATAACACTGTGAGACAACGTGATTCCATTGCAATTACATGTTTAGTCTTCATTTTCTATCACCTCAGCTTGGTGAGATGGTATATTTTTGTAATATGAAGTTGTTCATTTTTTTGCTGAAGGTTTGCTGCTGCACAGCCTATGTTTTTTTATTACTCCACGAGCCTTCGATGACCGAGAGCTTACAAAAATACATATGCGTCCGGTTATGTTTCTTCGAGATGAAATGTCTTCTTTTTCTTTTAAACATTTAACTAAGATCACACAAATATAGATTGAAACGAACCTAATTATTGTAGCATGTATGCACCTGTTCACTGATTACATGGTGCAGATTTAGGCTTCTTTTTTTGCGGCCGGTTCAAGAAAGTCATCAATAAAACTTCATAGCTTTTGTGAAGTTTGGTGAAGTAGGAAATCTGAAAAACAAAGTGAGAATGACCTTGACATGTTTATACAGATAAGAAATAACATATTAAAAAAAAAACGTTTCATTTCCAAATTTATGTTTCTGCCACTCATTGCACAGATAGCTTTTGAGGTAGGATGGATCTGCCCATTCAACACAAAAAATAATTAGGGTCCATTCATTTAAATTTACCCATTTACAGTCGCCAATCATGCCTCCACGTTCCCCTGCCCTAAGAATACAACATGATTGGGATCTAGAAAATTTTGATTGGCTTAATTGTTACATTATTTTCCACTCCGGAAACCATAGCCCTCGACACAACGTGACTCAGCGCTGATATGATACCGGATAAAAAAAAAATTTTAATCGCATCATGCATCTTCAAACCCCTCAATCCGTCCCTGAATTTATATAAGTTGTATGTTAGACATTTTATATTAAACATTTCCTGCAAATGATGAAACTGACCTACCTGCTGTCAGCATCCCCAGTGAGTCACGCGGCTTCTTTCAAGATTCGAAGTGTGTGAAAAATAAGGTCTCCTCCCAGAGGTCAGTGAGTGTGCATTCCTTGCTTATGCTAATCAAACTGAATCTTCAAGAATTTCCCAGAATGTTTGCATACCTTAAATTAAATTTCAAGTGCAACATTATAAATATTAAGTTATTTCGGTGTCAGAAAAAGGCAGTACTTTTGAACTAAAGGTTCCAGATTGAAGCTTTTCAGGTTCTGTGGCTTGGTTGCACCTAAAGGGGTTCTATACTGAACCTTTAAAAAGATTCAATGCATGGATGCCAAGGAACCCAAAAGGTTTAAAAGTAGAACCTTTCAATTCAGTTTGACACTAAATAAGGTGCCAAAAAAGGAACATTCACAGAGAATTATAGAACTACAGTGTACAGTGTAGTCTAGCAGAATGCAAATACCATGTATACAAGTCAGTTGACTTCACTTCAAAAGGCATGAATGCTTGGATGAATTTCCACCCATGAAATAAAAGGGCAGAATTATTGACAGCGGTTTACATAGAGTTGGATTAACCAAAAGTTGAAAGCTGTTTACCTTAATTATCTAGATACTGTGAAATGCCACCACATACAATTCAAAACTTTGAGATTTTGAAATAATTAAACAATGATAAACATCCAACCACCCAGAATGGGTCACTGACAGTTTGTAATCCTCTTAACGCATAGATTAGACAATCATTAAAGAACTTGACATGCAATATTTGTCAATTCAATGTCTCCAAGAAATTTGGATGCAATTCTTTAAAATGGATTGACCAAGCATTGACGATGTATGAGAATTGTAAAGGAATGTCTACACAACGTGCCTTGAAGGGCATGAAGGCCCAGAAGTGGAGGTATTTAATTGATTTCATATTTATAAGCAGCATTACAAGTTGCTGTTTTGATATTTTTGAAGACATTTCGCCCTTGTGTGCAATGGACAACTCCTTGACTGTACAGCGTACATACTAAACTGTCTATAAGTGGACCGCTGTTTCATTGCCACTTCTTTTTCTTACCCAGGCAGATCAGAACAAATGCTGTCATGTGTTGCCACCTAGTGACTAGTGTGCTATTCCGCGAGCTCCTGCGAGCGGTCCACATCATTTCATTCTGAGGAACTCGCACAATTTTGTCTGGAAGAAACTGGGGCTGTTTCTGAGTGTGCTGATGGCCTTGTCTACTTCCTTAGAGAATGTGATTGCCGAGTCTGACTCTGGTATACATCAATGATGTGCAATGAAATTGGAACTATTTCTTGGGACAGCAATGCTGTAGCACACAAAATCAACTTTTGTGCCAGGTGGCAGCAGCATGCAGTTCTCATTTTCATCGGACTGCATACTACATATACCAAGTCCCTTGGCATACAGTCAAGCATTTGACTATTATAGAACCATGTTCGATGCCTGCTTGCGATCATCTTTTAATGAATTTAATGAAGCAATGGAGAATGTACCTGGTACATAGATTGTAGATACCTTGTGGAACATTTGATTCTGTGATTACAAAATCCATGTGCCGTGCAGTCAGCAGGGGAGAGTGGGGACTGGGGAATGTGCATCCACCTTTTGCTTTTTTGGCTATTAGGGGATGACCTGCCTCTGATGCAGACTGACTTCTTTACATTTACAATACCCTGATGCCAAACCAAGTCTATTTAAATTACAGTTGTCAAGAAAAAGACACCAGAAACCTAAAGATCAGCATTTATAAGTGTGATTCACTTTCCAAAACTTAAAGCAACTTCATAGTTTGATCAGGGTCATAGTCTCATTCAAATTTTATTTGAGCGTTTCGAAGTCACCCAGATCAACATGGGGAAAACTGGTGAACATGACATAACTGAGAGTTATCATGTACTTTTGTTCACATGAGAGAAACTCCCACATTATCACGGGATAAACAGCACTTATTGGATACTGCATTATCACAACCTAGTTATTCAAAATGTGACACGAGTAAGACCATAATGCTTGATTCATGGTAACCATATCAGAAGTCTGAGAAAGAGACTCCTATCACAATAGTTGTGAAAATTTTTCAGCAAGTTCTTGCGCTCTTGATACAGCCTCACAGCTATTGAAAGTGCAAGATATTGCCTGAAACAGGCTAAGTTGATTGGTGATGAAGAGCCAAGTTAACCAGCGGGAGATTTTGCCTCATCTCAGATAATTTTAACTGGACAGGTGAAGATCTTGGCGAAAACTGATATAACAATAACGATATCTTTATTGTTTATAATCTGCATACAGAGACTGAAATTTTGTCACATGGTATTTGACAGTGGGTTATATATATATATATATCTTTATTCGTACATAAAAAATTGTACAAAGCAGTAAAGAATTTAAAAAAAATGTAAAATAATTTAAAACAAGCAGATAACAACAAAATATTAAAAAATTAAAATTAAATAAAACGTAAATCATAACAGCTGGACTAGCCTAAACACAAATCTTCAATGATAATTTTACATTGACTTGTGTTTAGCAACCATTTATCAATACTGTCTCTATAAATGGCCAATTCCCGTATTTGTAAGCCTTTTCTAACATTTTCTTCATTACATTTCAACAACCAATTATCATTGATGGCTTTACTTGTCTGTTCTATACTGTTTTTAAACAATGATTGTTTTGATATATTAAACTTATTTAAAACATATCGAAGGTTTCTACCCATTCGAGTTTGCCTCTTAACCGATTGCAAAAATATGAAACTAACAGCCTCATTTTTACTGAAGAGACATGAATGGAAAAATCTGATAAATCTCTTATACATTTGTATGTTTACAGGAATTTGATCTGATACGAAAGGCAATAATTCACAATGTGTCCTTCTAGGCAAATGCCAGATTTTTCTAACTGCTTTCCTATGTTGGATACACATCTTCTCCATGCTATTCTCATCATACAAAGCACACAAATTAGCACCATACAGGCTAGTACAATATTTTGAAAATAAATCATTCTTAATAAGTGATGACAAATGTTTAAATTCACCAGTAAAACTATTTACTTTTTGATTAAAATCAGATTGGACACCATTTAACAAACTATCAGTTCTATCATCTGAAAGCAAGTGACCCAAGTAATTCATTTGTTTAACACATTCAACCTTTTCACTATTTACAAAAATGTCAGGTATCGTTTTTCACAGATTTTTACTGAAAACCATTACTTTACTCTTTTTTCCATTAAATATTATGCTAAATCTATAGGCGTAGTCCTCACACAATTTAATCATCCTATTAAGGCCCTGTATTGAAGGCGACAATAACATCAGATCATCGGCATATGAAATACTACCAGTGTATACACTACCAACTTTACAACCAATTCCTGAATTTTTCAACAGGTCAAGTAAACCATCCACATATACACTATAAAGGGTGGGTGACAACACTCCCCCTTGCTTAACACCATTACCTACAGAAAAGTAATCAGATGTAGTGTTGTTAAAATTAACTCTAATTTTTTGCTGACAGTACATATTTACCAATAGTCTATTATACGATGGATTAACACCTCTGTCAATTAAACATGAAAATAACCTAGTATACTCAACCCTATCAAAAGCCTTACTCGCATCCAACGCAAGGGCATACACAGAACTACCATTATTAATAAAATAATCAATAGTCTCAGTTACCATAGACGTAGCAGTAGAGGCAGATAAACCAGATTTAAAGCCGAACTGAAGCTCGGAGGTAGCAAGCGACTCTCTCTCCCTGTGCAATATCATGTGGCCTAGTACCTTACATAAGATGCTCTGCAAGCATATACCTCGGAAATTATCAGATGAGCTGATATTAGCCCTTTTACCTTTAGGTATAGGCAACATAGTACCAACATTCATAACATCAGGACAACAACCATGTATAACCATACTATTAAACAATAACAGCAAGTATTTCTGTAGGAAAAGACCTCCATGTACAATATGGTCTGAGTACACACCAATGTTACCGTCAGACTTTCCTAGTGAAATTCTCTTAACAGCTTCTTTTACATCAATCAAACTAAACAATGTTTCCTCCATTTTATCCTTGGCTGAATACAAAGCGACACAACTATCAATATTGTCTACCACCTTCTTCATATCACTGCTATCATAACCAACAACATTATACAATTTTTTTAATTTTTCTGCAAACAAACCAGCTATCTGTTGGTCACCAGTTAAGTTATCAACCATACATGGGGCCTTCCGGGCACCGTTTCTTATCAGTACAGTTACAATTAAAGCATTTTATCACAAGGACAAAAGTTCCTTGTAGACGCTTTGTACGAGTCCTAGGGACTCTCAACCTTCTACCACTAGGTAACAATTCAAATTCATAGAACAGTGGGTTGGATAGTGTTTTTTCTAAAATGTTCTTTATATGCCAACAGTGTCTCTGCACAGTCATGATGTCGCAAAAGATGCTTGCAGATTCTGCGAGGTCATTCCAGGTCCTTCACCGGTGCCCCTGACAACATACCATAAAAGGTCAGACAAGCATTTAACAATAACGACGCAACAACAGCATTGAAAAAGAGACCTACAATATTTACATCAACACTCAATTTACACATACTACAGAAGCTGTATATCTTTTTCTGAGCTTTCTTGATCTGGCTATTGGCATGTGTTTCAAAGGAGAGTTTGTTATCGATTCATACCCCTTAAGTAAGTAAATAAGTAAATATTTATTTTGATTCGGTAAAAAGAATACAACAATAAAACAAAAGCACATTGTGCTTGTCACCGACAATAACATGATAGAGGGGATGGAATATTTACAGATGAGTAAAATGAGAGGTAAAAATGGTTAAAAGATAAAAAGCATTACATAGATCATAAAATCATTAGCTATTTAAAAACATTAAATAGTACATAAAAGACAACTCCCACAACTGCATTCAGGATGCCATTTCCTAACATATATAGTTTCTAAAACCATTGAAATCATCATTCTTTACATCATCAGGAATTTTGTTCCAGAGAAAAGCATCTTGATATCTTAATGAATTAAAACCATGCCGTTCAGTGTTATATGCAGGCTTGACTAGCATATTGGAGCACATAAGGTTATAAGGCATCATCTGCATCTTAGTTTTAAAAAAACTATCAGAATTCTTAACCGGCTGCAAAATACCATGAGGCAGCCATGCAGAGCTGTGCCATCAGTAGTCTCATATACATTTGCAAAGGTCAACCACATGATTTTAGCACCACAAAATCATGTCATTTTCTGTTGACAAAACACCCTTATAGAAAATCAAGTACATAGTGAAGATTACCCCCAGAAAATCATGTGGTTATAAGTGGTGACAAAATCACATGATTAACGTTTGCAAATATCAGTTTTCCATGTGATATCTGAGGGGTAATTTCACATGATAACCTTCAGTTAACCTCGAGTTTTGTCAGCTGAGCAGTTATCAAGTGAACTGACTCCGACTCCACTTTTCTTCTTCTTCTGTTACGCCCTTCTGTCTTGAGACATAGCACGGCACAACCTGCCAAATACTTCTGTTTTTATGGCTGCTTCAGAACTATAGATTGCTTCTGCCAATGTGGTGTCTTTTATGTGGTCAAGTAGGATCAATGAAGTAACCTTTTCATATATCCACTACATCAGTGATGGAAATGGAAAATTTTTGTTGGGGGACCCTTGACTGGCGCAGCAGTGGCACACAGCGCAGAGGGAATCAGTCAGAATTGTGCACTTGGTGACAAGTTTTTACCATTCCAAATTTTTAAAAGGGAAAAAATTCTGCCACCAGAGTATAATTTAGGCTAATCGTACCTCGAGGACTGAAAATGTGGACAGGATAATTGTATTTTCACCAATGATCATTGGGGGAGCTATAGAGCTATAGCAGTTTTTTGATCAAGGGAGCTAAGCTCGCCTCAGCTCCATTTCCATCACTATGCTATATAAATGAATATCATGTGTCACGGTAATTTTCGTTTTATTGTCAGTCACTTTTAGTTCTAAAGAACTGCAAAAATTATCCGTCAAATGTAAATAGTAAATGTTTCACCTGTCCTGCATACCACCAAAACTGTTGAGATCCTTTTGAGTGACAAGGATTACCCTCGAGAGGGTGGAGATCCAGAAAATCCCAGTCGGGGAGGGGCGGTCTAGGCTTTAGGTTTTAAGTTTAGGTTTTTATTAGGTTATAGCATATCAGTAGAGATACACCGTTTTTTATTTTTTACAGTCATGGCCATAACATAAGGTATAAATTGATAACAGTTTGATGATAACAATAGTATAAAAACAATGATAGCTGGATAAAATAGCTAGATAGATAGATAGATAGATATAAGCGCTTTTGAGCAGTTTACTGGAAAAGGCGCTATATAAATTACTATTATTATTATATGGTAAGTGCAGCCCTCTAAGCCCAGTTCTGAGCGCTCACGAGGGTTGATTGATGAGATGGAGAGCGGGAGTCCTCAACATGTACACATTTACCCCATGTGAGGGATCTTCTACTTGCCCGCACAGTCACTGATACAAGGGGCCGCCAATTTAACGTCTCATCCGAAAGACATCCAGCTGGGATTTTGCTCATGAAGACACACTGAAAATTTTTGGTTCCCCACCTGGGGTTCGAACCCATGCAGGCTAAGACCTTCAGCGGAGCAGGCGGGAACCTTAACCACTACACCACCCAGCTGCCTAATAGTCCATCTGAGTGAAATCTAAATCAAAGTTGGTTTAAAATAGTCTTTGTGTTAAAATCTTGAAATTGAGCAGAAAATAATTCAATTTAAAACTTTTTAGTCTTTAAGATAATCAATTTTTTTTCGAAAAGTTTCAATGTTCTTGGTCTCTCGTAGCTCAGTGATTCCACAGCCTGGCCCCTAAGATAGGGAGGTGCTATGTCGTTCATAATGCGCCACATGAGTTCCAACTTATTGTAGTTCATGCGCTGCTTGACACTCATCCTCTTAATTTGATTTAACATATCTTCGGTGTGTGTGTCCTATAGGGCCTTGTCGTAGTAAAACGCCGTGTCATCTGCATACATGTAAACTTCGCAGTGCTTGAAACATCCCGGCAGGTAATTTATATAACATTATTTATGAACAGGAGTGGTGCCACCGATAGATAGTTTATCCCTCCGGGGAGACAGTAGCTACAGATGATAAGGCGCTCACATGGCCGTGGTGGTTTGAGGACCGGTGACCGTAGGGCCCTCTGATCCCACCTGACATCCACCCTAGTGACCAATTACAACACAACGCACGTATATGTCAACTCATCATCTTTAATAAGTAATCCGCATCGTGATAACAATTTCATAATAAAGACATACTCCGATGAGTTATTTGGAGGCCAGTCTTCATAAAGCAGAAGACTGGCCTCTCCATGCATGCATAGGAGTGAGCAGTACAGCAGCTTCCCCGTTTGCCTGCTTCTGCCCTTCTGCTCTGAGCGGGGGCAACATAGATGGGGTGATGTGGCTACCTGCAATCAGCCAATCGTAGTAGGCCACGACTGCAGATGACCACGTGCTAGGAGTGTGGAGGAGCTGAGTCCCGACACGTTAGGGTGCTTTGCGGCTGCGCAAAGACACCAGGGTAACTGTTGCCATGGAAACATGGGGTGAGTTCTACCCCATTGCTATTATTCTAGTTATCTTAACAATTTACACAATAATACTTTTTTATATAATGATACAATGAATGATAGTTAGCAAACAATATTACATATTAAATCATATTACTTAACTTAAATGAGACTATTTGAGGCAGGTGAATGGGCAACCATATGATCCAAACTGGATAACAGATACAGGCAGGTTCATAAGTAAGCAGGTGCGCTACCCAAAGAAAGAGGACACCTCTGAGGTGAAAACCTCAGCGGTGGCATCCCGGCCAATCAAGGATTTTTTATAAGATCGGTTGTCTCCGCTTTGAAGACAATGGGCAAAACTTATTCTAGTTCTTTACACAATAATATAATATATTACGATGCTTTTATACAATAATAAAGTTGGAACGCAATTGAAACAGTATCTTACAGATAAAGAGATAAAAGAGATAATAAATTATATGGGATTAATTGAAGTTAACACTGGATAAAAGTTGTGGTGGCATCGATGTGATGGTGAGATGCGACCACTACCACCGGTCAGGCGGAAGGGGAGGAAAAAATTATGTTTCCGGGAAATGGTAAAGTCAGTCTGGTAACAATAACAGTTTGAAAGCCATATAAGGTTGTCAACGTGGGAGTCCGATATGCACAGCACAGCTGTAGGGGCTTTCCCTAGCACGGAACACACAATAATCAAAACAAAGTAGCAAACAACACAAGAAAAAAAATAAGCAAGTAAGCAATATCAGCAAAGTCAAATCATCATCAAAATCATCATCTCATCATAGTCCATCAAATATAAAAGGTACAGGTATGTATAAGTGCTACTTCATAGGTTGAAAAACATATGTCGTGTGACAAGGAGAGCAAAGGTATAAAGGTGCTGCACATAGTCCTGTAGGACTAACTCAAAATATGTAAGGCCGCAAACTGTCATTAAAGAGCACTGACTCAGAGTTAGCCGATGACCGAGGTAGGTTGGGCGGTGTTAATGATCCAGTGTGATAGTCCAAAAATCAAAGCGTAATTCAGTCCCGAAAAGATAAATTAATCCGATGGTGCGACATATCCATATGCAAACGGTGGTTTGCATTGCTGCCCAAACGACCGAGAGGCTCATGGGGTCGGTGCCCTTTGACCCGGGAGTGATGCAGGTGCTGCGCGAGGGGTGCAGCCAGTGTGTAGGTAGGCTGCTGCTGCTGCTAGCGAATCCAGGCTGCTGCTGATGCGAGGGGGCAGCCAGTGTGTAGTTGGGCTGCTGCTGCTGCTAGCGGAATCCAGGCAGCTGCTGATGCTCACGTGAGGAGAAAACTGCTAGTGTACTGCTGAGGGGTGCAGCCAGTGTCTGGCTGCTGATGCCAGTTCTATTTATAGCTGGTGGATGATATACTGCAGGAAACGGGTGGAGTAACTGCACAAGAAAGTTCAGTAGTTTGATGTGTGTAATATGCATGATGTTCCTGAATAGTTCATTAATTGCAGTTCAGTAATGTGATGTTGCAATAGTGCAGGAATTGAGATGTAAAATAATCCTGATTGACTGATGTGTCTGTAGTATCACAAGTTGAAATACAGTGATAGTCCAACTGGTGAGGGTAGAATCATTCAAGAAGTTGATGTTGTAATCGGTCAGGGTGGTCAGGCTTTCACAGAGACCCGGCATGCTCTACCATGCCACCGATAGATAGTTTATCCCTCCGGGGAGACAGTAGCTACAGATGATAAGGCCCTCACATGGCCGTGGTGGTTTGAGGACCGGTGACCGTAGGGCCCTCTGATCCCACCTGACATCCACCCTAGTGACCAATTACAACACAACGCACGTATATGTCAACTCATCATCTTTAATAAGTAATCCGCATCGTGATAACAATTTCATAATAAAGACATACTCCGATGAGTTATTTGGAGGCCAGTCTTCATAAAGCAGAAGACTGGCCTCTCCATGCATGCATAGGAGTGAGCAGTACAGCAGCTTCCCCGTTTGCCTGCTTCTGCCCTTCTGCTCTGAGCGGGGGCAACATAGATGGGGTGATGTGGCTACCTGCAATCAGCCAATCGTAGTAGGCCACGACTGCAGATGACCACGTGCTAGGAGTGTGGAGGAGCTGAGTCCCGACACGTTAGGGTGCTTTGCGGCTGCGCAAAGACACCAGGGTAACTGTTGCCATGGAAACATGGGGTGAGTTCTACCCCATTGCTATTATTCTAGTTATCTTAACAATTTACACAATAATACTTTTTTATATAATGATACAATGAATGATAGTTAGCAAACAATATTACATATTAAATCATATTACTTAACTTAAATGAGACTATTTGAGGCAGGTGAATGGGCAACCATATGATCCAAACTGGATAACAGATACAGGCAGGTTCATAAGTAAGCAGGTGCGCTACCCAAAGAAAGAGGACACCTCTGAGGTGAAAACCTCAGCGGTGGCAGTGGCCCAAGGGTAGACCCCTTGGGCACTCCTGTTCTAACATATCCAGACTCAGATTTGGCATTATTGATTATATTAATATCTGATATTTGAGTTTGATCGGTGAGGTAGCATCTAAACCAGCTGAGTGTGTTTTGTCGAACTCCGTAGTGGTCAAGTTTATCTAACAGTGTTTAATGGTGCACCGTTCAAACGCTTTCCTAATGTCAATTGCAACAAGTCCAGTACTTTTGCTATTATTCAAGGCATCAAGTATGTTCTCCGAGAGGTGATGGAGACTGGTTTGTGTTGAGAACTTCTTGCGAAAGCCAGACTGGGCCATGCACATAAGTTTACTATGGTAGGGATTTTTCCCGAAAGGACTAAACATTTTAGGGAGGGTCCCATAAGAGGTACTAAGTTAAGGGAATCCTTAGCTTATTACCTCTTAAGGGACCCTGGTAAGGGACCCTCCCTAAAATGTTTAGTCCTTTCGGGAAAAATCCTTACTAAGTTATTGCATCATGGAACGCATAGCCCTAGACATACACCATAAGGCAACTCAACATCTTACTATTCTACTGTATAAAAGAAGGTTGTGCTCTATTCGTTCCTTCATTTCTGCTTTGAGCATTGCCTCCTCTCCAATCTCTCTCTTTCAATGCCTTGTTGACGGTGCAACACTTTCTTTCCGCTATTTTTTACCGCTAAGTACTGGCTCAATCCCAGTAAAATGGGCTTTTTCAAATATGGACACTTTGTCCCTTCTCAGTGCAAAAATAATCATCACAAATTCATGAAATTTACCAGATGGTGTCAGGAATCAAAGGCCTACAAAAATAAAAAATAATTGTTTTTCTATTTCTATTGGTCTTTTCTGTAGGCTATGGTAACGTAATTTACATCTAAAAACGACAAAATCACTTTTCTGCCTTCTTTGGCCTCCTGTGAAGAGAGTTTTCAATATATTTCAAAATCGTAAATTGCACCAAAAACAAGACTTTTCAAACTTGACAATAAACTTCTTAAATTTGAGAATTGCCAAATATGAACATGATTAAAGAACCTTGAATCTTGGTAACGTAATTTACAAGAATTATGTCACTTTTTTAAATAACCTTAAACATTTATTTGTATATTTCAAAAAATTAGTTATGAATTTTTTTGTTTGAAGGAAATTATTGTTATGCACATTTCCATTCATTTCTCAAGTCAATACCAGGAAAAATTGGGCAACAGAGTCATATTATATGAAACCACACAGCCATTGGACATGTCGTTTTTCCGTTTTTCGGCCATTCAACATGGAATTTACCCCAGTTCCTATCACACACATATTACATGTACAGTTCTGCCCGAAAGTTTACATACCCTGATGCAAAATGACCAATTTCACCATTGCCAGGGCAATTTTAAGAACAATAGGTAAATCATACATGAAATACAAAGCACTTCATGAGGCTGAACACTTTTAAACCATTGAAAATTCAATGGCAATGGGTCCTATGATGTCGTCGGTCAATTGCATTTTTTGACATTTTCAAAAGTTTACATGCCCTTCTGTAATATCATATATTTCCCCCCTTGGGATCATGAACAGGTTGCAGTATTTTACTACATTATTTGAGAAGTCCCATCAGACAACATCAGCAGTGATTTTAATCCATTCTGCATCACAGAATTTCTGTAACTCCTCAGTCATTGTTGGTCTCCGCTGGGACACGGTCCAGGGGAGGGTTGGTCTAGTGGTAGCGTGCTGGACTCCCAATTGCTGGGTCCAGGGTTCGAATCCAGCTCTTGCGGGGTCACCTGTGTCTATGTTGGACGGCTGTTTCAATCATCCTTGAACCTTCACCTCATTGCCGTGTCCTCCTCCTGTCCTAATTAGCCTAGCAAGTGCATAAATACAGGACGTAAAGCCCCAATCATCCATCCATCCGGGACACGGTCTGTCTCAGATCAACCCATAATTTATCAATAACATTCCAGTCTTGAGGGTGTCAAACCACTCGAGGACCTTTTCCCAACTGTCCTGAAAATATTTTTGGGCAGGATTAGCGGAAGGTGTTGGATTGTTGTCCTGTCGCAGCGACTTGTTTCACCACATTCCTAATTTTCACACTGAATCATGTCGGTTCTCTTCCCTGGCAACTACCCCTAATGATTGCAAAGAAAATATATCATCGCTTTTCAATAGCACTTATGAACCACACTTGGGGTCTGTAACTCTCCATGCTGATTGTGTGAGATATGCCGATGCAAGAAAACTATTTCTTGGCAGATGATAATCCACATGCATCTCAAGTAAACATAAATAAGGGGCTGCACATCCAAGCAATGCTAAGTGAATAAAGGGGGGCACTCCCAAGAAATTCCAACTAAATTGGCACACAATCAGCTCACTTATATCCTCTTGCATTTTCACTTGCATTTTCACGTCCACATGCCAGAGGTTGGTTCTAAAAATGTTGGGGGGGGGGGAGTGCAGGTTATAACTTTTGCTGCATGGAAAAAGTACTCTGTTTCCAATGATGCGGTGTCTGAATTTTGGATGCCAGTCACTATGGCCTAGTCCTGTCATTTTTCAGATTAAGACATATGTATTTAAAAAAAAAATTAACTTTTTTTTTCACAATTAAATTATAATAACATAAATTCAACACAACATCTTGAAGCTCTTGGCCAACTTCCCACTTTTTGACTAATTTAAATGATCGAAATTCTAGTTCCAATAGTAATAGTGGTTTTACCTGGGCTGCACACAGGGGGGAATGGCCAACTTTAATGAATGGCACATGAAAGAAAGCCAAAAAATAAAAAACTCAGCTACTAACACTTAAAAAAATCTGTAATTATCACTGAAGCCATGGTTGGTGTGTTGCTGTAAAGGTGGAAAATGAATCATGTACAATTTCATGTGTTGTGAAGGTGCTCTAAATGCTGTGCTCTAAACACATCAACACACACAATTTGAACTTAGGTAAAAAGAAAAAGATCGGACACTCCTGCACTACAAAGGTACACGCTGTGTTTCGGTAGGGGCCTAATGACCATTTAATTGCTTTAAAATAAGAGTAGTAATTACCTCAATTCAATTGTTCCCCGTGGCCTAATTGGTAAGTGCGCTTGTCAACTGGCTTTGAGGGCGTGGGTTCAAATCTCACCCCGGGAACCCACTTTAGTCCGAGCCCATGGGGAGGTATATTTTTATCCAAATTGAACGCATCATAGAGCGCACATACACGCTTTTGGGACTCGTGGATGTGCTAGATTTTTAAATTTTTAAAAGGAGCACCCCCCATTTCCATCATTGTGACTACGCCACTGTACTGAGGGGTTCGGAACCATATGGATAATAAGTACTGCGCTGGATGGCATCTCCAGGATTGTCCAAGCTTGCGCTGGATGGCATGTCCAAGCTTGCGCTGGATGGCCATGTCACATACACGCGTGTGCGGGATGGCACATACACGCATGTGCTGGATGACATGTACACAGGTGATCGTGAAGGCATATACACGCATAATTACATGTACACGCATGTATGTGCGCTCACTACCATGCGTGAATGTGTCATATTTCGATGAAAATATACATGTGGGACATTAAATGGAGGTGGGTTGTATCCAGTATTCTATGCTGGGGCAACTGAAAGACCCTGGGCATCCCTGAATTAATAGGGTAAGTGCCAGACTCACAGTCTTCTCATCTCATCATCATACGGCGATCTCCTGCCTCGATATAGCCCACTAAGGTGCTGCAGAGGGTTGCCAGAGCCGTAAAACACAAACAAACAACCTCAATTCAATTCTCAAGAACACAAAGAAACAATGGACTGGATATGAAAAAGATATATTTGAATGATTTTTGATACACTTATATAAAAATGAAATATGTTTCATGATTGACTCATTAAGTTATGTTCTTATAATCTGGCGAAATACTAGGTTTATATATATTTTAGAATAATTATATGATCTGTGTTTTTTAAATGTTATTTTTTTTGTTCTTTAGAATCATCATACATCCATGTCTCTTTCATGGATCGACAGAGAATTGCAAGAACTTTCCAAAATGGGGTCTGCCTGTTCTAACTTCTATAGGCCAAATGATAGTGAAATTGTGATCCATCAAAGTGCTTTCGATCTCCAACTAGTTATACTTGTCTTCTAAAAAGTAGTACTTTTAAATGCATGTGACTCAATTCGAGGAAATTCAAAGATTAAGGCTTTCTAATGAATGTAGTCTCATCTGGATTGGATGGTTTATTTGAGTTTAAAAATATAATTTTTTTCCGAATTTAGTAACATTTTGGTCCATAACTCAAGTTATTGTAGGCCTATGATTAAAATAAACACATGTACTGAATCGTCTGAATCTGTTTGCTGCATATGAGTTTGTTTTATGTACACAAGACAAAAAATTAAAAACATTCATTTTCAGCCTCTATCTTTAAAAGGGGTAAAGATGAAGATGCTCTGTGCTCACTGAAGCGCAGTGTGTACATCAAACAAAATATATGTGATTAGCAACTCACTACAGATTCTGGGCCAGCGCTGGGCCAATATGAAACCTTGGTAATGACCATGTAATGATAACTGTTTTATGACTTAAGTGAGTTTCCGATATATTTCTTATTCCCTAAGAGTTGAATGCTTGACGGGTGTAGCTGTCATGCTGTTGTTCAAAATTAATACCGAAAAAGTAAAAACTAACAATGACATCAGAGAAGTAATAATATTTGTAGATTAAATTTTAATGTGACACTCGTTCAGGGTGCCATGAGGTACATTGTAACAAAATCGGCATTCAGATAAATTTTAACACGGGGGGGGGGGGCTCACATCCCCCCTCTAGGGTCCATCCCGTATTACTCTTGAAGAGTAACAAAATTAATTCCTGAAATCACTTTAGGAGGCATACTTGCATGGGTCCTTCAAAGATTTTATAAAATGAATAAATTTGGTCATTTCTCAATCCTGCTAGATTTAATTAAGTTACATCATTCCTGTGTATCTATCTATAGTAAGGTCTGACTATATCTGTCTATTTATATACCTATCTATGATCTATCTTTCTATCTATATCTGTCTCAAAGTTGCGCCTGTTTTGCTATAAATAGAAGTAAACAGACGATCAAAAAGGAAGAAAGTGGGTTGATAAATTGGTACATTTTTTAGAGCTGATGAAAGAGAGAATGACAGAAGAATAAACATTCCAACTTCTATAATATACCACATATTTTGTCATTGTGCCAAATGGAAAATGAGGAAGGAGAGAGTCATCAAAAAAGTGAAATAAAATCGAGGTTCGAAGTATTTTTAACATGACAGAATTCTGGACCTGTGAGCTTCTCTGCAAATGCAGACCGACAAAGATCATTCTAACAATATTCGTTATTATTACACGTTCTGAATAGTAAACTAAAACAGAGATTCCCTCGTTGCTCCTTATCAAAAGCTATGATGTTCTTTTCATTTTTTGACTCTCTGAAACTTTGACCTCCAGCTACCTGCATCGGACATATAGGCGTGTGCCTGTATGTAATTTTCAAGAAAAAGGTCTGGATCCACTGCAAAAGGCATTTTTAAATTTTAATATTGACTGTTAGGTTGACTCAGTCCCTTGCACTGTCTTTTGCGTATGTACCTCCTTTCTTTAGTACAACACCTTTTAATTTATTCATGCGCAATTCTTTCTACGCAACTACATTCCTTTCTTCAGATATTGTTATTTGTGGTTATCCTGAAAATATTCGAGTGCATGAAGCAATGAAATAAAATAAAATAAAAAATTGAAAAAAGAAACATGTAATGGGATTTTTGGTGCATTCATTATTGGGTCTGTGTAGGTAATTGTGACATAGGCTGTATGAAACTGCTTGGTAGTAAGTACAGGAGGCCTACAATGAGGTGAACCGATTGACGATCCCAGGGCAAACGTTATGGTAAAATGGCAAATGAGGGCTTTTATGAGAAGTAAATAGGCCTATATGGCCATACATCTTGGTGGCTTTCAAAGAAATGTTACAGTTTCTGTAAGCACTCGACATTCGACAACTATAAGCTTGTCTTTGCCCATCTCTTCCCAATAGCAGAAGGTACTCGTGTGGCATTTGCAAAACATATCATTGCAATTAAAATATAATTATTATTTAGGCCTATATGTTCCAATATACAATTATGGACTTCGGTTGAGGTCAATATCAGGTTTTACGGACCTGACCGGTGATATTCACCGAGGCCGAAGGCCGAGGTGAATATCACGAGGTCAGGTCCGTAAAACCTGATATTGACCGAAACTGAAGTCCACAATTGTTTTGTTCCATGATAATTTTTTTTTGGGGAAATTTTTTTTTTCAGAAATTTTTTTTTTTTTTTCAGAAAATTTTTTTTTTGTGGAAATTTTTTTTTTTCGGAATATTAATTTTTTGGAAAATTTTTTTTTTTTCGGAAATTTTTTTTTTTTTTCGGAAAATTTTTTTTTCCGGAAAATTTTTTTTTTTTGGAAATTTTTTTCCAGGGAGGTCAATAACAAATGTTATATTCACTGATCAGTGAATATAACATTTGTTATTGACCTGCCTGTCACACACCACTGCACACAGGTGAACATCACATTATGCAGGTGGGTTGTTGGCCAATCAGGGGGCTTGTTACATAGGGGTCATGGAACAATTAGGTATATGTATAGGTTATTCTCCACGGGAGAGGGAATATGTGATTTATCACCCGAGGGCTTTAGCCCGAGGTGTGATTAACACATATTCCTGATCCCATGGTGAATAACTGGCTTATACCATGAGACAAACACTCAAACAGTCAAACATGAGAGGATAACTGGACAACAAAGAATACGGGAATTATTTCCCTGTAATGCTGGCATGTGATTGGCTGACAGAGGTGTCGAATGGTATAAAGGCCTATACACAATTTGGAATTTAAAAAAACTGAAATCTCAGACTTTTCCTTGCTAAAAAGACAGTCTATAAATTTTTGTTTCTTCTAAGTCAAAAATAAAAATTAAAATAAAATTCATTTAAGATAAAGGAACTTTACATGAAACTGCTTATTTTAAAATTTTTTTTTTTTAAAGTTTTTTTTTTCACCAAGACAATCAGAATTACAATCGAAAGAGCACATGAGGACAACACATTCACAACTGCAATTAAAGAAGCCAGGCCAGGTCACAGAGGCATAGCACTTCAATAGCAATGGACCAAAGAGCTTCTCTTGCTTCCTCAGATCTGCTCTGAAGTTTGAATGAATGTATGTTAAAGTAATAACTTTAAAACCGTTTCCAAAAGTATTATCTGAATAGATAACAGAGAAGCACCAAAGCTTATCATTGAAAGTACAATTTATATCTGATGAACATGTGTGTTGTTGAAGTATCAACAATGATGACGAAATAGGAACAAATGCATGGACAGGATGGCATAATGATGTATAATATTGCATTGATAATCAAATGTAAATATTTAACACACAAACCATAAACTAAAGACCACACAGACAAGAACGAATCTACTGCAATGCTGTATTTATGTAGGCTGAAGTCACATTTAGATAAGTCACATGACATTGTTTAAGCTTTAAAGTAAAATCTAAGAATGAAGAAACTTCATCAGGACATTCTTCATTTATAGGAGATGATTTACCTTTAAATGCCATCTTCATTTTATAATAGTAATTTAATTTGAATGAAATTAAATTCTTATTAATTATTGTAGACTCAATAATATTTTAATGGGCAAGCTAACTAATTAATAAGAAGCACTCTAATATAATTAAGCTACAATGACTTGATTGCAATTGAGATAAATGGAAGGAGTAACATCCAAATTGCAATTGGCATGCTTACTCTGAAGTTGCTCAAGTCTTGGGCAAACTACTCTTTCAATTGCAATCAAGTGAGCTTCATGCAAAATGAGCAGATATGAAGACCTCAGGGGGAGAATCAGAGACTAATATAAAAAGAAGTTCTCTTCTGAACCAGACAGTTGCAAATCTCCCCAGAGTAAGAACATGGATTTACCAAAGAGATGTGTTCTAGCATGTAAGTGTACAATCTGCATTCCTGTTTATCTCTGATTCAATAGAAGCTTATTTCACAACAGCAACAGATGCATGCTGGTCCTCACAGTCCACAACCTTAGCCGGGTTGTTATTCCAAATAGGCCAGGACCAGTTGCTCTGTCTGACATTTGAGATTCACACAACAGAACTCCCTATTTCCATATTCAAAGCATTCCCAGTGATTGTTCACAAAACTCAATTTACCTTTCTTCATTTTTCAGAAATCACAAATTGCTACCAATTGGAGAAAGCCTGACATTTAAAGGTGAGTGTATGTTGAAACTCTCATGAGTCATTTGATGATGAATATATATTTCTGATATTCCAAACAGTTGCCAACTGGTCCTCACAGTCCACAACCTAGCCGGGTTGTTCTTCAAAATAGGCCAGGACCAGTTGCTCTGTTTTACAGTAATCAAAATTGATGCGTCTGTTGATCAAAGAACATGACATTGTTTTTGAACACCAACTAATACTGTACTTTTGTTGCATTTACAGAAACCGGTCGGACAGCACACACACATCAACTGTAACTAATGTAAGTGTACAATTTTCTTTGCTGAATCATTTATTCAAATAAACCTAACTATCTGACAGTTGCATACTGGTCCTCACAGTCCACAACCTTAGCCGGGTTGTTATTCAAAATAGGCCAGGACCAGTTGCTCTGTTCCCCGAGCTCTGTTCATCTTTGTTTGATCTTTATGACTCAATAAAAAGACTCCTGCCAACTGCTGATGAGATGATTGTACACCAAAATTTAATTTAATTTGATGATATTTTTCCAGAATCTTCCGAGTGAAACGCCTTCATGTAAAAATCCAAACCTGGCATTCAAGGTGAGTGCACAAAACAATTACAACATTAAAGTTACCCAGAATGATGGGTCGGGATTGGACCAAAAGTTGCCCTAATTTTTACATCATCTGGTGTAGCATGCTCATATAGCCAAGTGTGCAAAATTTCTTTGCTCTACGATTATTTTTTCTTATTGAAATGACCTAACAAATTAACTAAATGACCTCTAGATTTATTTCGGTTACGCATGGAAAAAATTGCCAGCCTGACTTGCTTTCAACATTGTGACGTCATCAGCATTGTTAGAATTAGTTAACCTGTAGCTATATATTTTTAACAATTGTCTTTGTGAAATCATCAACAGTGTATGTGCTGGAGGTTGGAGTCACTAACATGAAAAAGTACAGGAAATAACTGAACTAGAATCGCAAGCGATGATAATATGACCGCCGGCGCTGCTGGACGCCTTTTGCTGATCAAGTGCAATCAAGTGTGACTGTGTCGATCCATAAAAGATGAATAACAATTTGTGTTTTGAGTGCAGCTTGTTTGGACCTGGCTTAAAAAAGCTCAGTCGTATAATAATAATAATAAATAGATATATATTCGTTGTTGTCCATGGCGCAGTGGGGCCTCTATTTGACGGGGGGTTTATTTGAGGGGCGTATATGTGTACATCCATTGTGCATGCCTGTGTACGGCCATCGTCAAGTGTACGCCCATCTGTAGCTCGTCTGGCATGCCCATCTGTGTGTGCACGCCAATTTGTGTGTACCGTAATATGGGGTGAATTGGGACAGAATTGGCCGTTTTTCTGTCATAGCATAGCCAAAAATCAACTCAGAAATCGAAATATGGTGTCAAATTGTGTCTGAGCTGAAGGTCTAACTTTCCATGGGAGCTTGAAATAATATCTTAAATTGACATTGCCCTAGGCCCAAAAAACCACTGTCCCAATTCACCCCACAGTTTGGGGTGAATCGGGACACCCAATTATATCCACAATCAATACTCCCTGGCATCTCTGAGTGATTGCTTCTTATCACTAAACATTAGAAAACGTCTTCAATTTGCAAAATATTTATTTTGAAGAAAATCTGAAATCAATTTTATTGATAATATACAGATTACAAAAAATAGATAAATGACAGAAAATTATCAAAAACTGTAGTTATCTGGTAATTTTGCTGGTGATTAATAATTCTTGACTAAATCCATAAAAAATAATGCCAAGTTCAATAATATTTATAAAAAAGCCATGCCAGTACATTCAAATGAAAATTGGTAAAGTATATTTTGATTATTTCCGAAACTTTGCCATTGACCTGGATCTTAACCCATGACCATATATACATAATCCCATATCCA
The DNA here is from genome assembly GCA_026936325.1 of Platynereis dumerilii. Lineage (NCBI taxonomy): Eukaryota > Metazoa > Annelida > Polychaeta > Phyllodocida > Nereididae > Platynereis > Platynereis dumerilii. The sequence goes on from JAPTHN010000010.1 coordinate 2,152,610, forward strand.
GTCTACTATTCTGTTCCCCTAATAAAAGTTTAAACTGAAAAAAGGTTTCCTGCAAGTTTCATGGCTCTGGTATTAATATTTGTGTAGGAATGTGCAAAGTTTTGAACAGTGTGTCAAAATTCGAATTATGCATAGTCAAGTTTAAGGTGCTGCAGCTCTTCACTGCCTGCAGTTAGAAGTATGAAATCACATCACAATAAGCGCCTATATGTGTACTATAAATGTGCAAAAAATCATTTCCCTGAGTTAAGTAGAAGTACTTGATCCTTGAAGAACTTGCATACATACCTGTTCTGTCCCGATTCACCCCTGTGTCCCGATTCACCCCATATTACGGTACACACCCATCTGTGTATGCACCCATTTGCGTGGGCATGTCCACCTGAATGCCTATCTGTGTGGGCACGCCCACCTGTACACCCATCTATGTGTACGCCCACCTGTAGGCCTATGCCCATCTCTCGAGTGTATGCCCATCTGTGTTGGAACCATAGAAATACATAGAACGGACATGAGGCTGTATGAAGCCACCTCAAGATGAGGTCACCAAATCTGCCATATTGGAACTGCCCTGAGACATGACGTCACAATAGACTTATTATGATGTGACGTCATGCCATTGTTATAAGTGACATCACTGTTATTGATGACGTCATGGTACCATTGTGTCAGGATACAGGGCAGTTCCAAGATGGTGGATTTGGTTGCTTCATCTGCCAGAGCCTCATGTCCGTTCTATGTATTTCTATGGTTGGAACCCTCATCTGTGAGTGCATGCCTTCTTAGTGTGCACGCCCCCCTTTACACCTAGCTGGGAGTACGACCATCTGTGTGAGTATGCCAATTTGTGTGTGCACAGCCACCTTCGTGTGCACGCCCATTGATATGGCCATCTGTGTGCGCATGCCCATATGTACAGCCATCTGCATGTATTAGCCCATATCAGCACGCCCGTCAGTGTGTGTAAGCCCATCTGTGGATGCACGCTCATCTGTGTATGCATGCCTATTTGCATGTGCTAGTCCCAGAAGCCGTCGCCAGCAGCCGCCACGCCAGCCAATTTCATCTTTTGGCTGAGCCAATTGAAAAAACTTTCAGCTATTTCAAGCCATAAGCCGTCATTAATTTTGTAAGCCGTTAATGTTTAGGTTACCTACGCATATTTGATATCAACGGAAAGGGCTCGAAAAGACGCTTCCGATGGTATAAAAATTATCAAAATTGGATGAGGCTAGGCCAAATTGGAGTATATGCTTCAGACACTCTTGACAAAGTTGAATTAAGCACCATTCTCAACAGTGGTTTGCTTGCACTGTCGTATAGGCATTAGAGAAATTGAAATCCCATAGGGCCTCACATGAACATTGTAGATCTCAGTATTATTGACTTTTGAGTTCATTCTGGCTTAACACAATAATACTTTTGAGTTCATTCTGGCTTAACACAATGTGAAAATAAACATTTTTGCATTTGCTCATGTATATATGTCCTGTAAAGCAGAACTTGTTGCAGGCACATTTGTGGTGTCAAGTCTATCTGTCTATCTGTCTATCTGTCTATCTATCTATCTATCTATCTATCTATCTATCTATCTATCTATCCAGGGGCGGACTGGCCTATGTGGCAGAGTGGCAGCTGCCACGGGCCCATCTACTCCAGGGGGCCCGTTAAAGATTTCAAAAAGGTTTTAAAATATAGAAAAGTTGAAAAGCACAACTTATGCCTAGATCACACGGAGACGTAACAGACAGTTCTTGTCGCGTCGCTTCTTGCTTTTCCAGGAAAGAGGGAGGTTTTTACACTACATTCAACAACTCGGCGACGATATTTTCGTCTACGGCGCTTCTTAAACTTCCTCGCCAAAAGTTCCTAGAAGTCACGTGACTTTATGGTGAGGCAAGAACTTGCTTCACGAAAGATTCAACCTGTTGAATCTTGACGAAGCAAGAAGTCACGATGCAAAAGACCTGAAAGACCCCCAAAGTGCTTGGGCGAAGGTACAGACAGCTTGGGCGAAGTTAGAGGCACGTTGGGCGAATTTAGAGACAGCTTGGGCGAGGCTACTTATCATTGAGTCAATGGAACTTCGGCGAAAAAAGAGAACAACTCGCCGACACAAACAGGCTGTTGAAACGCCGAAACAGCTACTTGCTTGGCCGTAACAGGTATTTGCTTGGGCGTAATTGAAGATTAGGACGAAGTAAGAGGATGCTAGGGCGAAGCAAGAGCATGCTAGGGCGAAGAAAGAGACTCCTTGGGCGAATCTAGTTTAACATTGAAGCAATGGAACTGCGTCGAGGCTCCTGACAACTCACCGACACAAGTCTCTTCTTGCCTCGTCCGTAATTACGAGCGATTCGGCGTAAAAAACGAGTGCCTCGTCGTCCTAGGATCAATCTACGACGATGAATAACCTTTAATTGATTATATAATTGTCCAAAAATGGCTTGAAACGCCGAAATTTGGCGAAAATGAAGTTCCTGGCACCTCTACAACTTCGCCGTCACTTAACCACTCTCGTGAGACACTAGCATTAGCCATCAGGTTTATAATTTTGTGATGAAACAAGATTAATTCAATTGGACCGAAGCCTCTCACATGGGGCCCCATCCTTATAAAATTTAACCCAGCCATATATGATTTTGTATTTTGCTTTTCTATTTTGAAATAGTGCCGATGGTAAGAACTTCGGGGGGCCCCTAGACTTATTTTGCCACGGGCCCAAAATGCCGCCAGTCCGCTCCTGTATCTATCTATCTGAGAACTTGTTTGTTCCATTCAATTGATTGTTTGAACCAGACAAGTTTCTCCCAAGCACTTGGCTTGGGAGCTGGCCCATTAGCTCAACTTGTCAGACACCGGACTTTTAAGGGGAATGTATTATAGAATTTCCTATCTTACAGTGACTTAGCCACTTTAAGCCATTTCAAGCCACATCATCTGTGAGCCATAAGCAGCCATTATCAAAAACCGCTAGCTGGCTTAGCCATTCAAAGAACTGTTAAGCCGTCTGTTTTTCTGAAATTAAACGGCTTCTGGGTCTAGCATGTGCATGGCCATCTGTATGCCCATCCCAGTGTAGATGCCCATGTGTGTGTGGACGCCCATGTGTGTGAGGACGCCCATGTGTGTCTGCAGGGCCACCTGTGTGTACACACACATCTGTCAGTGCAGGCCCACCTGTACGCCTAGCTGTGTAGGTATGCCCACCTGTACACTCATCTGTGTGTACGCCCATGTGTATGCCCATCTGTGTGTGTATGCCCATCGGTCAGTGTATGCCTATGGGTGTGTGTACGCCCATGCGTGTGTGTACACCCATGGGTGTGTGTACTCCCATGGGTGAGTGTACGCCCATGGGTGTGTGTGGACCCATGGGTGTGTAAAACCATTGGTACAGTATATATACACCTTTTGATATATATGAACACCCTTTGGTATAGACTCGCCCATGTCAGTAAACTGTCATGAAAAGTAAGCCAACCGACCTGCCGCCTGACCTGTAATGTAATGTAGTGCTTTAATGCAGTGCTGTAACGTAGCGCTGTAATGCAGCACTTGCTGTAATGCAGTGCTGTAATATAGTGCTGTAATACAGTGCTGTAATGCAGTGTTGTAGTGCAGTGCTTTAATGCAGAATACTGAAAGCAGTCCAATAACACGTTGCTGTAATGCAGCGCAATGATTCATTGTTGTAATTCTGTTGTAAAGTAATGCAGTGAGGCAGTGATGTAATGCAGTACAATAATGCAGTGTAATGCAGTGCTGTAATGCAGTGCTGTGATGCAGTGCTGTAATACAGTGATGCAAAGCATGCAGTAATGCAGTGCAGTTATGCAGTGCAGTTATGCAGTGCAGTTATAAATGCAGTGTTGTAAGCAGTGCTGTGATGTGGTCTGTAATGCAGTGCAGTTATGCAGTGCAAAAAAGCACTGTTGAAATACAGTGCAGTAAATGAAGTGTTGTACTGCAGTGCTGTAATGCATTGCTGTAGGCCTAATGAGGTTCTGTGATGCAGTGCAGTAACACAGAGCTGCAATGCAGACTGCAGTGTTGTAATGCAAGGCAGTGATGCAGTGCAGTTATGTGTCCGCGGAGGCATGGCCCCGTGTCCGCGGGGGCATGTAGAATGTAAAGTTATGTTTATATAGCAACTTTCATGATTATACATTGAGTGTAACTTGTTAGATCCATCCCCAAAAATGTGAGTTAAATGGTACAATACGGGGGTAAAAGCAAAATGACCGCGCCAGCAGCTGGCGGCAGTCATAATAATTTGCATAATCAAAGATAGTCTTCAACAATTTAGTAAAAAATGATATTTATCAAAAGTTTTTATTATACTTTTTATGAAACCACCAATATTAAGCGAAGGGTTTTATCATTCAGGGCAACTTTAACCCTTACTGGACTGAAAGGACATTTATGGAATCCCTAGCTAGCTGCCTGAGGGACCATTTATGTCCCTCAGGAACATGCTGATGATGTCACAATCGTCCTGGGAGATTGTTTTGTTTGAACAGCCCAGTCTGGTAAGGGTTAAAAATAGGACCCTTGTTCAATATTTTACATGTATCTATATATTTCATTACAGAAATCTACAATGTCATGATATTCACTGAGGATTAGAATACTCAAACGGTAAGGTGCAAGCATGCATGATGAATTATAATAACACGCATGTTTTAATCTAGTGTGAAATGTGGTTATTAAAAAGGAAGCACTGGAACTACATCTTTTTCATAGTTTTAATTTAATAAATCTCAAGAATGATTTTCTTTTGATATTATTTAACTCTAGGTCTGCTCAGACTGCTCTGCTGATCCTCTAGCTGCAACGCAGGCCTCTGATTCACCAATTTCATGCAAAATAATCTTTCTGCCCACCCTCTCTTGACTGACAGTTTGCAATGCTCATTGCTTATTTGCTCTGTGTTGGTGGACTGCTGGTGGCCAACCTGGGGTTTGCTGTTGCGTTGCCTACGTTTGGTGGAGAAAAAAAAATGCCTGTAGCCATCTGGTGATCATACTGAGAAATGGGAGACGTCCTCCTAGCGGATATCTTTGTGAAGCAAAAACACGTGCGTTTGTGATTGTGGCTGCACGTGGTGGGCTTGTTCAACGTTGATGACATTTACTTCGACCTTGGTGTAATAAGTACGTATTTAGTAATATTAAAAGACGTATATCGTATTGGTCAAGTAACTAGACTGTTTTAGAATGTAACTAACATTCGTACCTCGTGTATTGCACTCCCGGTATCTGGGTATTTTTGATTTCAGCTCCTTGAAATATCGCTCAGACTCCCAGATGCTAGATGGTAGAGTCAATCACTGAAGTCTCAATACTACAATAGACAATACTGCAAATTAAATTATATGACATGTCAGCGTCACGCCTTCGTGAACTTTTTATCGTTAACACAAGAGTGACATCATGATCAGTGGCGGATCTAGACAAGATTATTGAAGATACGTTGCCTGCTTCAGTGCTTGAAAGTTGTTTAACATTGGCATATTTTCTGCAAAAAACCGGTACGCCACTGATTGAGTGTGACTTAACACAGTCAGTTTTCAGGTTGTTAGAGCACACATCCCTCCCTGCTTGCAATGCATTTTGGTCAAGCCCGGCACTAGTGTTGTGCCGATTCCCAAAATTTCGGTTGGGTTTCGGTTTCACCACTACTACCGAAACTCAAACCGAAGTTCAATCTAACAACCGCGTGTTTCGGTTATCGTAAAATATCTAATTTTATGGAGAAAACAACGAAATAATTAGCAAAATGTCGATCTGTTCACTCTCCCAGACGAGCGCCATGTTGATGTATTGAATTTCTGGACTGAAAAACGATTTTGCGGACCGGGCGCTGAACCGCGGATCGCAAAATCGTGATGTGCACATTGCGGACCACGTGAATTGGTCTGCAACCGAAACTTTTGAGAAATTCAATATGGCTGCCAAAATGGCCGCCATTAATTGGCTGCTATTCTTGTTTTGCCAACGGTGAGTTAAATTTTTCACTTAACATGCTTCTAGGTTTTTTTTTTTTTGCAATGTTCTGGAGAGTGCAAACCTAACCCATTCATTCATTAGCTTGAAGTGAGCAAAGAAGTCCAATCAGCCATTCACACCTCTGATGATTGCAATTCAATTGATTGCATATATGTACCCTAATCCTATGTGTTGATCCCAATTGGATTGATGGTGTTAATTGGATTGGATGACACTGGATAGCTGAGTGGGCTGCATTCAAAGCCAATTGCTATTATTCACAGCCCCAAATTGCCGTGAATTTGGCTGCTTTCAAAGTTTAGGAGTCCCACGGACTCCTTACTGCTCAGCAAAAGGGAGTCCGTGGACAAATAAAGGAGTCTCGGACTCACGGACTCCCGCTAATTTCGAACCCTGCAGTGATGGGCTGAGTGTTCGCGTTTGGATCAAGAAAATTTGGAGAAATCCAAGAGTAACGAAAATGGCCGCCACAAATTGTCCATTGTGACCTTAATGTTTTTATTAAAAGTTGTGAGAACATCTATACCAGCATAACTAAATAATAGCTGAAATCATTCATAGCTGAAATCATTCAAATTCTGGCTTGCAATATAGGTGCAATTTCTGTGCAAAAATAATGTAAGGCAGTGGCATCTCTAGAAATTTATGCAAGTTTGGGAGGGCTGTAGCACCAAAGTTTAGAAGCATTGTCAGAGGTTCGAAGGTTTGAAGCACGTATCTTCCCCAACAATTTTTTTGGGTGGGCTGAATGCTCCATTTTGGGGGACTCAGCCCCTCTAGTGATTCCACTGAATGTAAGTAGTATATCTGTTCACAAAATTTAGTGGTATATCTGCAAACCTGACAAAGCATTCCTATTTCTACCAGTACCTATGTACAATAAAAGCAAAATGGCAAGTTCATTGAGTACTTTGCAAATATTTGTTTATGATTTGTCTGTACAAAATTAAATTTAAAAAAAGGTTTTGTGTAAAATGAGTTTTACAAGCAGGTCATTGAGAAATAAACATATCCCACCTTTAAAAATCTTACTAATAAAATTAATCATGCAAAGATTATTAAACCCAGTGTTTGAATCCTCGGATTCTTGTTTAAAATGTCATATATACCAGCCAAAATTTGTCAGAACTGAACATTTTTGTTCAATTCTTAAAACTTTTGGCTGATGTATGGATATATGACGTCTACTATAGTGTATGGATGTATCACGGACCAAGAACAACTTACGCTCTGTGTCATGCCATTATTAGTGTGGGACGTCACCACTGTGTAATCTGTGAGGAATTGTTTCAGATCAAGATGACCTCCCTAGCGCAACAACTTCAGCGCTTGGCTGTACCATACACACAATCAGTGTTGTCGGAAGACAAGAGAAGAGTCAGTCTTTTGTTTGATCCCAAAGAAGCAGCAAATCTAGATCGAGAAACTGTATTCGCTCTTGGTGAGTAATTATGGCTTCTATATTCATTTCTAAACTGTCTAGAAATTTACCTAGAAGTTGCTGATCTATGAAAAATGTGAGAATACTACTTGAAACGTGCTTTTCCTGGGGGACCAAAATACCATAGGCCGGGGAATTGTCGCTTCAGTAAAATTTGGGTGAAATGCATCCTCCCAGGAAAAATGTCTCAGTTGCTTCTGTTGATGACTGACGGATCCCTTGTAGGCATAAGAATTTCATTTGACAATTTGCAGGTGCCAGTGGCTTGGAAGAGCTTGAAAACCTTGATGACGAATTTTCCATTTTCAATGAATCTCTTTTCAACCAGACGGCACAGAACTGGGAGAGAAACCTCCAGTCGAAAGAAGTCAATGAGCAGCTGGACAAAACCATTGCTGAGTTTATGATCAGATTGTCGCCTTACTTCCTACTCAAGTCAGCACACAAGGCTTTGGAGTGGTTGATTTACAGGTTTGTTTGGCTTGTGTGATAAGTTGGGCTAGTCCTACTCCTATTTTCTGCCTGAAGTTTTGTGGAATTTTAATGGTGGTCTTCGCTTGTAATTTGAAGTGATGTTTTTTATTTTGCTCATCATGGTTTGAAGCGATGTTTTTGCCTCCCCCATTAACTGGTGAACTTGCCCGATTTCAGATATCACATCCACCAGAGTAATGTGGACGAGGTCATGCTGGCAATCCTGCCCTACCATGACACCAATATCTTTGTCCGGGTTTTGCAATTGCTCTCCATTGATGCCAAGACCAACAAGTGGAACTGGATGAAGCCAGCTGCCGTATGTCATGCCTTAATTGTTCATATCTATGTATTGAGCTTATTTGTGAATTTATTGATTAAAATTAATGATTGTTTGTAGATAGTGTTGAAATATCTTGTGAGATATTTTCATGTTTGTTTGCAGACTGGAGGCGTTCCTTTGACCAGATCTGTCATCATTAATCATTGTATCAAAGACCCAGGTTTCCTCAACTTTTTATGTGAACTCCTGCCCAAGTATATTAAGGTGAGTGCTGCTATTGAAAGCCTTAATTTATCCGGGTTATGACATGGTAGTTATTTTGTCTCAAATTGTCTGCCTGTAATAGCACAATATGGCTGCTATTGAGATTAGCCATTTTAATAATCAGTGATGCTGGGCAAGTAAAAGATCGCACACATGTGATTTGTAACACAGAAGAAGTGTCAAGGGGGGTTTGGTCTAGTGGTAGCGTGCTAGCACTGCTAGGCTGCCAGTTGCTGGGTCCTGAGTTCGAAACCAGCTCTTGCCGGGTCACCTGGGCCTGTGTTGGATCCTTCGCCTCGTTGCCGTGTTCTCTTCCTGTCCCAATAAGCCTACCAAGTGCATAAATACAGGATGCAAAGCCCCAATCGTCCATCCATCCATTGTGAGTGGCCAGAAGTGCCCAGAACAGACCTTAGAAGTTAGAGGGCTGCTGTGTTGACACCTACCTACCATGTTATTATTTGTATATGACAGGTGCATGGGTCGGACAGCAACCACCTGAGGACGGCAGTGGCCTTCCACGCATGCACCCTCCTTGGGGTGTTGCAGCACAGGGAGCAGATCAATGAGAAGTTGGTGGGAATCCTTGTGCCCGTGATTGTGCGAGGATTGAGGTCCAAGTGCACGGACCACAAAGCAGGGGCATACATGATACTGGCTCAGCTGGCAAAGCAACAGCCGCTCCAGGAAAAGTTCTTGTCTCGACTGCTCGATGTTCTGACTAAGGTGTGTGTTCTCTCTTTGTAATTTAGTACATTTACTTGTAGAGTGTGGATAGGAGTGTCTTTTTTTGTGAATTATGAAAGCGCACTGTCTACAGTGTCTAGCTGGATATTGGACGAATTTACATAAATGCATATATTATAAACTTGATGACTGATTGTGCAATTAGTGCGTACTCAAGAATTTCGTATATAAATATCGTACTACATATTTTATAAAATATGCTCGCTGCTTGTATGTTCAAATGATCTTTTATGAATTGGTTGGTTGTAATGCACATGACAGTTCCTGAATATTGCATTATTTTATCATATGCCATATTAGATCTTTGTCAAATGGCTCAAGTATTGTAATCTCTTTTAACAGTATATCTCACCAAAACTGTCGAAAGAAGCCATTTGTTGCTTGATGGTCGTGCTTCAAACTCAGAAATCAAGCCAGCTCACGAAAAGGTAAGTGGTTTCGAATGAAGAATAGTCTTTTTATATGCCTTTAGTATATAATATATATGTAAATTTATATGTAAATTTATTGTGACTAGGTTTAATCTATTGTTGATTTATTTGCTAAGAAATGTAGCATAGTAATTTCCTCGCGCAAAACTATGTGGTGATGGTTATTGAAAAATGAAAACTCAAAAATTGAGATGTTATAATAAGGCCCAAAAAATCTTCGGGGTCTCAGAGTCTTGTAAAATGCCTTAGTAGTTGGCAGTAGCGTCTAAATATGCTATGGGTTATCTATGATGTTGGTTTGACTTACAACACTTGTCGTTCTGTACATTTTTCCTGTTTCCTTCAACAACTTGCTTGTGACTTTCCTCAGGTCTTTCAAGTACTTCTGCCGAGTGCCTGCCATGGTTGGTCTCCTTGAGAATCTGAGCAAATCGTATTCCCTGGGCCCCCTCCTGGCTGCCCTGCTGGACCGCCTGATTCCCGCTGGGGTCAACTCAATTTTAGAAGGAGGCAGCAGCAGTAGCCGAGATGAGGAGAGCGAACTGATGCCCGACAAACCGGATTTCAAAGATATCCTGTCCTCCCTGATTCATGACGTAAAGCTGGACTGCAAATTAGCAGAATCAGCCTGCAGGTGAGTGAGAGAGATGCAGAGGGATGTAGAAGACACATATTTGAGGGAAAAGTCACTTCAAGTGTATTTGAAAAGAGATCTATATCTTTAGCGGTCATGGTTGATGAGTCTTGCAACGAAGGTTATTTGATAAATATTTAGAGGAAAAGCTGATGAAATATCCAATCATAGGGAAGGAGTTATGGAGAGTTGCTGTGTTATAATGGAAGTATTACTCGGTTCTCAGTGCAGAATTTGCAAATTCAACATGTTTGTTGAATTCATTTTGTAAGTTACCAATCTTTAGGCTTAGCTGATGCCAATTGGTAAAATAATGTCATAAAACATTGCACGGTTGTCGTGAATGTCTTTCCAGAGCTCTCTTGACGGAAATCATAGCCCTGAGGAAGAAGACAGGAATGAGTGATGATAACGGGTGGTATGAAGCAGCAAGGGAATTCCTCCCTGTCATGGAGGCCAGGTGGGTCACAAGGTCGAGTGAAATCGCATAATTATGATGTTGTCTTGTGGCTTATTGAGCAACCTGTGTAAATGTTAACTGTCTTCATCAATAACATGTTTAATAAGTCTATTACAAGATTTGTATTAATTGTTGAACAATGAATACCAAACATTTTAAATGCTTGAAGAATACACTGGTTTGTATTTGATTTGAATTTATCTGATGAATGCTTTTGATTGTTGCTGTGATTCTCAGATATGCAAACTGCTTTGACGCTGCCGTTGAGACCCTGTTCAATGACCTGGACAAGTCCGACGTGGATGATTTGCAGCAGGTCCTTTCTGTGACGGTGGGCGGAGTCAAGCACCAGTTGCTAGGCGACCAGTCTACTAGTCTAGTGATGGGGGTCAACCATCCGCAGTCGTCTGTACGTCTGTTGGCAGTGAGGCAGCTGGTGGCAACCTGCAAGGAGGATAAGGTGCGTAGGTCTTAGGCAAGTTGCCTCTTGAAGTCTTCTGTGACGAGAAGAATCTTGATTATAATATCAAATGGGGAAGATATGCTTTGTTCATTTCTAACCCTAGTTTCCATTTTGAGGACAAGGACAGTGCAGAATAAGAACCATTGGTATTAAATTTGTTGTTATAGGGGGGGAGGGTTGGTCTAGTGGTAGCATGCTGGGCTGCCAATGGCTGGGTCAAGGGTTCGAATCTAGCTCTTGCCGGGTCACCTGGACCTATGTTGGATGGCTGTTTCAATCATCCTTCGCCTCATTGCGGTGTCCTCCCCCTGTCCTAATTAGCCTACAAAGTGCATAAATACAGGACGTGAAGCCCCAATCATCCATCCATGTTGTTGATGTGGTTTGAAATATGATATGTCCTTGGAAGTTTGACACTCCTAATATCTGCTGTAGTAAGTCCATGATTACTTAATATGGTCATTGAATTTTAAGTTGAATGTTTGTTTCTTTTGCAGTCTGAAAACTACATAGAATCTCTTCTGTTTCCACGGCTACAAGATGACAGCCCTGAAGTTGTGTCGGAAGTAGTCAAGCACAGCCATGTAAGTGATTGTGAGTCGTGGGGAAAGCTTGGCTTCTCACTTAAAGCTACCCATCTAAAACTCAATCTTAAAAGTTGCTTCTGGATCTCTGCTAAAAATGTTTATACAATATTTTGAAGTGTCTATGTTTCTCCTTCACAGGCTTTGTTCACTTCTGTTGACAAGAAAGTTCTGGTGAAGACATTTTTTAATTTGCTGGAAAGACATTCAGGGAAAAAGGCTTGGTGAGTGTTTTGATTAACCTGGAAATTGCTGTGTTTGAGATGACCATTTTTGATCGCCCTCAAATTGGGCCCTTAAAGGAGTACCCTCTAAAAAGAAGGCCCTCAAGAAGGCTCTTCCAATGGGGCCCCATCAAATGGGGCCCCACGTGTAGCCCCCCCCCCTCCCCCACAAAAAAATGAGCCGCATTTGTTTTGCCAGAACTGCATTATTTCATTTCTAAGTGAACTTACTGAGTTATTACCCAATCACACTCTAAATCATTAAATGAACTTCTCAAAACAAGTAAAATCTTGTGTATTATGTAACACAGGCGATCATTTAGACCCTGTGGGACAGCAAAGGCGATCCATTCAATCTCCAGGCGACCTCTAGTTAACCCTGGAGGCAATGTGATTGCAAGTCATCAAGTTCTTTTCATAAAATCTATTTACAACACGAGTTTTTGTCTGCAGGTCTGAGGTGGTTGATCAGATTGCCAAGATTCTGGTGAGCGATTCCCGTGTCACGTCAGATGAAGACATCGTGATGGATTTGCTTCCGTATTTGGTGTTGGTCAATGAGCAGGATTCCGTTATTCCTGCTGCCATTTTCAACAGCAAGTTTGGTGGAAAACATTACCTCCTCTATTCCGTTTCACCAAGTGAGTCCAAATTCTGAGAATTTTATTCATACTGATTTGTTAGATTTTTGCATTCAATCTGTGAGATCCCATGATGACCTGGTAGATCATCTAACTCTCAATTTGAATGTGTTTTATCTTCAGGGTGGATGGCAGAGTTCTCCAAGCATAAGGGGTTGGAACACAATGAAGAATTTGCAGCCGAGATGAACGGGATATTAGTCAAAGAGCTGTCTGTGGCTCTGTGCAAGATCAAGTCAGCCTCATTCTTGGAAGAACTGGTTGGTATGCTATTCTGAACCTAATGTTATGAGGAAGCTAGTTCCATAATATTCACTTAACCGGTGTACTGAGGATACAATTTAATAAGTGGCCCATGCTCAATGATAACGACAATTTTGCATAGTTTAAATAAATATAGTTTAAAAAGTTTTTTGTCGATGATGAATCTTTTCGTTCATAGTTCTATTACATTATTGTTTGTAGTAAGTTGCCTTTTGTCAGTTGACTTGCTGTTCTGCCCTAACAGAATTTGTTCATGCTTAACCGCATGTTTGACTTTGATTCAGCTTCAGAAGTGGGCAGCCAAAGCGAAAAGAGACTCTCGATTTGGTACCTTGATGTTAACTTGTCTGACTGAGGTCATCACTCCAAGTCTGTCCACCCCGCTCTTCATTCACGTCATAGAGACTTGCGTTGCTGTTTTTCTCAGCTCCCACATTTCCAAGGTAAGAAGCTAAATTGTGCACTTCTATTGGCATGTCAGTGTGATGCAGTGATTTGTCCAGTAATACACTGTGGTTTGGAGGGGTGCTGGTAGGAATGCGTCTTGTTGCCATTTTCTTCCTCTAGTCTTCCAGAGAAACTCATAGACTGGTGATAACTTCCACTAACACAGAAGGCTTTGTCTCTGTCTCAACAAGTACAGTGTGATGCTGGATCGTGAATGAGGGTGTCTTGTATTGAACACTTACAGAAATATCTTAAATAACTTGTTGATTAATGACATGGTAATTAGCATAAGGTAATTAGTAATTACGCTTAAGTGGTTTCAACTGGAGTTGTCATTATCATTATGTTACCTGGGATTCAGTGGAGAACCTGGTTTGTTTAGCCACTGACAGATGGAGCTGTAAAAACAGGTGCTGCCATGAGGTGTTAGTTGGAGAGTTAAGAAATCAATACGATGGTGCAATGAGTGGATGACTTAGACCAGATCATAGTGCTGATGATCAGTTGCTGAGAAGGGGCAGGATGCATATCATGTCCAAGCTCATCCTTGGTGATGATGAGATGGAAGATTTTCCTCTTGATGAATTGCCGGATGCTGTCATTGTTGTCATCCTGTCATTCTGTTCCGTTGAGTTCTTAACTAAGCAAGCCTGTCTGGTGTCTAAGAAATGGAGAGACTTGATTGACAGCCAGACCTTGTGGAAGTTGAAGTGCATGCAAGAGAGGGTGCTTGTTCCCCAGGGTTTGCCCATGCAGTATAGGGATTATCGACTGCTCTGCTTGAACAACCCTTTTGGCCGCAATTTGCTCAGAAATTGGGATGCAAGTGATGGATTTAGCTTCTGGCGCTGTTACTACAACCGGAAGAGGCGTGCACTGCATGGAGCAACAGGCATCAAGGTGGAGGAGAGCACATGGAAAGAGTCTTACGGCAGTGAGGCGTTGTCAGAGCTCAAGATCGGTACAACCAGGTGCTGGGCCGCCAGCTGTGTGATGGTCACGCTCTCTCAGAAAGTGGATCTCATAGACCAGGGGGTGTCGGCAGCCGTGTTGGACTATATTCAACCTGTGATACGTGTTTCAGTGTGGACGGCAGCCAGATTTGATTGTGCTTCGCATTATATAATTGAAGTTACCCTCCTTGGAGAGAATGGGCAGACATTAGGAGATGACTTGAAATTCACTAAAACAAGAGATGTGCCCCAGTGGGGTGAAAGCTCGTGGGTAAAAGTGAGCCACTCATTTAGGAATTATGGAAAGGGGGTGAGGACAGTGAAGTTTGTACATGGAGGGACAGACAGACAGTTTTGGGCAGGAAACTATGGGCCCAAGATGGCCGCTCCATCTGTGCGCCTTGAAATTGAAGGAAAGTTGAAGAACTGAATTTGCAAATTGACAGTTTATACCCAAGCCAGATTCCTCTCAGACGTCTAGTAAATATGCTGTGTTGCACATTTTTTGTTTCCTTTTATTCACACATATCTACTGAAAATGTTGTCTTTTTTTTCAAGTTGCTAGTTTTAAATAGGAAAATACTCTCAAGTCACAGACATGATAGTAACTATCATGGACTTATTAAGATAAGGTACTCAGTAAGGAGAATTATTATGTATACATGTTATGAGTATTAATGACTGTAAGCCTGCATTCTACCTCTTTGTTTGAAGTTGATTTTATGTTTGTTATCCCTAAATGTGCTCCTATTTACAGGGTATTAACCAATTGCAACACCAAACATTTGTGATATTGTTGGAAATTAGCGCACATCACTTTGCCTGGTTACTGTTTCTTTTTAATAAAGAAAGAAAAACTGATTCTGTAACTTGAATAATGATTACATTTTGGGATTTGCTAATTTGACTCAATGCTCTTACAAACATGTCTTGTGTTCAATGCATTAACGTTGTCCTTACTGTGGTTCAGCAAAAACTCTATGATGTACATTAAGTAAGGGCAAGCAGTTGACGTATAAGAGTGCTTAAGGAAGTGTATACAACATACACTGATATAAGTGGGAGCAGTGAAAATATACAATTCAAAACTATATTCAAGGCAATTGGATGTCCCATTAAATTATAGTCGGCTGAAACCATGGCAACAGAAAGTATTAAAAGCCTTGCTTGTAAATCTGTCCGGGGTAACAGGAAATGTTCCCCAATTTCTTATTCTAACCCAGTGTCCCTGAGTTTTACCACACCAACCTTGTCTCTCATCAGGTTTTGTCATGTTCAAGAAAGCCTGTTTTGAGAACAAATTTCATAATTGACTGATTACAACAAAATATCAGTCAGGGATGTTGAAGATATACCTCAGAACTTCAGGTCATACATAAAATTATGATATAATATAAAATAGCAATTCTGTCCGCTTTTGTAATTCTTTGTAGTTCTTTATATCATGTAATATTACAAACATTGACTATGATCCCAAATCTCTTTATTTTCTATGCAGCTATCCAACATTTAAATGGCTCTCAGGGTTGCAGATATACTCACACTCTTGATTCTTGGAGGGAATCCGTCACTCGCATGTGCTTTGAATTCTGGGAATAAATTCTCATTGGCTACTAACCATTATTATCATTTTAGAGGGCATTGTCTGTGGGTTAATGCTCATTTCGCGGGCGTTAATGGCCGTTAACGCCCGCTAAAGCGCCCCCTGGTGTATTGTACCGTATCGTGACGTCATCACAAGTGACGTCATGGCGATGTTGTGACTTCAAAAATTGAATCAAGCTGTCTATTTGGATCAATCTCGGCTAAAAATGGTCCGTTTTGAAAAATTTTAAAGCCTAGGATTATCAAACTCAGCATGGTGAGTTCATTTTTGGACACGGATTTGCTGTAGCTTTAATAATAAGGCCGTACGAACGGAAAAATCGGCGCGGGTATTCAGTGAAGGTAATTTTTTTCCTGGATGTTAAAAATGATAATAATGATAATAACATTTTGTTGTCGGGCATTATGGGGTATTAATCAGTTATGGCCCTCGGTGAGAAATCATTTAATGCCCTCGCCTGGCGGCTCGGGCATTAAGTTAATGATTTCTGCCCTCTGGCCATAACTGATTAATACCCCATAACGCCCTCCAAAAAAACGTTATTGACCAATTACAACGACGCCATTAGAAAACGTTATAAACAGGCCAAGCACGCTGCCACAGAGCTGCTAATTAGCAGTGCATTATCAACACTCACCCTAAGTGGCAATCGTGGCAGCAGGATTAATTTGATTCAGTCAGCAGCACAAACTATTCTATCTATGTAAGAGATCGACAGTGGCACCAGCACTACTTGTTGTGAGTAAAAAGCTGTTTACATGCGTTAAAAGGCAATATCCATGCACCATATTAAAGTAAACCAGCAGACGCGAATGCCAGTTCCAGTTGTTGCGAACTGGCTCTCCACAAGGACGAGTATGAAAGCAGATTTCGTAAGTGTTTTGATGATAGCTGCAGGTGGTGCTGCAGACAACTGTCAATGTTATGCCATCTGGTGTGATATATGTAGGCCTAATATCTGATTTCACCATGCTGTTCATTCATAACATAGCAGCTCTTCATCAGAATTGCACAACCGGCTGGAGGTAGTGAACCAGCAGGACTGGGAAGCAGTGATGGGCAGTGGGACATCCATCAACTTTCCTCTGGATGATTTGCCGGATGAGGTTTTGGTTGTCATCCTGTCATTTTGTCCGGATAACTTCCTCATCCACAAGGCATCTCGTGTGTGTAGGAAGTGGAGAGACATCTCTCGTGGCCAGACTCTGTGGAGGTTGAAATGCGACAGAAAGGGGGTGACAATTCCCGATGCCCTTCCTCTGGAGTACAAGGACTATCGGAAACTTTGCTTGAAGAATGTGTTTGGCAGGAATCTCTTGAAGAACTGGGATGCCGCAGAAGGGATGGAACATTGGCAATATGAACATGCAGAACCGTCGTATCGGGGACAATATTGGATTGTGATAGAAAACAGCACTCCACAAGAATGCCATGGCAGTAAACCCCTTTCGGAGTTGGATGTGGGCGCCACCAAGTGCTGGGCGTTCACTTATTGGCTAGAAACACTAATGCAAACAGTTGATTTGATAAAGGAAGGACTGACACCAGAATTACTGGATGATCTGCAACCTCCAATTTCTGTTTCTGTTTGGACTGCAGCCAGGTTTGATTGTTCCTCGCGATATACAATTTCTGTTAGTCTCCTTGGAGAGAAAGGCAAAACTTTGGAGACCGAAAACAAATTTGAAGACTTCCGAGAGGTTCCTCAATGGGGTGACAATTCCTGGGTGAAAATTAGCCACACATTCCGGGATTACGGAAAAGGTGTTAGAGAACTGACATTTGTGCATGGGGGTAAAGATAGACAATTCTGGGCTGGGAACTATGGGCCTAAAGTAGCTGCTCCTTGTGTGAAAATTGATTTGTGATTCACTATTACTGAGAACTTTCGTTTGGGAAACTCCGTCTTAGTATGGCTCACATAGTCTTATAACCCCTTTTCATAAACAGTAGTCATTCTTGTCATTTTTGACCTTGATGCATTTTCATATATTAAGCGGCACAGTATTGTTATGTATATAGTCAGGCCTTTCACCCTATAATTTTAAGCATGGTATTTGGCAAGTTTACCATTTGCAAGCTTGTAGTCAAAGTGACTTCTTTACTGACGAGGTTGTAGTTGTTATGCACATAATAAATACATTTCACTGACTAAAGAATTATGCAAGTTATAAAAATGTGCCTATGGATGGTGTGTAGCCCTCAAATTTGTGGAACTCTTCCTTAATTGCACTCTTTGCTTTCATATTTACTGTTTGTCTTTCATATGAGCAAGTGATGGTATTTTGCTAAGCATTTCGATTTGATGGACCCGTTCTAGTGTAACATGTAGAACTGGTTTCACCTGCAGCAACTTCGATAGGTGTGTTCTGTTCTTTACCAATTGTTTATCAAGGTTTCAAATTGTACAGCAGTATTGCCTATTATGTTCACTTATTCATTACTGGGCAAGTCAGTATCACCTTTACCAAGTTTTAGAAGCATATGAATGTATGAGGACTGTCATGATGCCTCAAATTATCATGAAATGCTGATATGTATCAAATTATCAATTCAGAAAAATTGTCCTCTCCTTTGCATGCTCACCTTTCTAATGATTCAGAATATTCGGCTATTTCAACCATTATAAGTGAAAACAAAATGAAAATATACTGCTAGTCTATCAAGGAAGATACTGTCATTCTTTGAAATCTGAAAAATTTACCAGACCTGTGCCGAAAGCTGCATTGTTTGCATGTTTCATTGCATAAATGGTCAGATGGTGAGGTTAGGCAATGATAAAGATTACATTGCAAAAGATCAATGTCGGAAAAATCACAATTTCTACCCAACTTGGCAAGGGGAAATAGAATTAAGAATTTGTGCAATATGTATGTGATGTCAAGAATTTTTTCTTGCTTGTGGCAGTGTGACTCATGACTTGGATCTTGAGGCCTGAGTATCATCTGGGAATTGCTCATTTGTTGTGCCTGTAAAATGTAGCCCAAGTTTTGCCAAAAAACATGCTTGTGAGGTGCATTTTTAATTTGTAGAATGCACAAGCTGTCTTAAGGTGGCTCGATACTCGTGAACTTTCTAAGATAGGATTTCTTGAAAATAGTTTAGAATGATCCAAAATATAGTTTATAGCAAGGATATGTAAAAAAAATGTGGTCGCAACCAGCCTTTTTTTCAAAATATTTGAGGTTATGTACGAGAAAGTCAGTCCACGCAATCCTGAAAAACTCAATTTTTTTCTTTACTTTTTTACTGTGAAGTTTGCCCTGCCATTCAGTGGTCATGCATCCAATGTTATGCAATGAAGTATGAACTTAAAGAAGACAATTTTATGGAACTGCTGATTATAATTTCAGGGATATATATTTAGTTAAAAGGACTTTCCAAGGGGCTTGGAACAAAAGTTTTGATTTTGACAATTTCAACTTTTTTTATAAACCATGGTGCTAAAAAAAATTGGCTAGATAGGATTTTTTAATTCTTTGCCATTTACTTCCAAAAGTAGTGAGGAACAATATCATACATATGAGAAGTGCCCCTACCGCGATGGAAATTGAGATAAAAATTTATTTATATCCCAAAGTCATTTTTGAGAAATTAGACTTGCTTGCCGAAAATCACTTGTAAAAATTTTCTGTTAGGAGAATAAAGTTGAAACCTTGACAGATTGCAGTCCTTTTCATAGCGCATCTGATGCTCCAAACTAGAAGTCTCTAACCCTAACAGAAGCGGCTCAAATGTCAAACGAAGCGGCCGTCATACGAAATTATAGAAAACCAAAAAAGCAGCTCACAGAGCTCAGCATACTGCTGTTGCTATGGTGACGTCGCCATTGCTTGGCCACGAGTAGCGAGCCACCTTAAGTCTTCACAGTTTCCATGGTTACATGTTATGATCCTATACCCTTTTATTTAAGAAAAGTTTGTGTGATATTAATGAGATGTTACTTAACTATTTTGGGAAAATAAATTGATCTTAGTCTGATCTTTGGCAACCCAATGTACATTGCCAATTGAAAGTGAAGTCGTGGATTCCATATATATGCCAGTGCACTGTGCACTGGACGAGTCACAGGTCTTATGAAGGAGTGTTGTGAACAGTTGTGAAGCCTGTGCCCAGAGGTTTAAAGGGCCACAATCATGGACTTTTTTTATTCAATCTATTAATCAAACCTTATTTTTTGTATGCATTGACACAGTCACTCATACAATTATGCAAACAAAAGTCCAATAAAGCAGATATTCATTCTTGATCTTTGGCCTGAGAGATGGCACAATTAAAAGCGACCCCTTGTGAACTATTGGCAAGGTGCCACGTCAGGCTGGGCAAAAAGTAAACAAAATGGCAATTAATACAATGCAAGAGATGGCAGCAGCATACAGTTGATGACCACAAGAGACCAACAGACACAGGTATGATTGCCATGCATGGCCAGTGGTCACTCTTGACTGACTGGGCTTGAGGAGGGGGGGACCCAGCCTTACGTCATGCTAAGTCCTTTGCAAAGTGTATACTTAGCAAAATTTTTTAAAAACTATCTTTGGGTGCTTACAAGACTCAATTTTAGCAATGAAAGGTTTTTTATTGAAATTCGGGATTTGATGAGTGTGTGCCTTTAATGTTTGGGATAACTTGTAGGTGGTGCTAGCTACTCAACTGTGAATGTCATGCCATCTGGTGTGAAGTAGGTTATATTTGTTGTGCATCATGCTCTTGATTCATAACATAAACATTGCAGCTCTTCATCAGAATTGCACAACCGGCTGGAGGCAGTGAACCAGCAGGACTGGGAAGCAGTGATGGGCAGTGGGACATCCATCAACTTTCCTCTGGATGATTTGCCGGATGAGGTTTTGGTTGTCATCCTGTCATTTTGTCCGGATAACTTCCTCATCCACAAGGCATCTCGTGTGTGTAGGAAGTGGAGAGACATCTCTCGTGGCCAGACTCTGTGGAGGTTGAAATGCGACAGAAAGGGGGTGACAATTCCCGATGCCCTTCCTCTGGAGTACAGGGACTATAGGAAACTTTGCTTGAAAAATGTGTTTGGCAGGAATCTCTTGAAGAACTGGGATGCAAGTGATTGGACCAGTCATTGGCAACTTGCGCAACAATCACATCGTGGAAGATGTGGAATTGTAATTGAGGACAGCACCCCAGAAGTGTCATATGGCAGCGACCCTCTTTCAGAGTTGGATGTGGGGGCCACCAAATGCTGGGCGTTCACTTATTGGCTGGAAACACTAACGCAGAAGGTTGACTTGATTAAGGAAGGACTGACTCCAGAAATACTGGATGATCTGCAGCCTCCAATTTCTGTTTCTGTTTGGACTGCAGCCAGGTTTGATTGTTCCTCGCGATATACAATTTCTGTTAGTCTCCTTGGAGAGAAAGGCAAAACTTTGGAGACCGAAAACAAATTTGAAGACTTCCGAGAGGTTCCTCAATGGGGTGACTGTTCCTGGGTGAAAATTAGCCACACATTCCGGGATTACGGAAAAGGTGTTAGAGAACTGACATTTGTGCATGGCGGGAAAGATAGACAATTCTGGGCTGGGAACTATGGACCTAAAGTAGCTGCTCCTTGTGTGAAAATTGATTTGTAATTCACTAGGCCTATTACTTAATGTTCTTTTTGTTTGGTAAACACCATGTTAATAAAGCTCTTACAGTCTTATAACCACTCTTCATAAACAGTAATCATTCATGTCATACATGAATTTGATGCATTGTTATATTAAATGTTACAGCATTTCAGCATTATTAGTGAAATAGGCTGTTCACCCTTGAATTTTCAATATATATGTATTTGACAAAATTTGCTGCTTCTCCATTTAATTGTTTACATTATTAAAATTGTTATCCAAGTTGCATACAAGGTATATCCTGTTGAAACCTTATTGCTTCCTGACAACCTTTTTATGAAGGGTCTGAATTTCCCGGGCTGAAGACAGCCTGCTCGTTTTTGGCACAAACCAGTTGAATGTCTAATAGAGTGTTAGTGGGAGATTTATTGGTCAGTCACTTAATTGTGCTTTCTTTTGTAAGGTGGCCCATTACGAAGTGTAGTAGTGCCAGCTACAGACAGCCTACTCATTTGCAATTGAAAGGAGTAGGCCACTGCATGTCACTGGAGATGTTCTATTGTAGTTTTGTGTTTATGCAGTATGCATTTCTAAGCAGTACTATTGAAGTTCTGTTGAGTACCGACCTGGTTAGCAGTTGCCCTAGGACCCTAGAGCCCAATTGAATACCAATACAGTTTTTCACGTCAAGCATTGGGACCAAAATTTAGCATTGTTTGCACAGTCTATAAAACCAACACAATGAGATTGGTGGTTCTGCTAATACCAACTTGACTAGAACTAAGTCTGGTGTGGCGCTGCAGTGCACTTTTGTGATGTCACCACCCATTGTGTGTCAGATTCGAAGCATCACTTATGTCGACATTGTGCGAAGTTGGACTGCCATTTTCATAAATCGGCAAATATCGGACAAAAATGGCGTCAAAACATTGTGGACATGTGATATTTATATTACAGACGAGCTAAGCTATACATAGGTAGGTGTATTTCTCCTATGGGGTTTGTGGTTGCTGAGATATGAGGCCAAACGTCTGTCCTCTGCTTCACGTCACAAACTGTAGTTAGGAACACCAACAATTCTGTCCATATGAGAGGTCTTTAGACAATGCCAGCATTACTTTTATTTGGTTGCTTTTCTGTTTACATGTTTGCTGAAGATGAGTTCATTCTTCATTTCTATCGAAGTAGAGTGGCCAACATAAGTACCAGTTCTCCCAAACTGGGATGCCACGAGGGCGAGGTAACTAATTCCAGTCTGTGATTCAGCAAACAAGTAGGGAGTACCACTTTCTGCAATTCGATTGGCCGAGAAATTGCTGATTGAGAAACATAGTGACGTCACTCAGTAGGTGCCTTAGGTCATAATGTGACTGTGGAAACCAGATTGAGGGCTGCTCACAGAATGTATGTTGGGTAAAAACTGCAGGTGGTGCTATCTGCACAACTGTCAATGTCATGCCATCTGGTGTGAAATAGGTATATATATATTGTTGTGCATATATATATTGTTGTGCATCATGCTCTTGATTCAAACATAAACATTGAGGCTCTTCATCAGAATTGCACAACCGGCTGGAGGCAGTGAACCAGCAGGACTGGGAAGCAGTGATGGGCAGTGGGACATCCATCAACTTTCCTCTGGATGATTTGCCGGATGAAGTTTTGGTTGTCATCCTGTCATTTTTTCCGGATAACTTCCTCATCCACAAGGCATCTCGTGTGTGTAGGAAGTGGAGAGACATCTTTCATGGCCAGACTCTGTGGAGGCTGAAATGCAACAGAAAGGGGGTGACAATTCCCGATGCCCTTCCTCTGGAGTACAGGGACTATAGGAAACTTTGCTTGAAAAATGTGTTTGGCAGGAATCTCTTGAAGAACTGGGATGCCACAGAAGGGATGGAACATTGGGAACATGCTGCAAAACGTTCACGTCATCATGGTCATAGACATTGTGGAATTGTGATAGAAGAAAGCACTCCAGAAGCTTCATATGGCAGTGACCCTCTATCAGAATTGAATGTTGGGACCAACAAATGCTGGGCATTTTCTTTCAGGTTGGAAGCACTTTTTCAAAAGGTTCACTTGGTTGAGGAAGGATTGACGCCTGAAATACTGGATGATATACAGCCTCCGATTTCTGTTTCTGTTTGGACTGCAGCCAGGTTTGATTGTGCCTCGCGATACACAATCATTGTTAGTCTTCTTGGGGAGATAGGTCAAGCTTTGAACACTAACACGAAATTTGAAGACTTCCTAGAGGTTCCTCAGTGGCATGACTGTTCCTGGATGAAAATTGGCCACACATTCCGGGATTATGGAAGAGGTGTTAGAGAACTGACATTTACACACGTAGGAAGTGACAGACAATTCTGGGCTGGCAACTATGGACCAAAAGTGGCTGCTCCTTGTGTGAAAGTTGATTTGTAATTTGCTTTTATTAAGACCTCCTTTTTGGGAACACAATCCCTTGTCATACAGTACCATTGCTGTCATGTTTGACAGTGATGCATTGTGCAATGTTCCAGCATTTTCTGTAAAGTAGCCTGCCTTTTCACCCTTGAATTATCAGCATATTGGGATGACAAAATTTATCATTTGCAGGCTTGCTTGTCCAATTGACTTCTCAATTGACATGAAATTGTTAACCAAGTTAAATTCAAGGTATTTTCTTTTCAATGGTAATTAATTATTTTCTGAGAGCTTGTTTATGAAAGGGACTGAATTTGCGGCACGAAGCAATTGTCGGTCTGAAAGAGTGCAAGTGGGAGTGGGAGGTTGCTCGTACAATTAGAATAATTAGACTCCAATGTGATCTAAATTTCCCATGAATTTCTTTGGTTTACTTTACATGCGAAATAAAATTTTTGTTACTTTTAAAAGTCTCCAGATGTTTGTTTTGATTTTTGGCAATGTCTGTGCAAACTTGAATAAGGTGCTGGTCTAATAAACAAAAATAAAGATGTTGCACCTCTTTGAGGAGAATTAGGAAGCATTTTGGGAGTTACACTTAATAAAATTATGAACTTCTCAGTTCCATGAATCCATGAGGCTTGATCCTGATCTTTGGCAGTTTATATTACGCAGAAGTATATATATATATATATACACTTCAACCTCACCTTACGACCACCTCTCTAATACGGGCACCTCGGAATTACGGACATTCAGACATGGAACCGATTTTTTCCCTGTGCTTTTATGCTTAATCGAACCTCTCTAATGCGGGCACCTCGCTAATGCGACCAACTCGCAATTACGGGCACTTTCTGTGGTACAAAACTGCCATTCTGACCTCACCTAATCCGACCAGTGTTGAATTAAACAGCTGATACTGTTGTATCAAGTGCAAAATGCGTATCAGCGACGCTGTGTCTGGCCGTGAGTTTGCTCAACTAGCATTGAATAGATAGAAAACTGGCTAATGATTAAACCATCAACATGGTACATGTCCAATGCCGTGAATGGCAATTGAAGGTAATTATATACATGGGGTTGACAAAAGACTTGGAACTGACCGTTTCAATCAGCAATTATCTATAAAGGCTTGATTACACTTGAGAATTACACTTTAGTCAGACCTTTTCCTTCCATAACAATCAGGAATCAACAGAATTGGCAGTGCGATCTCAGACTGAATCACTAGCGGCCACTAGCTCAGTTCAGTAGGCCCCGGATAGATATGGACTTAGGCCTATGTATACAGAGTTAATTTCAATGATACCTTTTCCGTTTTTGTAAAAGAAAAAATTGTATGTAGCATTAGCCACACCTTGATTGTACCATGTGTACAGTCTGTTTGATATTTATACTGATAGATCACATAAGTTAGTCAATTATATTTATTTGCCTGAATACAAGAGTATAATAGGCCCAATGCCTGTGCATTAGCCATAGGTTAAATGACCAATAAACAGATCTATAGACTACTTTGTCATTTACGTTTTATTATGGAGTGAAACTGTCATATGCTCATATTGTTCTGGTTGCTTCTACAGGTCTTAAAATTAAATTTTATCAATAACAAAATGTATATCTTTTACTGAATAGCTTTAAAAGTCAGTGGAGTGCAATTAGCACTTCCAAATCAGTTGTCATGGCAGGTATTTTCTACCCTCAAAGCCACTGCCCCCTAGTGGTCACACTGCCCCCTAGTGGTCATGATCTAGAGGCCATGCATGTGAACCTCTCCAATGCGGCCACCTCGCTATTACGGCCACTTGGCCTCAGAACCACTGGTGGTCGTAATAGAGAGGTTAAAGTGTATATATATATGGCATCTGTTGTAAGATCATGCTGCTGTCAGATTTGCTATGTAAGTATAATTTGGAAATACATAATGACGCTTGCGATAATTGATTTGATTGATACAGTCTAATGTGACACACAGTTTTGTTATTTGAAAGTTTGCGATGTACTTTACTCAAGTAAACAAAGTTGTTGTGTACAAGGCTACAATGGCTACACTGTGTAACTTCACTGGCTACCAGTTAGCAAAGAGCAAACTTGTGAGAGGGCAACCTGCAAAGGGCTGCTGTTATACACATTTAAATCTTTGCGTGGGTGCCGTCCTCCCCAACTACATATGCAACTTAATTGAGGAAAACCAGTTAACATGCCAAGGTGGTAATTTGGGGGCTCGCATTGGGAGGCACTGGGCGGGGGGAAATACCCCCCTTCCACACTCGGCTGCTTGTTCTCATTTCTTGTTTCTTTTTTTGTTCAGGGGAAGTCGACCCCCTCGGAAAAGGTAGGTCGTCGCCTCACTCACTGGTTGAAGGGAGTCAAAGAAAATGGCACTGTGCCTGGAGAATTGCTCAAGATGACACTGGCCAAGGTGATTGATCACATCCCTAAGGTCACTGCAGCCTTCAAGGGTGAGTGTTTATGTTGGTATTTTCATTTGTAATGTAGTGTCAGTAACACAATATGAATTTTAAAACAGATGTGCGCTTACCAGTGTATGTATTTGAATTGAGTGTGATAATCATTGTCTAGTACAAACAGCCAAGAAAAAGTTTAGAAAGATTCATCATTGGCAGCCAACATTTTCTTAATGGTGTATTTGGAGAGTGTGCCCCCAGGCTTCAGGGCTCTACAAGAAAGAGTCGAGAATCTAGATGTTATCAAAGTCTACCATGAATTTGAATTAGATATGTATATAAGTGCAACCAACTTACCAAGAATAGAATGCAGTTGAAGTTTAACAAACATTTTTGGTGCAGTGCAATAAATTCTGTACCTTTATTTTTTAATTCCTGTTTTAACTGTGTGATCTCATTATTAATTTATTCTTGATGCCAGAATACCAATACGTAATTTTGTTACAACTCTGCCTCTGCCACTCAGATGTTGTTTGTCTTTTGCAGATAAGCAGTGGCTCACGGAGGAGGACGATGGTGTGCTGGTGCTTCTCAGGATCCTGGATATCCTTGTGCTGAGGGCGTGTAGTGGCAAGAAGGTTGCCACCAACACTTTGCTCCAGAAGTTCACTATGGTAGGCCATTGCTTTGTCGTGCTGCTGCATCAGTCTAACTAAAATCGCGTAATGCCTGTTAGTCTTTCTTCTGAACATTTTCGACCATTGGCAACAAGTGGAAATTTATCTGAAGCTGAAGAAAACATTTTCCATAATATTATGTTTAATACTAACTGATTGCAAGTGACGTCAAGCTTGATACCCTGGCTGAGTAGATGGTCGGTTGTGGAACAGTTCTTTCTCCTCAAGTGCAACCTCGTTTATGAAGATAATCCTTTGAACTTTATTGTCTTTCTTCGTTTCAGGAAATCCTGAACTGTGATGAGCTGAGCAAGCTATGTTGTGTTATCTGGAGAAGCGAGAAAGTGTCTCCGACACTCCATGTGGCCAGTTTGCACTTTTTGGCCAATAGGTGGCGGGCCACAGAAAGAGCGGTCATCCTGCAGCAACTGAAGAATGGAGGTATGTGAATTTAATATTGGAGCGTTAGGAGAGTACTTCAGCCGTCGAAGGGTGTTATAAGAAAATTTAACATGCATTGTTTCATTTGTTTGCAGTGCTTTTTCAAAGTTTTAGAGAATTGAGCGTGTATTTTGAGTTCACTAAGGGGAGTTTCGAGTTTTTCCGGTTATTAGAGGAGGGCTTAAACGGATTTTTGGTGAAATGGGACTCTTGTCCACTTGTCCATGTGTCAATGTGTCATGTCCATGTCCACTTTTTCACTTGCCTTGCCCCTCTGAACACAGTGCTGCAACCCAGAGAGCAATAGCGGGCGTTAGTGGAACTCTCCTTTTTCCAGCTCTCCTGTGTTGACGAGCAGAATAAAACTGTTTCCGGAAACATCAGCCTGGGAATTTACAATGGAGCCGGGGTTTCTAAGGTCCGTAA
Source organism: Platynereis dumerilii (assembly GCA_026936325.1). Classification (NCBI taxonomy): domain Eukaryota; kingdom Metazoa; phylum Annelida; class Polychaeta; order Phyllodocida; family Nereididae; genus Platynereis; species Platynereis dumerilii. The sequence goes on from JAPTHN010000010.1 coordinate 2,180,483, forward strand.
CAAAGTCTAATCAGCCTGACAGTACTGGAATATGGTGGCAATCCATGCTAAACATTCCATTTAAGACTCGGCAATGCAAATCCGTAATGTTTTCAATGGATTAAAAGTGCCCTGGGGCCTGGAATGCCAGCTTCACTGACTCAGCAATGGTACAAAATGGCAGCTTGTTCCCGGAAGTAGTTTTATTCTGCTCGTCAACACAGGAGAGCTGGAAAAAGGAGAGTTCCACTATCACGGCCTATGGGGGCCTATGACAAATATGGACCTGCCCATTATGAATGGGGGATTCAGGTAGCTGTGAGGGGTTACCATGGTTACAGGTGCAATGAACAGCTGCAGCCAGCAGTGGGCCTGTGAGCCTCATTGGAGAAGGTGCCCCTGTGTCAGGATTGCTTATAATTCCAAAGCACTGTGAGAGTCAAACCATTTCAGTACTTGTGTTTTAAAATAATTGTTCATGCCTAGATGATGCATGTTTGCTCAGTGGATCATTATGTTTGTATAACACTTGGCATTGTCTACTTCTTCACCAGCTTTCTGTACAGTGCTATGATGTAGTTATGTACCATTGCCAAATCATTCCTGCAAGCAATGTCTATCAACGCCCATCCATTAAACTGCACCAAGAGACCAGAGCCTTTCTCAGTGCATTTCTCATTCTGACATAATGTTTTGACAAACTTTATCATTACAGCCTGTAAATTTGATATGCATAAAATGAGTGTTTGCTTCCCACAGATTTTGGCACTCTTTGACTGTGAGTCATAATAACTGATGAAGTGTCATCTCCCCAAATTTAATGTCCATGGGAAACATAGAGGCTGTTTGATTAGTCATGATGAAGAGAAGGCTATTTGATTTGTCATGAAACTAATAGAGTAAAATTATCATGACAAATCATCAATATGATGATTCACAAAGTGCCATTTTCACAGTGCAACAGCCCACTCTGTTTGGATATCAGTTTTACAGACTGAAAAGTAAAGTGGTGTTTTAATTGCAGTCTGCAGAACTGGTTGCAAAAAGACGCTTGCCACCACACATAAACGGACCTTTAAAAATTCTGGCGGTCCGTTAAACTAGTTTTTACCGGCCCGCATGCCTTGTGAAACGTCAGAGCAAGTTTTAAAGGCTGCTAGTATTTCACTTAGATTTATGAAATTTGGTACAGGGATTCACTTAGGGGTTCCCCTCAACAATTTTTGGAAAAATCCAAGATGGCTGCCAAAATGGTCACCATATTTTGAATTGCCCACGGTGACTTTATTATTTGGTTTGGGGATTTGCTAAGGGGTTCCCTCATAAATTATGAGAAAATTTCCAATATGACTTACAGTTCTGAAATATGGTATAGGCATTTGCTAAGAGGTTCCCCACAAAGTTTTTGTGGCCTGCAGCAAACACTATCTGTCTGGCAATCACTGCTCAATACAAAACAGTCCATGTAATAATATGTAAATCACCCTCTTCATGATTTCAATCCCGAATATACAATCGCCAAAGGCCGGTTTTGAATCCATGGATTCTTGTCATTCTGTCTGATTCCTGCTTCTAATTTCCTCTTTTTTTCGTCACTCAGTTTTCACGGGACTACTCCTCTGCCTCCAGTTTGACCATGCCAGTGTTCGTGAAGGAGCACTTTGCTGCTTGAAGACCGTCAAGGAAATCTGCGGGAAGGAACTTGACTTGATGACCAACATGTTGAGAAGACTGGTCAAGCACAGGGAGGAGGTGTTGGCAGACAGTGCACATGTAGCTGTGGTATGGCTTGCTTCAGAATGGTCAATTCTAATGTTGGTGATGGGCTCTTGCCACCTTGTGACAGTTTTGCTTCACAATTACCAATTCTAATAAATTCTCTGTAGTTCAGGGTATTGCGACCATTAATATCTCCACTTTTGATGCCTTAAAAGCTTTTTTCATGGCATTTTATGAACTACTCCTGCATTAATTGTATAATTATTTAGCACAATATGATGTTGACTTCCCTCAGCTCCCGTGCATATTGCTTAGTTAGCTGTATTTGCAAGTATGATGAAGCATTCCTACTTTCTTCTCTTCAGACTTTAGCGAGTGTTTTCAACAAAGAAAAGGAAACTGGTCAAGAAGTCTTGCTACAGAACCTGAAGGATCCCTCGACTCCTCTGAAATTCAAGCTGACTCTACTGGGGGCTTTTGCAGAGACCAGTTGCAATGTAAGTGGACCGGTGTGGCCTTCCTGATTCAAACTGTTGGTGTTGTGTGATGATTACACAGAAACAATCGCATAATGTTATTATAACAAAACAACCCAAGTCTGGGTCACTGAGTAACAATATCACGAGCTGTTGTGCGAATTAATATCACTCGAGCCCGCAGGGCGAGAGTGATATTAATTCACACAGCAACGAGTGATATTGTACGAAGTCCCCTGACGCGTGGTTGTTTTGTTTTTATCATGGTTTTACCTCAAATTTTTAGTTATAAAGAGAGACTATTTTCTGCCATTACAAAAATGTGATGTCACCATGGAGCAACAATGGATATGACATCACAATCCCATTGTTTTGGCCATTGTTTGGTTTGTGACGTCATCAGGCAGCTGAAATGCTGGTGATGTCATAACCTTTGTTAAATAATATCACCCTTGAAGGGTGGTATTTCTTACAATATCGTAGGTCCTGATATTTTGACTGCAAACAGTGATATTCACAGCCAACCAGGTGATAAAAATATATTTATTGGATTATGGCAACAGTAATGTCTTGGAAAGGTTGAGAGGGTACATATTATGACCAACTTGAAAATGAAATGGTCAATGAGGCTTAAATTAATCAATTCCTCTATCAAGACACATGTATGATGACTCTTTTATCATTTATGTGATGACTCTTTCATGTGATATGATGACTGTTACCAGTATGTGATGACCGTGTCGTGTGACCTTGTTGCAGGTTGTGTTAAGCAGTTACGTCCAGGTTGGAGAGGAGATGATGTCCCACTTGGCCAAAGACGACTCGCTTGAGGAGAGGGTGGCCATCATGGGGTTAGTCTTGGCTCGCTTCAATGTTGAGTCTGCCCCTGGCCTGGCCCCTGAGTCTGCTGGCTTCACCCTCCTGCAGGAATGCCTCTCCCCAGAGTTCAAGCATGAGGCTGTCGCCTTGGCTGCAATGAAGCAGGTTAGTGATATATCATATATTGATATTTTAACAACGAATTTATGTAAATTAAGATCGCTTTCTGGGCTGCTATGACATTTTCAATGTTTAGTCTGGTCGTCATTCAAAAGAAATTTGATATTGCTTCTGGATTGGCAATGAAGAGATGATCAGTGTAATGACTGTATAGGCCTATATAAAATAGTGATTTGTAATGAGCTAATGATTTGTTATGGAAATAATAATTTGTAACAAACAAATGTGTAACGACAAATGATGTGTAACAAACAAATGATGTGTAACAAATTAATGAGGTGAACAGTCATGTCACTTTTGAGTGCAATGCAATTTGTTGTGGTAATTATCATGATACAAAATACTAGTCAACTCATTTAAGGTGTCTTATACTTTTCTGTTGCAGATTGACAAGGAATTCTTCCAGGGTCTACCGTCTGTTGATTGCAGGAGGAAACTCGTCTCCATCTTGCTTGACCTCATTGAGAGGTCCAAGTCCAGCAACTTAGTGTCGCAGTCCGCCAAGGTCCTCAGAAAGGTATGTTTCATATTTGTGCAATTTTCTGCATTGGTTGTAGTTGTCGTTTTGTGTTTCAGTGATGAGATATGAAGTTATGTTGCAGGTGAAGCTGGAGAGTGAAGATGTTGCCCTGGAACTGAGGGGGTCCTCGGGAGAACCTGGTCTTGCATCTCCAGCCACTGTGAAGGGAAGGAGGAGGACAAGGTGGGCTTTTGATGAGATCTCAGTGAGACAGACTTCCATGAGACCTCCATAGTAATATTCCACTTGCCCAATATAGTATAGGAAGACTGACACTGTGATCATTCAAGATGTATTGGTTTTTCGATTTATTGAAAATTACTTGCCAATTATCTTGCCAATTATTAATTGAAGGCCTGTTTCCTATAACTTGTGTCTTTTTTTAAAATCCCACTCATTCGCTATGTGCAAGGCTGCTTAAATCAAACATTAGCTTTTCACATTTGAAATTGGTGATGTTGATGGTGTAACATGCTTCTTTTTATTTGTCATTGCAGGCAAGTAGCGGAGCAGAAGCCGTTGTCTTGGAGGAGGGTTTCTTTCTTGCTGGAGGCCATGCAGCCCAGGAAGTTCTTTGAGGACACAGAAGACATCATGCGCTTGCTCTTCGACCTTTTGCAAAAGTAAGTTGATAGCATTTTAGAAACTCTTTGCATGAACCATCAGAATCAAAATGTGCTGACGGGTGACAAAAACCAGTCCCTAATGCAGATCGAGTCTTGAAAATATAACCAAGTGTCATAACATCCTTGTCATAATGCGCCTTAAAGCCCAGATTCTTTTGAGAAGAAGTCTTCCTTGATTGTATCCGAAATATTACTGTCGATTTAAAATGTCTTAGCTTGAGTAAGACATGTCTTGACTTTGTGCCAGGTTGCTGAAAGAGGAAGGGGACTTGGTGGAGTACTGCAAGAAGCTGGTCTTGTCCTGTTTGCACAACATCACCTCCAAGTGGATGCCGGGGGAGACTCAGCCTGATCAAGGTACGTCAGAGAAATGGTGATTCAGTGTGTGGGTAAACATCACATTATAGAAACTGTAGATGAAAAAAGATGAGAATTTTTTGTAGAATGAAAACATCTATAAATTTGGCAGTGGACTTCCATAGAAATTTACTGAGAGATTTTGAAATTATTAGCATTTGAACTTTTTAGAGCTATCAGACTTGTCTTTAGGCCACACATAATTGATCTTTAGCTTCTCGGATCTTCTCAAGGCACTTTTTCCAGGGTCGATCGCTAGGACAAAAAAAAAAGGAGAAAAAAGTTTTTTTTTGGACCTATCAAAGAAAAAAAATTTCCGTCGGCAGAAAATCTATTGTGTCGGCAGGGCCGCGAAGCTAAGAATCTATTTATGTGTGGCCTTAGAACGTCTTATTTGATTTTCCTAAAGTGACGATAAGCCATAAAATGAAATGCATTTCAATAATGATTATTTATGAAAATGAAAAAGTTGGACATGTTAGACAAAATGATGTTTCATCGACCGTTTGAAATTGTTGTTAGCCTTTTAGATAAAAAATGTTGTCACATAGCCGTGTCTTCCCACTACAGAGTCGTTCTACCTTGAGGCCCTGGTGCAGTGCATCCGCAACTCCAGCAACCTTCAGACGCAGCAGCAGGCCCTCATGGTCATGGCCTCCGTCGCCCAGTTCTTCCCAGTGAGTTCAGCTTTAAATATACTTTCCAATCTCTATTAACTATTTAGGGTTATATCTGTAGACTACTGATTAATCTGACATGCTTAAATTGAAGGCTGGTGTTTGTCATTATAGGAGTATATCTTGCACAATGTGATATCCGTGTTCACTTTCCTTGGGAGTGGACTTCTGCAGCAGGACGACAGCCACAGTCTACAGGTCATCACCTACACCATTGAGACCGTCATTTCCGCTCTCTTGAAGGTAAGGACAACCAGTGTATGATAAATAGTTCATAATGCCGCTGGGCTATTCCATTTAAAACTATTGCCTTATGGATATCATGTTTTGTTGAAGAATGGGTCCTGTTTTAAAAGTATTTGTTTACTATTGACTTGGGTTGATAAACTAGGGCCATGACATGAAGAGAGCAATCAAAATGGAAGTTATTGGGATTCTCCATATTAAGTGCTCGTTTCCTGACATACATGGTGGCTGATAGTCGTTTGTCTGGTTCTGTGCTGCTCTTCAGTGGGTTGATTTTCCCTCTTGTTATTTCAGGCCCAGGAGGGAAAGAGTGACAAAGAATCGACTGAGAAGACCATTGCCAACATTTTGCAAGTGTTTGTGGATGCTCGACATGCTGTGCCAAGACATCGCTGTCTTCTTGTCTTCCGGTGTCTGACTGACAATTTATCTGCTGAAAAGTGAGTGAACTGAAGTTTGCTTGAATGTTTTGATGTAAAATCAGATTTCAACATCCGAAATGATGCCGTCTTTCTGAAAAACTTGTGTGGGAGAAAGCAGCTGTTTTGTGTCACTTAAAAAATTCAAGCAACATTTTAAGACGGTATCAAACGAGGCCCTGGGTAATTTAAACCCTTGTTTTGTTGATTTATTATGTATCCTTTTTATTTACGCTCACCTTTATTTTGCAGGTATTTGTGGCTGATGTTGACTCTTCTGATCTTGAGCCATGCCCAGCGCCATGCCATCCAGGAGATGAACGTGGATGATGCTGAAGGGGTAGGTAGTAGTACTAACTAGGTACCGTAGGTCGTTTGTTTTGTGGCTAGTTTGTAATAGGGCTGTGTTGGTGATCTACAATTACCGAGGGTCACAGCAGTCCCTAACACTCTTATCTCTTCCCCGCAGATGGCCTGGGGCACGGAGGATGACATGGAGTTCATTCTCACTCTGTGTGAGCAGTTTGACCACAAGACCCAGCTGACCTCTTTGACCAGGGTCATGAACTACCTGGCCACTCTCCACGACCTCCAAACCAATGGTGAGTTAATGCTGGAAGACGTCAGTCTCACTGTGACTAAATTGTTGATATAATTTGTTGCCTGTTGGTGATCATTTGGAGTGCTATAGTACGCAAAGATTTGTGGATCGTTTTCACGAGATTTGTTGGGGTCATGACTTCATGGATAGAGCTTATGAAACAAGTTTTGGCAAGGAGGAACTATTTAAACAGATCCACCTGAAGGCTGAACAAGTGCTTCACTTCTCACACATGCAAATGTCCCAAAAGTACTTTGTTTGCTTTGACTCAGACAGTGTTGGTGATAACGGAATTCTTGTACTTTCAAAGAAGTGCTGTTATTCCGCCACCCACTGTAAAGGATTCAACTTAATCAGGTCTCAGTACAGTGCAGCTGCTGTTGGCCAAGTCAGTTTGAAAACTCAGATGTTAAACGTCATTACATTGTATGAGAAGATGATAAGATGGCTTGATATTTCAGCCTCAGCCAAGCCACAACCCAAGAAGAAGAAGTCTGAATCTCCTGTAGTGGACGTGTCCAACCTGGCTGCCCCTGAGCTGAGGATGTTCCAGTTCCAGCTGACCAAACTGGTGGCTTCCATTCTGGGCAAGGAGGCCTTCGTCACGCAGGTCAGTCTTCTGCTGCTGTGTCAACAGTGTGTAGTCATTCCTGCTGGAGTAGGACAGTATACTGGTTTGGAAAAGTCCAGTTCTGGATGTTACTTTTGCATTTCAATGATTGTTCTTCAGGTAATATTTGAGACAAGTGTAAATGGATAAACTTCTGAAATGTTTAGCTGCATGGGGAATTGGGGAACCAATGGGGATGTATCTCTTTACCTGCCTACATTCACTACATTGTAAAGTATTAACTTCACTTTCTAAATGCGTTATCTTCATCGTTCTCTGTGGTCCCACCCACAATATGGAAAGTACTTGCAGATCAGTGCTGTTAAATCTAGTGAATGGCCATTGGGGATGTACTGGGTATGTGGCTGCTAATTTATAAGACTAACTCTTGTACCTGTCTCTTTGACTAACAGGTTGTGACTCAGTTAGAGAGTTCTGAGGCTGCCAGGTCGGAGTGTGAGGAGGGCTTCAAAGTGTTCCTCAAGGCAGCTCTGGAGTACATGACGAGGGTGTCTCGCTCCCAGGGCGACCAGTCCCAGAAGGTCACTGTCAAATTCAACAAGGCCCTGCTCACCCGAACTTACGAGGTCTTTGACAAGGTCCGTGCTACTTCATTACTTTGCACAGTGATAGCATTGCTGTTAGATTTTCTGCATACATTTGCATTTGTTTGACTTGATTTTCCTAAATATTTGCCAAATGACAGCCGGGTGGTCTAAATGAATCAGTGCTTGAAATCTTTGCAGGAATTGTCCTACAAAGTGAGACATAAGCTGCCTTCCAATTAGATCCTTCATATTCGGTATTTGTGGGGTAGCAGGCTCTTCTTATTCATTGTGGTGTTATGAATAGAATGCAAAAAGGTCTGAAGTATGAAAACATATGTTTGATAACAGGTGAACTATCTGCTGTCTACTGACGTGATGCTGAACCTGGTTGGCCACCTGGTGGAGGACCCTGTGATGAGCACCAGGAGGAAAGCCCTGGATCTGCTCAGCGGCAAGTTGCAACAGTTGCAGCCTCAGCGCCTTTCTCACAAGGAGGTAGGCCTTTCATGTTTGTTACTTCAATTGAGTCGGAAGATCCTGCCATTGCGAGCGATTGCAATCGAAAACATTTAATGCTCAGTAATGAGTTAATTGTAGTCTTTTGATTGTGGGCGACTTAACGTTTGAAATACGGAATGAAATACTCCTAAATTTGTCTAAGGAACAGTGGACTCGGATTTATCTGAAGAACAATGTAATATCAAAAACTACGTCCAATGTTAGGTCTTAAATCTCGATTATAAAGTCTTTTTCTGAAGCTTTAAAAGTATTGAGACAGTTGTGCAGTTGAAAGTGCAGTTTAGCTGGTTTAAAAAAAGATGTTTTGACGCATTCGCACCCAGGCATGATGCATGCCTCTAACCATATTATGATCTTGTTAATTTCAGGTTGAGGGCTTGTTGATGGTGACCAGCCTGCTCACTGCCAAGATGAATGAGGCGGCCCCCAACCCTGAAGACTTTGAACGCACCTCCTTCACCCAGCTGACTCTCTTCTGCCTCAAGCTACTGTGCAAACTCCTGGCTCAAGACAACCCCAAGGCTTTCATCAAGGTCCGTGCAATCCCTTGCTTCATTTATTGATCGCCCGTAGGGGGGATCTATGTATTTACCGGGTTACATGGCGGAGTGTCGGAGTTTCAAGTGTCGGAGGTTTAAGTGTCGGAGGTTTAAGTGTCGGAGGTTTAAGTGTCGGAGGTTTAAGCGTCGGAGGTTTCGTGTCGTAGACATACATAGACTTATTACTTGTCAGTTCAGTAGCGCTTGCAATGGACCGTTCCATTGTGCTATGGGAGGGGCAGCTTCAGTGGAACAGTCTAGTGTGGGAGGCGCAGGTAGTACACGTGGTTTCGCATCACTGATTTCAGTTATACTAGTCAGTTGCCCGTAGATTGAATGGATAGCCAGGATAGATAGATAGATAGATAGATAGATAAGTGTGGATTGATGTATAATCCAGTGATAGATGGGCATTTGCATGAGAATGTTTGTCATTAAACATTTAGTAGGTGGGTTAGGTCAAAGCTGACTTCACTTTCTGATGCAAAGGTCCCCTTTGGCACAGATGTACCTTGGGGTCATCAGAAAAGATTTATCCAAAGACACAAGTGAGATCACCCCCTGGATTGGAAATACAGCCATTTTCCAAAATGGCCGCCGCAAGGGCAAAAAGTCCAATATCTCCGCTTCTATTTCAGCTAGAGAGACAAAATTAGGGTCAAAATATATGTTTTTGGGGTCAGAGTATCCATTGAAATAGTTCCTAAGTATGAAAAACCAATACTTACACATTTTATTGTAGCCCCTGCTTTAAAAATGGCCGCCAAGCAAGGTTGACGGCACCAGGGCCACTGTTAGTGAACATTTTGTGTTACTTTGATACCATTAGGTTGCATCATCTGCCAAAAATGTTGGAAAATCAATCTCTACTCAAAATCAACATCCTCTAACACAATTAAAAATAAGACATACTCAATATCAGCTCCATTGAACAATATTTATGTGCTCTTCAAAGCCTCTTTAAGTTTCTTCACTTCGATCCATCACATTTTGGAATATGCTTTTCATGATAATTTTGACAAATCACAATCTAAATTTAGGACATTTACATTCCTGATATCAGCATTCAGCATCAACAGCCTATACATACACAGCATCAAGCTATGGCTCCATTTAATTTTAGTTATCTCGTCATATCCTGACCTTGTAAACATTCTGTCAATTTACTAATTTTTTCGTCATCACTTAGCTTTCATTTTAATTGTCCAGCAATTCAATCATGGTATGTTCAGTAAATGAAAAATGTGACAAATTGATTTTTTAATATGTATACACTGTGCCATGGTATTTGGCTGAATTTTCTTATGTGCATAGCTACAATAGTCACCAAGAAATAACCCAGCCACTGCAGTTTTTGTCAATCAAAGTGACAAAATGAGTGTCAGTAATTTTGAGATAAAAAAAAGTTTGAAATGTGTTTAATCAGTATTCATGAAAATTTGTAGACTGGTGGAGAACATTTATAGTGTGCAATGCTATATGACTTGTAAACAGAGGAGGCATGCATGACTTAGATGAGCTGAGGGATATTAACTTGAATAGTATGCTGCCCCTGCCCAGGACATCTAATGATCACTTTCATGTGTTTATTTTGAAGATTTTCTACCCTTTCCTGCCAGTCATAACCATCTTTGAAGACCAATACTAAAGCTAGTAAGCAAAAAGTTAGAAAAATGTCCTTTTTTGGTGTAAGGAATTAATTAAAATGCGCATTGGAGGACATATTTTTAGATGATGCAATTATTCAAAGGGAGCCAAAATCTCACACCATGAGTATCTTCATGCCACAAAGCAATAAAACTTTTACTGGATTCTGATTGGACAATGGTCATTAGGCCACACCTGACAAAATATCATGTAAGGGGGTCTTGAAATTAACTTTCTCTCTCTGAAATCTACAATTTCTTTGGAATTTGAAACACCAATTAAATAATTTGGCAAATTAATTGATATGTGTGCTTATCAAGCCTGGTATCACATTAGAATCATTGAAAATCTATTCAACTTTCACTGAAATATAATTCTTCTTCAATTAATTGCCCCGAATTAATCTATGTTGGCTCAGGTTACATATAATTGACCCCTCATTACTGCAGCACTGGTCACTGCCATTTCCAAATTTTATGCAAATGAGTGAACAGTGATTGGTCCTTTAGCCACAGGCACTCTCCAGTATTAGGTGATGTTCAGTAAGAAAAATATAAAGGTGCATGACTTCAAAACTAGGGCAAACACAAGCTCTGTTTTCAGGGTCCAATTTCAAGCAAAAAACACTGTGTCACAGCTGCATGTACGGTCAAAACTCTTCCTAGATAAGTTAACTCATAATTCCAAGCCTTAATTCTATCAAATTATAGGTAATTTACCTGCAATTAAGGGAATTCCGTACAGATATGTGGCTTAATGAACAACTGAAAGTTCGCTCACCCAAGCTGGCAGGAGAGGTACCAATGGGGTTTCACTCCACAAGTTCTTCCACTTAAAAATCACGGAAATATGGCTAGATGTTGTCATAGTTCTTGGTGATTATTTATTTATCAACTTTTAGAAGTAGTTTGTAACTACAGATTTCGTTATTTTGCCCAATTTATGGGATTTGCAACTTCCATGGGGGCCTCCCACATGGTGCCTCTGAAATTTGTCTTTATAACTCACAGGAGGGCGCCAAAAGTTTGAGACATTTGTAACAAGGGCTGTCATTGGCTGTTATCCAACTGTCAACAAAACAGCCTTTCTCCAGTTGAAAAGAGGTGAGAAAGATTTCTATTTTTGTCGTATGTACACATTTAGCAGATGTCACACACTGAATGCAGGACAGTTATTGTATCTGCTGCTTCGTAGATATGGTGACACAGCTGTTGGTCTATAAGCATTGTGTGATGATCATATTTTGGCACAGTTGTACAATACCCCTTATTATCGCCGTAGCGATGTCAAGTTGACAGATAACCAGTTTTTAGGCCTATTCAAGAGCAACAGTATAAAATCTGGCTTTCTTGTAATTGCAATTCAGCTGCTCTTGTCTGTCAATAGCCATTGAATAGGCTGAGCCTTTGACTGTTAATTGCCAATAACTGTTGTTGTCAGTGTTGATTGCAATCGATTAATAGACATTAGACTGATTAGTCATTTCTGATCATTTCTATCCCTGATTGCTTTTGACTTAATTAATTAATTGACTTTGGTTTGAACATTACTCATTATTATTAACTGACAATTACCTTTTCAAATTTGTACAGGTAGGCCCTATATTAAATCTAGTTGACCCCTGAGCTGACCCAGTCAAAAATAAGTTAATGGGCCAATAATATGTTGGGGGGGGGGGATTAGTGGGTATAAACATTGGCTTCTGTTTTGCAAATTATACATCTACAATATATGAAAACAATTTGAGTTCTGGTAAAGAAAGTAAATGATATATCTTTCAAACACATTTTCAAAATGATATAGGCCTACTCAAATTATGTGCGAACTTGGCTCAGCATTTAGATATTTTTTGTGCAAAGACGCCACTCTCTCATATTACAACTTTGCTTTTGCAGATTGTGTCCGATTACGTATACTCTGGTCACTTATTCCAGATGTCAATGCACAAGAAGGATTGAAGGCTTGATCGATGTTAAATATTTTCAAAGGTAAAGTGAATGTGTTCTTGTCACTTGTTTACATCAAGCTTATCACATAATATTTTGTTAAAATTTATTTCACTTCTAACTATGAATATTGATGATGTAGCATTTATGATACCCTGGCAGTTCATAGAATACAGTAAATCATTTCAATCACAGTAGTCATAGAATTATACTTGTCATCTGAAAGTGCATATCACATGCTTAAAGCCTTTATTTTGATATCATTTGCCGTGTGCATTAATTATGAGCTACATCAACCTACCCAATATCATCTTCTCAACTTTTACCTGATCTGTGGTTAAATTCATTATTTCATCTTGAAAGTGTTTATTCAAGCATAATTTACCATCAAACTGTTTTTATGTACTAATTTGAAATTTCCAAATGATTACAGGTTGGAAAAGAGAATTCGTGTAGCCTATGGGGCAAATGTTGCTGTCCAATTAAAAGTAAGTGCTGAAACATGACACAATTGTCCATAAAAATGGTTATGGTTACATAATTTCCCTATAGAGCTGAGCAACATACCATATTTCCTCGAAAAGAAGCCCGGGCTTATATTATTTTAGAGTGGGTCATTACCCCCAGGGTTTATACAGGACAGGCATCTATTTTAGATTGGCGTTTATTGTTTAAAACAGGCTGCCAATCAACAAACATGGGTAATTATGTCTTATAGACTGGTCCGGCATGTAATTGAGACAGACATTTATTATTTAAACAAGTGCTCCTAGCTACCCCCGGCCTATAAACGAGACAGGCTTCTATTTGAGACCAGGCTTCTATTCCAGGTATATGGTAAATATTCTTCAAAATTGTGCATTTTAAACAAGTCCCCATTCCCGAGAATCTCAGTCTGTAACTCTGACTGCTCAAAATAAACATCTATCATCTGGAAAGTGGGAAATTGATTTCTCGGAAAATCCTTACATACTGAAAGCGTTACACAACAGGCTATAACCTAGATGTGTGGGTTAACAGAGATCCGAATTTTGGGCTCTTCTCTTGTCCATGTTATATATTCGTAGATATAATTACTAGAGTGAGGAGAAGAATTTAAATAAGCCTTACATCGAACATGTTGAGTATGAAGTTGCTCATTAATTTTGTATATTGCTTAACAGGGACTGAATAAGAAATACTTCGTTGGCAAGGATATTTCCATCACATTCACTTGACTACTTGGAGGCTGTTCAAACTAATCATTTTCCTAACCTTTTGAGTGGATATATCAAAGGTGAGTAAATTCTGTTAGCTGGTTCATGTACAATCTAAAGCTATCTACAATACAGTTTCAGTATTTTGGTCAATGAAGTCCTTTGTTAAAGCAGTGGATTAACTTTAGTTTACTTTTGGTTACACTCACAATCAAGCCCAGGGCTTATACAGGCATGGGATGAACGTCGCATATATTGATGAATGACAAGCTGGGAGTCTGCCACATACCCTATTAGTTCAGGGATGTGCATGGTCTTTCAGTTGCCTCAGGATAGAACACTAAGTAGAACCACCTCCATTTTTGGACTTCTCAGCCGGGTGGTCTTGAGGTTGTAGCACTTGTCACTGTTACCAGATTTGATGGTAATCGAAAATTAATTTAAAGTTTTAAGCAAAACCTGAGTGGCAACAGGTGCAAAATTGGAGGTTCATTGTGTAAATATGTCCAGAAAAGAGAATACCCAGGTCCCAGGTGTAGACATGTCCAGTCTTTTTTGTCAAAAGTGATAAGTATATCGTATTTGCCCAATTACACATGCACTGAGCAAAAAAAAAACTGTTACATAATATTGCATTAATTGCATGTTATTCCACCAAAAGACCAAATGCATGCTTCTGACTGGTTCCAGCAGTGTATACTGCATATTTTACAATTGTGGTCATGAAAGTTATCGATATTGCATGAGGAAGTTGGGTTACAGTGGTATTTAGATATATTAAAAGTGAATTTCAGACTTTAACAGGACTGGGTGCATGTCTTTTAAGTAGTGATCAGGTAATTGGGCACATACGATAACCTGAATTAGCTTCAACGGTTTGAGACATAATACACCATCACGAAAGTAGCTCATGGGGGATCATGTGAGAGAGAAACTTCCCTTGTCCTGATTTATTCGCTCCTCCTTCCTCACATAAATAATCAAATGAATTTAGGTATTATCAGTTTCAACAACAACGAAAGGCTTGTGATTATATAAATTACAACTCATGTATTTATTTACGCAGCAATTACAGCATGGAACCGATACTTCCCTGGTAATAAGTGTTGCAAAATCAACATTAAAAAGTTTTGAGCATGTTCATTGTTCATGAAATCAGAAGTTCTGTTCATACTAACACTTGTTAAAAATTGTTCATACTAATAAATTTTAATTAACAGTTCAGCTTTTAGAATTTAAGTAATTTCTAGTTCAATGTTGAAAACAATCACAAATGGACATTTACACAGAAAACAATCAGCTACAAACAGAATTATGGTAAAATTGTTTGTCACTTTACAGAAGAGTTTTCTAATTGAAATGTTGTTTTGCATAATGGCATATGAGATATTGATATTAATTTATTTTATTTATAATTTGAATATTCTTATAAACATACAACGTTGTACAATAGCTACATACAAAAGGTATATTTTTCTGAAAACTTATTCTAAGAAGATTGTAGGCCTAGCGCCAATAATATGATCAAACATGAAGGAATACTTAATTTCATCTTGTGTAACAATCACAGTAAGGAATTACAATATTTCTATATTGGGCACTAATTTCTACTTTTGCACACTTCCAGGTTGTTTTGTCATCTTCATGAATGCAGTACTATGGCCATTATGATCGATGAAGTGAAGCGTATGTATGATGCTCAAACCAACGACACAGGAATTTCGCTACACATCCTCTCAAAATACATCAAGATTGCTTTTCCCGGCTCAACAACAATTCGGAAATCTATCAATAACTCCAGAAAAACACTTGTCCAAGGCATAGCTTGGGTAACTAACCAAGATCAACCTCTAGATTTCAACAATATCGCAAATGTTATGACTCCCAGTGCAGTGTTCATGATAACACAGGACTCCTCTTCTATCACATTCGGGCATGAAATCGAAGATTCCTTACTTAAAATTCTGGTCACACAAGAAAAATGTGAGCTGTATCTGCAAAATTCCAAAATCAGTGATGTAGAACTTCCTTCCTGCACCATATGGAATGTTTACAGCGTATTGAAGTCCGTAAAACTGCTTCGTCTTTGTAAGGGAATAGAGTTTGACAAGGAGAATTTCCCAGATGTTAGGAATGGACGGTTCAAGTCAAAACGCTGCACTTTAATTTGTGATATATTTTCGGAAAATTGTACAACCTGCAGAAGAAATTTGTTGGACACCAAAAGGCACTCAACTCAAAAACAACGAAAGCGACCAGCAGCCGATGACAACACAGAGCCTGATCTCTCGCCCAACACCAAAAAGTTGGCGTCTCAACTTAAACTTCTTGAAACGCCCAGAAAAAATTTCCTTGCAAGCCAGGTGAAGAATGCAACAAAAGCACCCAATGGCAGACGCTATGATGATAATTCCATGGATCTGGCAATGTCACTATGGATGGGTAATCCGCGGGTGTTGGAAAATGTCCAGGGCAGTAATCTTTTGACTTTACCTTCAGCCTCACACCTATCATCAGTAAAAAACATTGTTAAACAAAAGCCTGGAATTAACCATGAATTAATAGAATGGATGCGTCAAATTGCCTTGGAAGAAAATCGACCAATTTGTGACTTTAATGGTGGTTTATTGCTGGATGAGATGAAGGTCCAGGAGGATATTGACATCAGAAAAACAAAAGACAGCACAAAGCTTGTTGGACTAGCTGTATCGAAGGGAGAAGCAGTAATGGCAACTCACGTGCTGCAGTTCTTATATGTTGGCTTTGGAGGATTCTCATTTCCTGTTGCGCATTTCCCTACAACCACTGCAGACCAGTTTGAACTCTATGACTACTTTTGGGATGTTGTGTCTGCATTGCGAAAAAAAGATTTCAATATTCAATATTGTATGCTCGATGGGGCCTCTGCTAATCGAACCTTTACCAACATGCTCATCCCATCTCTCAACAATCCATTGGCACCTAATATTATAGATATGATGTCACCTGAAATAATTTTCATTCAGGATCCTTCCCATGTTCTAAAAAAAATCCGGAATTCAATCCTAAATAGTGGGACAAGTGTGGGAAAGACCCGACATCTTCAGTGGGAGTCCGTACACATTACTTGGGACCTGTGGGTGTCGGCCTACCACTGGGATCAGAGGCATGGGTATCCCATACACCAAAAACTGTCTGACTCACACTTGTTCCCCACTGAACCGGATAAAATGAGGAACAAACTTGCGTACGAATGTCTAGACAGCAATATGCTGCATCTCATGGAGATGTATAAAAAGTCACTGCAGGAAAGTTGCAACTACAACGGAAGACTTGACGGGGCAATAGCTCTATTGCAACAAACCAGTTTTCTTGTGGACTTTTTTAATGACAGCAGACCTGTTGTTAATTCATATGATGAAAGACTGGAGAGACTAGCAAGTTGTTTGAAATGGTTTAAAACATGGGAGGAGGGGAAGGAAGGTGACAAGAAATCCCTTTTAGCAGCACCTACTAGGGAGGACATTCCAATCATGATTAATGGATTTTTAAAGCTTGTTGACAGATTTGCAATCCAAAAAGTGCCCCTCACACCAGCAAAAACCAATAGTGACCTCATCGAGAACCTCTTTTGTATGCAAAGAGGAATATACCATGGTGCAAACTCCCATCCTACATACTTGCAGTACATGAGTGCTATTAACTCGATCATTCTCTCCAAACATCCTCTTTCAAAGAAGTCGAATACAGGTGGAAGTGGCGAGAAATGCTACTCATCAGCTTCACGGCAAGCACTGAAAAATCTATGCAACAAATCGACCAACAAGAGAAACTGATTCCCTCACGGTAAGAAATCAATATCGCAGAATTTCTACTCTAATTTCTAGTCTTTAGCTATCAGGTCAGAATTGAAAATAAAACAAAAACATGGCATAAAATATACATCTTATAAACACCTAAATCATTTCTAACAATATTTGGCTTCAACATGTTCTATGCTCTAATGCTCTGCATGTCGCTTCTGGACTACAAGGATTACATTCCAACTCATCAGTTTTATGTTTTACTTTACAGGGATGAAGTAAGAATATCTGATTGGCGTATCAGTCAGTGATACTTCAGACACTGCCAGTTGACAAATTCAAGGTCACCCGAAAAAATCATTGTTTTCCAGCCTTCGGAATGAAACTTTATAAAAAGTGAGTAAATTACATTCCTGGTTTCTTTGCAATTAAAACAAAATACAGTCTCGCAGTCTTGTTTCTCAGATGAATGTAAATTAAAATGTTTTACATTCGGTTCACACTTAAAATGTGGTCTTTCAGAGTTTTTATAAGTTCAGGCTTATTGCTCCTCTTCAGCGTAATACCATACCAAGCTGCAATTTGTTTTAAATGTGGTATCGTAAATCCAGTGAGGGCCATACTTTCTTGCAGAAGTTCGTTCTGGAGAAGTACATGTGACCTAAGACGTTCCTCCTCTGTGTCGCTTTGCAAATCCTTCATTGAAAGCAATTTTGCTTTTTGTTGCTTGGCAAGAACTCTTTTCCTGTGAGCCATGTCTTTTTTCCGTTTAATGTCTGACAACAAAGATTTCCGATACTGACTGTGCCCAACCATCAGATACTTGCGTACAACTCTGTCAAACAAGTCATTTATTTGTGTTGATCCCAGGACAAGCTCCGAGGCCAAATCTTGGACATTGGTGGTTTCACTTTTTGGCATTGAAAACAGTTTTGTCCATTGCTCAAAGAGCAAAGAATCATCCAAAACATGTCTTGTGATGACATTGAATGTGTCCTCAACATGTGACACAAGATTGGCTGAATTATACAATGGGAGACGCAGTGACTCCATTCTCTTGAAAAACTCAAAAGACTTGTCTGTGATGCTGGTAAGACTGCGATTAATATTTTGCCTCCTGGCTGTTTCCAACAAACTATCAACATATGACGAGGTGTTTTGGAGATCAAATTCTGTGGTAACGAGCTGTTCCAAAAGATCTATGTCCATTTTGTGCATTGATGTCTTCTCGATATCTCCGGATGTGTCAAGTACCTGACGGATTTTCCTCTTGGCCTCGTTCAGTAATTTAGCTACACACATTCCCCCGACGTAACGGATCTTGCCAAAGCCACTTGCAAGAACAGTTCTGCTATCATCAGCGGCAAGAGTCGTTGAAAGTGGTGTCTGTTCATGGTGAGTCTTAATGAACAAATCTCGGACATGTTTTACAATATCAAAAGCAATCAGAGATTTTGCACTCTGAGGAATGTCTATTGTTTGGAAAAGGCATTCTATGAAGTTGAGGTAGTGGTTTGATGTCAGCATTTCTTGAGTGGTTCTATAAATGTCCCTTTTGTTGGTTTTGGTCTTAACTTTCCTCTCTAGGTAATTGAAACAGTTCTCTGTAAATACGCTAACATTGTTCAAGGATTCCTTCAGTTTTGTCAGGGTAACATTAATGTCTTTCTCGATGTCTGTCATTCCAGATGTTACCATACCATCCAAGATGTTGTTGATGACTGTTTCGGACATCACCTCCTGCAACAGGATCGTCGAGGGCGTATTTTCTTCACCTTCTTGAGAAGTCGAAGCCTTTGGCGATGATTCCGTTGCATCTAAATATAAAGAAATGGTAAGCATGAGTAAATTACCAGAATAATTCAGATACTACCGCATTAATCAAAATTTCAATTATAAATTATAATTGGTAATTTTAAATATTATTTGAAACAGCCACAGTCCTGATACCACAATATAAAAAAACAAAATTGGTATCATTTTGATATGAATATATATATTAACCAATGTGATTAAATCCTCAGCTCTTTGTCAAATTTCCAAACTAATTTATTTTATTTCTCATGAACACCACATTTTTAAAATTCAAATATCAAAATTTGAAATTAAGTACCTTTCATGAGTGTGTCAATTTCCTGAAGCTCACTGTCATTGAAATCGTCTGATCCTTCGGACATCACTTCAGGTTCTTCACATCCACTGGTCTCTGTGTTGGGTTGAAACTGAAAGAGAAAAAGTGAACATAGATAGAGATAAATATATATCGTAATGTTGCATGACATACGACGCACTGTAAAATTTGCAGAGAACTGACAAATGCCTCCAATGTAACTTTTTGACAGTGTTACTTTAAATGGTAGTGGTCCTGGTAATTGATGTTTTGTATTTTGATATTTACCTTCTTGCAACAGGTGAAATCAGGAAGTGGAATTACACGTGAAGACTCAAGGGCTGAAAACTCCCGAACTCTCTCAGACTGAGGTGGAACGCACAAGTTGTTGAAGTTGACTACTTGGATCCTTTCACTAGACGTCGCTCGTCCGAGTGCTACACCAACTTGACCTGGCTGTCGCATATGTTTGCAGTCAATGCTGACACAGTCGAGAGTCATTCCCTGACATTTGTGCACCGTTATTCCAAAGCACAACATCAATGGGAACTGTTGCCTCTGGGCAATAAGTTCATTTCGAGTCCCATAGATGGAGAAAGGAACAGTTGTCAGCTTGGTAGTGATGGAAACACTGGGAAAGGTCACTATTGGTCCATCATGCTCCAGCTTACACACAGTTCCTCTCAATCCATTTACAAGTTTGTCTGAGATGTTCTTCATAAGGACAACTGGAGCATCAATCTTCAAACACAGAAGTTTTGGCACTGCATATATCCTGTTTATAACATTCGATTTTCCAGTATCGTTGGCCCTGTACCTGGTTTCTTCACCACCCAGAGTGCTCAACATACGGGCATTATGAAGACGCACTTCATCTTTGGTTCCAAATATCTTAAGAGGCACAGGTTGCACAGGAAGAGGCTTGTCAAGCGACAACATGAACTTAGCTGATTGCTCAGTTAGTTGGCCTTTTGATAGATCATGGACCGTTTTCACCAGTTGTGAATCCGTCTGCCTCTTTACAGTGAATAGGGACACTTTATGGAATATCCATGACTCACTTTGAAATGCGTACTTTTCACTCCCAGGCTGATACGGGTTGCCAACTGGTGGGAGTTGAAGGAAATCTCCCACAACGACAACCTGAATTCCTCCAAATGAACATTCCTTTTTCCGTAATTTGCGGCAGATCTCGTCCACTTGAGATAGCATCCGTGCGCTGATCATGGAGATCTCGTCAATGATGAGGACATCAGCTGTGACAATCCTTTGCCGGTACTCAGAATGACTGTCAAGTGACTCATGAAGTTCGACTAACTTCTCGGTTGTAAGCCGGCCGTCATTAATTCCACACCATCTGTGTAGAGTCATTCCATTGATATACTGTGTAGCTGCGATACCTGAAAATAGTGCAAAAATTTTATTAAATTGCATATCCATTCATTGGTTCATATTTAGTGACATAATATGAGAATATTGTACCGAAAGGTCCAAAACACAGATGTATATATATATGTAAAAATTTTACATGTAGGCCAATATGTTCTCACTCAGAAATGAAATAGGCCTAATCGATGAATAGTTGAATACATCATGTACAAATCATATGAGAATATTGTACCGAAAGGTCCAAAACACAGACGCATATATATATGTAAAACTTTTACACGTAGGCCAATATGTTCTCACTCAGAAATTAAATAGGCCTAAACGATGAATACATGTACAAAACACAGAACTTGTTGATGATATTTTATAGATCAATAAAATAATACTTTTGTACAAGTTAATGGTTGTTTTTAAAGAAAGTAGACAACTAACTATATTATACAATTGCTTTATGTTAAGCTAAGACATGAGCACCAATTCATGAGGCTTCACTATAAATACTGAATGGCATCTCGGTTTCTAATGGTTATTTTATGAAATTTGAATAGTTTAGTGTTTATGTAAATAGATAATAAAAGGACCAGTTTGTGAAATTATATAATATCGTTGACCTATTATCAATTTATTCAAAATATTTGATCAATATTTCTTATTTTCGTGTTGTTGAATTTTGATTTTTGTATAACTTTGCTGAGACTCAGGCGTCATTTCAGGGAAATTTACATTACTAAATGAAGTAAAAGCGGTTTCCCAAAAAAACCCAGATATATATATATTATATGACCATTGCAATATTGTATAATTTAACAATTTAACATACCTGTGGAGGCTGTTACGTGCACAGATTTTCCTTCATGTTGTAATCGAGTTATTATCAGCTTTGTTAGTTGGGTTTTTCCTGTGCCAGCCTGAAATTAAAAGATTGGTAATGTTAATGCTCACTTTGCAAATTTGTCAGTTGTTCAAAATCCATTCATGATCTTGACATATACAATTGCAATGTGTACTTTAATCACAGGCTGAAATAATTTGTGAAATATTTGAAATTTAATACATGTTCTCATACAAACAGTACTCTGAAAAATACAATGGCTTGAATTAAGTTGAATAACCATATCATTACTCGTTACTAACTGAAAATAAATTATAATTACACCTCTTTTTTTCAAATAATTGATTCAGAAGATAACAACGGTCTGGAAAAGCAGATTGTGTTTCCTAATAAAATACACTATTTTGGCAATGATAGTCAGTCGTGCCTTTGATGTCTTTGTCGTGTCGGTGAACTAAGAGGCTGAATAGTCAGCTGGGGCGATTGTTAGTATAAATGAGAGATGGCGACAGCTGAAATAAGTGGACTAATTGTTGACTATTGCACATAGGACATGGTTTCATTTAGATGCTCCACCCCATGAGCAATTGGGTGACCAAGTGGTTAAGGTTCTCGCTCGCTCCGCAGAAGGTCTTTGTCTGGATGGGTTCGAACCCAGGTGGGGAGTCTTCAAATGTTACACATTTATCCCATGTGAGGGATCTTTTACTTGCCAAGAACAGACACTTAAATACAAGGGACCGCCAATTTAACGTCTCATCTGAACAACATCCAGCTGTGGTTTTGCTCATGAAAGCCCACTGAAATGTTAGGGTTCCCAATCTCTCTCCCATCTCACCAATCAAACCCGGCTCATGATCAGCAGTGGCGGATCCAGACAGGGTCATCTAGGGGGGGCCCGGGCATGTTTCAGCATTCGCGGGCCCGCATCACTGGGGTATTTTCCGCAAAATACTATTAATCTCAGTGGTCTAGGGGGGCCCCCCTGTATCCGCCACTGTAGAGGGCTGCACTATTTTTCTATATCGTCTATCTCATGGAAGACTCAGATATAGCAAATTTTGCAATTTTCAGCAGACCTGAAATTCGGAAAACTAAACAAATCAGCAGATAACTTCTGTTTCCTGTCACTGATTGTATTGAGAGTTATATCATTGTGTTCAGCTTGGTGTTGTGATCGTGCAGAAACATAAATGATGTTTAAAAAATGTAGAATTTATTTAATAAAGTAATTTTGACTGATTATTCCAGGAAGCTTCAAGGCAGTGGCTTCATTATTTTAATTTCCATACTAGGTCAAAGTGGTTTGACTGAGGCCGACTCTGTGAATCTGCCACTAATCTAGTGGAAGACTCAGTCAAAGCTATGTTTTGGCTGAGTCATCCTCCATTTTCTAGTGGAAGACTCAGTCATAACATAGCTTTGACTGAGTCTTCCACTAGAAAATGGAGGATGACCCAGAAAAAAACATAGCTTTGACTGAGTCTTCCACTGGACTTGTGCAGATTCATAGAGTTGGCTTCAGTCAAACCACTTTGACCTTTTTAGCTTGCACAACAAACAACTTTTTGGAGGGAAAAAATCAATGGAAGACTCAGTCAAAGCAGGTTTAACTGTTTTTCACCTCAAAAGCTCCCATTGTGCAACTCAGATTCTGTTGTGGAAGACTCAGTCAAACCACTGAAACCCAGTTTTACTTAAGACTAACCTTTCTATTTTTTTGAATGATGCATAAGCATAAAAGGTTAAATCAATTTGTATGTTGACATGACTGATTGTCCTCTTTCATTGTATCACGGAAGACTAGGTCAAATCAGTTGGGCTGAGTCAGATGAGCCATGAAAGATGTCAGTTTTTCATGGAAAATTGCTATAAAACAGAGGGAAAATGTCCCAAAATACTGAGAGTTTGAAGGAGTAGCGAATGGTAATAAATGGACCCATTGGGCTTATTTCTATTGCCATTTGGTGCTAGAGATCCTCGAGATTATTTTTCAGTTATATTTCAAAATTCAGTCAAATTGACTTGACTGAGTCTTCCTTGAGATAGACGATATTACATCAGTGATGGCAACCTGTTCCAAAAGAGCACCTCATAATTTGCCCTGCTGCCCTATTAACTATGGACAAAATCCCTGACCACATCACATCCACTCATTGACACTCACCAACCTGAAATCTCGTGGAATGGATGGATGATAGTGGGAGGGGTGTATAATTGGGCCAAGGAGGCTTTTTTTCCAATATTTGCAGACCTATGCCAAATAATGTGGAAATCTACAATGCTTCAAAATTATTAGGGGCAGCTGACACAGCATAATAATTAAGATAAAGAATGTGTCTTGACACTTACCTGACCAGTAATGAACACATTGTGTCCCTCTTGTATCAAACTCCAAGCTGCACTTTCCTTGTCTTCTGTCTCACAAGCTTCCATCATGTTTTCATAAACATAAACAAACGCACATGTGCTCTGACAAAATATTTGGCTTAAAATGTGGGAAATGCATATAGAGCCCTCTTGTGGATGTTACAGAACTACAGATTTTGTAACACCAATGCTGATTGGCTGAGAGCCCCAGTGTGTGACTGTGTGTCCTGATTGGCTGTGGCATATGACATCACTGCCAGCTTCGATGAGCGGGTGTCCTGCTGAGTCAGTCACCTTGAGTAACTTAATACAGACAGTACAAGCTGTCAGTTCTGGTGACTGCCTGTGCTTTAGCTTCAGATCAATTAATGGCAATGGCAGAAATGTCATTAGGAGCTGTCAATCAAACTTCCAAGAAAATTCTGATAATTTTCACAATTTAGCAAATATCTTAATTCATATAAGAGTGTTTGTGGTAAAAAATACATTTTCGTTTTCTGTGTTAAACAATCTATCTACACATATAAAATTCGTGCCAGTAAGTTGCTTTATGACTTGAGAAATTGGGAAAAAGTGAGAGAATTGGAGAGATGTTCACTCTTGGGGGGTCAGATTCAGACTGCCATCTTGCTGGCTCTGTCTCCTTTTATAGTCGCAGTTGGGTCTTTAAAGATACATGTAGCTCTTGACACTGCCTAAGTTGGCATGGAGTTTTATTAGCGTCTCAACAAATCTTGCCAGCCCACTCCATTTCATAACCAGGAAAAGAACCCATTAGTTCAAGAGAAAACAAGTGTACTGTCATGAGAGGCGATGACTCAATGAAATAGGGTAGAGTCAGTCCAGCTACTGATATGCTGGTGGGGGATGAGGATAGCTGCACAGAGGTCAGACTTTTTTTCTGACACCAGCCTAATCAATCCCACAAACTCAATCATCCTGTCAGGACCAGGATTTATCTAGAATTGCAATAGTCCTCACGTGACTATTATCTCTCTAACTGTAAAAGGGTTAGGTATTGATCAGTCTCCTCTGGTCAACAGATTATTCAAATTTCAACAAAACCTTAATGCAGATTCAACCATCATAGCAGTATTCCATACCGAAAAGGAGACAAAAAACCTATTTTATGTGGCAATGAAGCTGTATCTTCAATCTAGAATTGCATTACTCGTAAAAACCATCCATAGACAAGGGCTGTGTGATATGTAGGCCTATACATGACAGATTGAAGACAATAAGCAAAGATGTGGCTGATTTAATGATCGGCCCCTCAGTAAAATTTGGAATCATGGTACCACCTCAAGCAGCTCATGGAGTCTTTATCATAGTTAGTTACAATACAACAATATTCATCACAACCCCTTATTCTCTACAGCTATGTGTACTTCTCTTACACATGGAAAAGGCTATGTACCATCCCTACAAACTTTATGCCCAGTAACATTGGTCATCAAAATGGCACTGACTGGCTGGAAAGAGTAGAAAACAAAGACATGACAGTGGTAAGTGGATATCCCGGGCACTGGGCCGGATCATTTCCTAATATTTCTTAGCATAATTCATATCCCTCAGCCAAGTCGTACATGCTACATATTGTACCTCCGTTCACTGAGTGTCTGAAATGTCTAACTATGGCATGGCATACCATGAATGTTCTGCACCAAACAATAAATTTCTTGAATCATCCACAAACACCTTACCAATATTTTTTGCCCAAAACATATTTTCACACCTGCAGTGGAAACTCCTGAGTCTGGGCTTGGTGGGGTGCTCTCTTGGTGACTTTGCTAGCTTAGCATATGAGCAGATGCTGTGAAGTGTGTCTCGTGATTGACCCTACATAAGTGACTGGACAACAACCTTAAATAACACTATTATCTTAAATGTACAGCGAAATTAATTTGACATATATTATTTTTCACTCACTGAGCATACATACAATGCTTGAATTACTGGACTATCAAAATGAAAGCTTGGCGATGATGAAAAAATTAGTAAATGGACACAATGTAAGATCGGAGAAAACTGAAATTACAGGTAAACAGAACACAGCTTGATGCTGTCTATATAAAAGCTGTTTCTTTCTGCTGATATCAAGAAAGTAAATATCCTCAATGTAGATTATGATTTGGAAAAATTATCATGAAATGTATATGCATGCTAAAATGCGATCGATCGAGGCTTTGAAGACCACATAAATATTTTTCAATAGTGCTGATGTTGGGCATATATCTTCTATTCAATTGTGTTAGAGTGTGTTGATTTTGAGTAGAGCTTGATTTTCCAACAATGTTTGCAGATTACGCAAGCTAATGGTATCAAAGTAACACAAAATGTTCACTAACAGTGGCCCTGGTGCCGTCAACCTTGCTTGGTGGCCATTTTTAAAGCAGGTGCTAGAATAAAATGTGTAAATATTGTTTTTTCATGCTCAGGAACAATTTCAATGGATTCTCTGACCCCAAAAACATACATTTAGACCCTAATTTTGTCTCTCTAGCTGAAATAGAAGCGGAGATATTGGACTTTTGCACTTGCGGCGGCCATTTTGGAAAATGGCTGTATTTCCAATCCAGGGGGTGATCACACTTGTGTCTTTGGATAAATCTTTTCCTATGACCCCAAGGTACATCTGTGCCAAAGGGGACCTTTGCATCAGAAAGTGAAGTCAACCACCTATTTTGTTGACCTAACCCACCTACTAATTTAATAGTTAGAACACCCGTAGATTGGAAAAGAGCAGAAGAGAAGAGATGGGCAAAAATGTTATTAGGCCTATTCATTTGTGCCTACTTGAAATATTTATGGATTCGTAAAAAGGATGTTCACACAACTGTAGGATATCTTAGTCAGCTTTCTGTAATGGTAATGGGTTTTGGCATTTCTGCGCATGCAATTGTTGTGTAACTGCTTTTCAATGCAGATAGGTTGTCGCAGCTTAAGCCTATAAGTTCATCTTGCATGGTTATTGTATTGTTTCTATATTATTGTTAATGCAACTTTATGAAATCAGTATACTGCATAAAAATGGAAAGGACAGGTGGCACCTCAGCACTGTATGCCAGTGTATGGCAGTGCCACTATCTGACTATGTGTTAAGATAAGTACTGGATTGTCTGCTACGGAAAAAACGAAATTAACATCAATTAGGGCATGTGTGAGACTTGGATGGCCCTGAAAAGGGGAGAGTTCTGCCTTAGTAGGCCAAGGAAGGTGTTGGTCAAATTAGAAGGTCAGGCATTGAGTATAACTTGAGATAAATCCCGTACGTTATCATCTTAATATAAGAGAAGAGAAGATACTGTTTCATTTGAATGACACATAGATAGATAAGGGGGCGACCATTTAATATCTTCTAAGGATAAGGGGGCGACCATTTAATATCTCCTAAGAATAAGGGCTGCTAAGATAACAAAAGTACATGCATGCATGAACCAAGGGGGCAACCATTTAATATCTACTAAGCAATGATGATAGATAGATCGATAGATAGATACATAGATACATAGATAGATAGATAGGATAAGGGGGCGACCATTTAATATAAATGGGGACACGGCCCCGGGGACATGAGGACACGGCCCCCGGGGACATAGGGACACGGCCCCCGGGGACATAGGGACATACCCATGCGGACAGGGGGACATACCCCCGCGGACATGGAGACATACCCCCGGGGACATGGGGACATACCCCGGGGACATACCCCCACTGATATGGGGACATACCCCCGCGGACATGGGGACATACCCCCGGGGACATGGGGACATACCCCCGCGGACATGGGGACATACCCCCGCGGACGTGGGGACATAACCCTGCGGACGTGGGGACATAACCCCGCGGACGTGGGGACATACCCCCGCGGACATGGGGACATACCTACCCCCGCGGACATGGGAACATACCCCCGCTGACATGGGGACATATCCCCACTGACATGGGGACATACCCCCGCTGACATGGGGACATACCCCCGCGGACATGGGGACATACCCCCGCGGACATGGGGACATACCCCCGCGGACATGGGGACATACCCCCCCGGACATGGGGACATACCCCCGCGGACATGGGGACATATCCCCAGCGGACATGGGGACATACCCCCGCGGACGTGGGGACATACCCCCGCGGACGTGGGGACATACCCCCGCGGACGTGGGGACATAACCCTGCGGACGTGGGGACATAACCCCGCGGACGTGGGGACATACCCCCGCGGACGTGGGGACATAACCCCGCGGACATGGGGACATACCCCCGCGGACATGGCGACATACCCCCGGGGACATGGCGACATACCCCCGGGGACATGGCGACATACCCCCGGGGACATGGCGACATACCCCCGCGGAGGGGACATGGGGACATACCCCCGCGAGCCCCGTTGCTGCTGCTAGGGTGCGTCCCCCCTGGGGTGCCCAACCTCCTCGGCTGCCCCACTTAGCATGGTGTCATGTACTGGTAGCAGAGCTCTGTTTGTGCATCTCATGCACACCATTCTAGTTAATACTGGCTAACTTCTGTTGCATAAATACCCAGCAACCCCCGCCCCTCGTAAAAAAAGAGAGCCCCATTTGTCATGCAAGAGATGGATTATTTCCTTAGTATTAGTGAACTTGGTGAAGTATTGCCCAATCAAATTCGCAAAACAAGGTTTTGGCTTGCGTATTATGTAACACAGGCGATCATTTAGTCCCTGTGGGACAGCATAGGCGATCAATTCAATCTCCACACTACCTCTAGTTGTCATTTGCTCTGATCTAGTAATTCCTTGACTTTTTTAAGCAGTGGCGATTGTCATATAGACGTTTTGTTACCTTGAATTTGTATTTTCTCATTCAGCTCTACTCTATTGTGGGCAAGATTGTGAAAGAACAGAAGATGGCGCCACCAGTGATGTCCAGCAGCCTGCTGTGCATTGCGGAGTTATGCAGCACAATGGGGGCGCACTCCATCTCGCACCTGGAGGCTATTGTCCCTCCTGTCATAACTCTGATGGCCGACACACAACTCATGATGAGGTATGTTTTCATTACAGAATAGTTTCATTGATTAATGAACTTAAAATTTTTGACTGGAATTTTTATTAAATATTCTGTCCTTTCCTGAAGGTACGTGCAAGGGTTAGCTCAGTTGGTAGTGCTCTGGCCTCTGGGCTTTCAATCGCTGGGTATCGGGTACGATTCCAGCTATTGCCGGGTCGTCGAGATGGACCACACTTTCAATCATCCTGCACTTCATATCTGTGTTCCCCTAATTGGCTTAGCAAAGTGCAGAACATAAACTAGTAATCATACATTGTAGTGGAATTAAACGTTTGCTCACATCATAATTTTGACTCAAAGAGCTTTCAGAGACCATCCAGTCTCCTTCCTCAGTTCTAAGGGTGGATGGCAATCATACATCATGTTATCGATCCTTTCCTGAATGTTGCAGGCAGGAGCTTCTGTTGACGTGCGGAATGACAGCCTTGCAGAAAGTGATGACAAGTCTTCCTAATTTTGTCAGCCCCTATCTGTCATCTATAGTCACCTTGGTAAGCATGTTTTCTTATCAATATGGTTAATTACAACTGCTAAGAATAATATCCACTAGATATCTAACGTAATGAAGTTTCAAGAATTCCAAATCTGAAATGGTATTGAATTGTTTGTTTGCTTTAGACGTGTGTACTCGGAAATGAGCTACAAATAGAAGATGCGTCAAAGAAGTCGCAGAGCGTGCAAAGACTGCGGGCTGTTACCCTCCAGACGGCCACGGTCATCCCTCCCAGGGTCCTGCTGCCCGTCCTCTCCAAGTGCTTCCAAGAACTGCTGCTTTCTAATCAGGTACAAACATTTCTTGAATGTCATTATACCCTAAGAGACAGAAATAATGAGACGTTTGTTGAAACTTTCTTCGCAGTTTTCAAAGGCCTGGTATGAAGACCTTGCAAACTTTAGTGGTTGTCAGGTTGGACAATGTAAAGTGACAGAATAATAGATTAAGGACATAGTGGCCAACGTAAACTTACTTTGTAATGTTGTATCAATGTATCATATACTTCTGTAATTAAAAAACTGTACGAAGTGGTGTCTATTCCATTCTTCAGATGGCGCTGGGATCTCTGATGATGCTGGTGAAGCTCCACCTTGAGTCCATGAATAAAGAGGACCTTGCGTCTCAAAATAGCGCCATATTCACACTGATATGCCAAGCATTGAACCTGAGAAATGGACAACTGGAGGTAAATATAGTAAAAAGAAACTTATGTGATGTGAAGGATATTAGAAAAATCTCATAACTTTAATAAGCTATTGGATAGAGCAGGAAAGCTTACTGTAAGTTAAATTGATGTGGAGTGAAATAGTTTAACTTATTTAATTAAATATTTGATAAAATTGTTTCAACTGCTTTGTTAGGTTGACAATCGGCAGGTTGAGAAGATAGAGAAGACGACAATCGATGCTATACTTGGAATGGTGGTCAGATTGACGGAGACAACCTTCCGCCCCCTGTTTTATAAGGTATGTCATTCCAGCAGCAAGCAATAGACCGTGATTTATTGTGGTGTGCGAGTATTTGCCTATTAATGCGTGTCACTGTGTGACAACTTGCAATTTAAAATGTCTCTCACTGTGATGTATGGTGATTGATCAATAACTGTGTTAAATCTAGAGATGCAGCATCATGAAAATAATGCTAATCAAGTAGGCCTAGGCCTAACGAGATCGTCTGACCTGCTTCTGAAGCAATTATGTGTAATTCAGAGCGGTGGTCTATGCCTCTCAGCATGTAATTACTAAGCTTAGAACCTACTGAAAAGTTGAAAAAGCTGAAGTTAATTGTGTCAAATAAATTTTAGAAGTATTAAAGTACAATTATGCTTGATTTCAATCTCGTGCAGTGTACATTAAAAGTTAATAGAGCGACTGTCCATTGCCTATTTCACATAACGACCCGGCTGAAATTGTGGACTGTTACCAGCATGCAGCCTCTCTAAAATGGCTAGTTTTGGTAAACGAAATAGATGTGAAAAATAATGCACACTTACCAGTAGATGGAAGATGTAATATTGATAATCTGTACATTTGCACTGCAAGGATGGAGGTCCAATAGGTTTCTGTAAATGAATTAAAGATATCAATCTGCAAACTAGGATGATTCTGAGTTGATTTGTGGCAATAATAAATTTATCAAAACATGGCTTTATCTTATGATATGAAGCAGAGCTGCTCGTCCTGGCCTATTGTTTATAACAACCCGGCTAAGGTTGTGGACTGTGAGGACAAGCTAGCAAATGCTTCTTATGGTTAATCATTAATAAATTGATAAAATAATGTAGACAGCCTGCACACGTACGGTTGAGGTTTCAGATGTCTTCAGTGGATGACCCTGCATTTCTGTAATAAGATAAAGATTTGATTAGTTGGTGTACAAGAGCTTCTTTTTTGTAATATTATTGTGGTAATAAATATATTGAAATTTCTGAAATATTTTCAACAGTGTAGCTAGTCCTGGCCTATTTTTTTATAACAACCCGGCTGAGATTGTGGACTGTTAGGACTAGCAACTAGTTTCAAAATCAGATATATAAATGTATTCAATATATTAGGTATATATCGATTATGCATCGATTATGCATGCCACAGCACATGTACTACTGTCATGTAGTAATTGTTTTGTGCACTCACCTTCGCTGTTGGGTTAGAATTTTTGCATTGGGGCTGGTGTTATAATTTTCACAGTAAGATTCTGGAAAAATAAAGTAAATTTACTGAGTTTAGTGTGCAATCATTTCATCTGCTGGACATGACAGAAGTTGTTTTATCATATTAGTTTAATTCAGGGTGAACAGAGCAACTGGTCCTGGCCTATTTTGAATAACAACCTGGCTAAAGTTGTGGACTGTTAGGACCAGCATGCAACTGCTGTGTAGATTGATTTGAAAAAAAATATTCAATAAAGAAAGTTGTACACTTACAGTTGAAGCATACCAGGTACTTGCGGTCCAATGGTTTTCTGTAAATGAAATGAAAGTGTTAGTCAAGTGTGCAAAAACATGTTCTTTGGTCAACAGACACATCAATTTTGATTACTGTAAAACAGAGCAACTGGTCCTGGCCTATTTTGAATAACAACCCGGCTAAGGTTGTGGACTGTGAGGACCAGTTGGCAACTGTTTGGAATATCAGAAATATATCCATCATCAAATGACTCATGAGAGTTTCAACATACCTCTAATGTCAGGTTTTCTCCAACTGGTGGCAATTTGTGATTTCTGAAAAATGAAGAAAGGCGAATTAAGTTTTGTGAACAATCATTGGGAATGCAGTGAATATGGAAATAGGGAGGTAGGTTGTGAATATCAGAGCAAACGGAGAAACTGGTCCTGGCCTATTTTGAATAACAACCTGGCTAAGGTTGTGGACTGTGAGGACCAGTTGGCAACTGTTTGGAATATCAGAAATATATCCATCATCAAATGACTCCTTTGAGTTTCAACATACAGTCACCTTTAAATGTCAGGCTTTCTCCAATTGGTAGCAATTTGTGATTTCTGAAAAATGAAGAAAGGTAAATTGAGTTTTGTGAACAATCACTGGGAATGCTGTGAATATGGAAAATAAGAAGGTTTGTTGTGTGAATATCAAATGTCAGAACAGACAGAGCAACTGGTCCTGGCCTATTTGGAATAACAACCCGGCTAAGGTTGTGGACTGTGAGGACCAGCATGCATCTGTTGCTGTAGTGAAATAAGCTTCTATTGAATCAGAGATAAACAGTAATGCAGATTGTACACTTACATGCTAGAACACATCTCTTTGGTAAATCCATGTTCTTCCTCTGAGGAGGTTTGCAACTGACTGGTTCAGAAGAGAACTTCATTTTATATTGGTCCCAGCAATCTTCCCTTGAGGTCTTCATATCTGCTCATTTTGCATGAAGCTCACTTGATTGCAATTGAAAGAGTAGTTTGCCCAAGACTTGAGCAACTTCAGAGTAAGCATGGCAATTGCAATTTGGATGTTACTCCTTCCAATCATCTCAATTGCAATCAAGTCATTGTAGCTTAATTATATTAGAGTGCTTCTTATTAATTAGTTAGCTTGCCCATTAAAATATTATTGAATCTACCATAATTAATAAGAATTTAATTTCATTCTAATTAAATTACTATTATAAAATGAAGATGGCATTTAAAGTTAAATCATCTCCTATAAATGAAGAATGTCCTGATGAAGTTTCTTCATTCTTAGATTTTACTTTAAAGCTTAAACGTGTGACTTATCTAAAGTCATGTGACTTCAGCCTACATAAGTACAGGATGGCTGTAAATTCTCTCTTGTCTCTTATGTGTGGTCTTGATGATTTCTGCGTTTTGGGTGATAATAATGAGGCAGTTTGATTATCAATGCAATTACAATCCTATCTATGTATTTGTTCCTATTTCATCATCATTCATAATTCAACAAATATGGTCATCAGATATATTTTCAATGAATGGGATTTGGTGGTTATCAACTATCTATTTAGTTAATATTACAGGAAATAGTTTTAAAGTTATGTAATACTGTAACAGAAACAGTTAGGATTCATTTGAGTTTCAGAGCAGATCTGAGGAAGCAAGACAAGCTCTTTGGTTAATTGCAATTGAAGTACAATGCCTCTGGCTCTGTAACCTGTTTGGCTTCTTTAATTGCAATTGCAATTGTGCCATCCTGAGTCATGATATTATTATATATGTTGATGTGTTGTCCTCTCAAGATGTGCTCTTCCAATAGCATTTATAAATAATTGTCCTGGTGATTTTCTGAAATTATTATCCAAAAAATACCAATTCATTTTGAATAGTTTGAAAATAAAATTAATAAAATAATAATTTATTTCATATAGTTAAAAAAAAAAGCTTCTTTATTTTATGAAGATTTTGTGGTAATTTTCCTTCTTTGATTAGGAAGGAACAGAAATGTTACATTGCCTTTTTTAATCAAAGTGGGCTTGTCTGGAAAAGGATATTCTTTATTATTATTTGTTTGAACCTCCATGAAATTGGAAAAATGTAAAAATGCATATGTTGCGCTAATAAAGATGGATAAAAAGGGTAAAATGTAAACATTTAAAACAAACGCCAACATGCCCATTTGAGAAATTGATTGACAAGAAGAAATAGATGGGTAGTGAGTAAATTGAGGCTGTGTATAAATTGGTCTTGAAGTGGCAAGTATCTCAATTGGTGTATAATGCCACCACCGACTTGCTTTCCTGGTCTGAGTAAGTAATGTTTGTTTCTCATGAATGAGTCTTGATATATGTTAATAAATACACCCTGCCTTTTGTTGTTGCAGTTGTATGACTGGGCCTGCAGGGAGGAGTCGCATGAAGCACCCAACAGGACCCTCACATTCTTCCACCTTGCTAATAGGTCAGTAATTATTTGTTGTCAGGTCCATATAAATACGCACTTTACAATTTGATTAGTAACTACACTGGCAATTTCAACAACCGAGCATAATTTTCTCATAATTTATCTTGTAATTACTTCATCATTTATCTCATAACTTAACTCATAACATAATTCATCTCATTATTTATCTCATAATTTGTCTGACATCTCTGAATTTACAATTCTTTCTCACAGATTAGCGGAAAGACTGAAAGGGCTGTTCAATCTGTTTGTCCGTCATACTCTGACGGTGGCTTGCAAACTGCTTGACAAGAACAACACGGCTAGTGGAGGTAAGTTCTCACTTCTCAAGTTCTCACTCCTTAAATATTTTTTTTGTTGCATCCAGTTTTAGCCTGAAGGTTTTCTGTAAATGTTGTACCATCTCCTGTCATTTTGTCCTTCAGAAGTAACTTACTTTGGGAAGGGAGAGGAAGCGGTGATCAAGAGTTGCCAACTGCTGCAGTACATCCACGGGATGCTGAGGGAGTGCATGATGTATGACAACGAGGGCCTCTTCGGAAAAGAAATATTCAACATGCTGCACCGCCCTCTGGTGGATCAGGTATGTGTATATGATAGAGCTGTGGAGAGAAGCTTCCCGTCTTTATTTCTAATTCTTGTAAATGGCTCAAGAAACACTCAAAAAATTAAGTGAACTTACTAAAACTTGTCGCACATGTTTGTAAAATGTCATTGATATTTTAGTGGGATTAATATATATATATATCAACCTTTTTCAGATTGAAAATTTTGTTGGTGAAGAGTCACAGTTTGAAGAAAGGATAATGAATTCTGTTGCTCCGTGTATTAGTCGTTTGGCTGTGGCCACTCGTGATGACTCAATAGGCAAGACCCTCAACTACCAGGTTCTGCTCAAGGCGCGACATGCATCTCCTAAGGTAAGCAATTACTAAGCATTGAAATCGCAAAGTGAACATCTGAGAAGAAAATATACATTGGCTTAGGCGTAGGAGGTCAATAAATTTTAGGGGAGCTGCACGAAAAATATTGCCCAAATTGTCCCAAAGATTAAAGTTACAAAATGTTCTGCCCTAAAAAAATGCTTTTCCAGCCACCGCTGCCTCCTATTCCCATGTACATAGGATCTACAACTGTTGAAGAAATCTTTGACCTAAGATGATCAGCATTACATGGCAATACATGAAATAATTTTCTGTACATTATAATTAATAATAATAACATATAATATTGATGTAGGCCTATTGTCTGCCTGCATTGAATCTTTGTCGTTGTTGCTTATTTTCTCGCTTTAAATGCTTGCATTTATCCTATCTTTATTGATAGAAAGGAGTGTCTTGTTGTTTTACTGTTGCTCTTGTTTACATTTAAATCAGGTGTTGTAAATTGATCGATTAATTTACTATAGATCTGTTCTTCTGAATTCAGATAGATTAAGTCTATATTGTGACTTTTCAGGTGCGATTTGCTACTATTCAAGTTATTGAAGCGATGGTTCAGAAAATGGGAGAAGAATACATGGTGTTAGTTCCAGAGACAATTCCGTTCTTGGCTGAACTAATGGAAGGTGAGCATTCAAGGGGATTTTTACCTCCGTTGAGGACCTAAAGTAGGCGTACTGTTGTAATAGAAGTCGCATGAAATTGATTCATTATAATAAATTTAAGGTGATGCTCAGTTATAATGCTGAACATTATAAAGAGCTGCCTCACACATATTTTTACGCCATTAGACTCAGTATGTTATCTGTTTATCTGGTGTTTGAATTGTTTCTGTTTTTTTTTCCAGATGATTCTGAGGAGGTGGAACTGCAGTGCAGGAAGGTCATTGCTAACATGGAAGAAATACTTGGCGAATCACTTCAAAAATATTTTTGAATTGGAAATCAATGTTCTTGATATGTAAAAACATGGTTCAACTTGACTATTCATTCACAATAAATATTGTTTATTGTAAAATGATCTGTGGTTCTGGGTTTTTGCTCCTCAAGATTATTTAAATACGTCTACATAATAAGGCAATACATGTTGGTTCAAATTAATGACACATAATAATTGAAAAAAAGTCCCAACTAAAAAAAATCTATTCAAATTGTAATATTAAACACTGGAGGCTTTCAAGTTTTACTTTTAGCTGGTTGATAAAAGACAATTTATGTAATTTATAAGGTTCCTTATTTGAAACTGACCATCCAGGTGGCGCGAAAGGTTGTGAATGCTGTTGGCGTCAGAGGGCGTCCTGCGATTGATCCGACCTCTCTTGTAACATTTGGGAACTGCGTAAAAAATACAACATGCCAAGGGAATGAAAACTGTCACAAACTTTGTAGATATCAGAGAAAGTACAGGATAAACAATCATGAAGACCGTGGTCATGGTTGCAGAGAAACCTTCTCTTGCCCAGTCACTGGCTAAGATCCTTTCTAACGGCCAGTGTAGCTCAAGAAAGGGATCCAACGGGGCTTGTTCCATTCACGAGTACAATGGACGATTTCCCCCGACCGGCGAAAATGTCCGCTTCAAATTCACGTCAGTGTGTGGCCATGTGATGACTCTTGACTTCATCGGCAAATACAACAATTGGGACAAAGTCGATCCTGTAAGTTTTGAATAGGTAGACTTTGTTGATGTTGGTTTATTTGCTTGTAATTCTTATTATCGCCCACCAACTTTTCTCATCTATGATCCGATCAGACTATTGACAAGTAGGCCAAGTAAATTGTTGATGTTATGTCAGTGATGAGCTAAGCTCCAGTTTCACCACTGCTTTAGTCTTGTTTGTTAAGTCTTTGCCATTGAATTTCTTTGGTGTTTGTCAATACCTTTGTTTGTATTACACTTACAGGTTGAGTTGTTCACTGCGCCAACACAGAAGAAAGAAGCGACGCCTAATTTGCATATGAGAACTTTTCTTGAGCGCGAGGTAATGAAATAATCAAGTTATTAGAATGTGATGCTACTGTAATTTATCTTCGAACTGGATTGGTTATACTTGCTTATAACGAGAATGCAAACTGTGAAGTACTATTTGCGGAGCCTGGCTCAGAGAATGGATAGTAGTTCTTCTTCCGATTGAAGCCCAGTCCACTCTGGTGTATTATCGGGCCTTGTGCGCTTGTGCAGATAAAATAAGTCCATTCTAAAGTCAGTCCATGTTAAAATTGTATGCGGTAGAGCATTAAAATCGAAAGTGATTTGCTCCATGTAAACTGTTTCCTTTTTGTGGGTTACTAATGCCTTTATCAGACATTCACAGTTTCTTTACCAAATCTTGACATCATTCCTTAGCCATTAAAGAAAAAAATTGAGGCTATTTTCTCCTCCTGGGCTGGGCGAAAAGCAGTGGTGGGCATTAACTCGTTAATCGTTAATCTGTTAATAACGAAGCTAACAAATTTAGTAACTATTAACTAAGTTGTCGTTACTTTATTGAATTATTACAAGTCCGTTAGTTAATAAAGTCCTCTGCTAATTTACGTTAAAAAAAGTAGCAAAAAAGACACATTTTTGCATGAAAAAGACTTGAGTAGACAAAAGATTACTAAATAGTGAAACCCAGACAGACCTTGTTGAGTTTTTTCCGTCAGGAAATTTAACCTGTGCCTTTTTTTGAGACAGAAGAATCTCATTCTGGTACTTGCAGTAAATATTTGCACAGATATTGTCTCATGTTTTCATCGAAGTAAAAAAAAATTTAACCTTGCAAAAAATTTAACTTAGCTAATCATGCTAATGATTTGACTGTTAACTCAGCTAACATTTTTTGTTAACTTGCCCACCACTGGCGAAAAGGCTGGCCTAGTTCTTTGTACCACTGATAGGATGTATGCAGAGCTCTGTACAAGTCTTATTTGCAACTCCTGGCTGGGAAAATTGTCTTTGCACATTTCGGAGGTGTCAGTAGACTCACAAATCTGTTTGCACCACTGATTTTCAAGGAACTCAAGAGATTTGGCAACCTTGTTCCTCTAGTCTGGTGACCAAAAATAGACAACTGAAAATGGCATAATGTTGCATATTGGAAAGAAGAAAGTAAACAGCCTTTATCCTTTCTGTGGAAGTTTTTGTGATTGGAAAGAAATGGATACTTGAGAGATAGCACTTCAGAGCAGACACTTTATCTAAGAATCAAAATTATTAAGTTTTACACTTTTTAGTGGCCAGTGATTTGACACTTCATTCAAGTTCATTGGAACTGGAAGTTAATTACGTATGACATTGAATGAATATTTTTGTTTTGCAGGCACGAGGCTGTGACTATGTTGTTCTGTGGCTCGATTGTGACAAGGAAGGAGAAAATATTTGTTTTGAAGTTTTAGATTCTGTCATGCACGTCATGACACGACCACGGGGAAATGATCAGGTAAATTGCATTGAGGCTTTCATTTTGACGGGTGTTACTATTTAATTCGGTATCTTTTTAGATAGATATTAATTTTTCTATGTATCTCACAAGTTTTTTGTAAAGTGAATTTATGTGTGTGCATTAGAGGTAATCTATAAATCACCTATTTATTTTATTTTGCAGGCTGTGTATCGTGCCAAGTTCAGTGCAATTACAGAAACAGATGTGAAGAAAGCCATGAACTCCTTAGGGTACCCCAACAAAAATGAAGCTATGTCGGTGGACGCTCGGCAGGAGTTGGATCTTCGTCTTGGCTGTGCGTTCACAAGATACCAAACCAAGTTCTTTCAGGTGTGTGAATAAACGGAAGTATGAAGTTTTTTACCCTCGGCAATATATAATTTTTATTAGACAACGAGTTATCATCAAGATACAATGTATATTGCCAGATTTGCCAAAGGTATTGTAGTTACTTTTGTGTATTGGTGTCCGAATGATGGGCATCCCACATGTATATTTTGCCTTATATGGGTATATTTCACGTGATAGGGATGATTTTTGTGTAATTAGATGATACAAATCTACAGTATAATGAGGGGCTCTGGTATAATTTCTGTTTCTTGAGTATTAATTATATACAATGCATTGACCAACCTAAAGCAACATCCTGCTAATCATATTCATGCTCGTATTAGCTGTGGGTTTACTCTATTTTAGAAACTCATGTTGCATTCTTTTTTGGTTACAAGTCCTAATACCGTTAACTCCGAGAACCGAGGGCCTGTCCTTTGTGTCGGATGTTTCAAGATTGTTAATTCTAATTTTTGATTTTTTGTATCTTTCAGGGGAAGTACGGAGACCTGGACAGTAACCTCATCTCGTACGGACCGTGTCAGACGCCCACCCTCGGCTTTTGTGTTGAGCGGCATGACAAGATCCAATCCTTCAAACCTGAACCTTTCTGGGTGCTCAACATTCAGGTGAACAGATACTTTTAAACAATATCTCATTTATACTACTTTTAAAAAGGGTTCATTAACTCAGGTGGGTGTTTGGTTTTAAA
This sequence comes from Platynereis dumerilii, assembly GCA_026936325.1. Lineage (NCBI taxonomy): Eukaryota > Metazoa > Annelida > Polychaeta > Phyllodocida > Nereididae > Platynereis > Platynereis dumerilii. The sequence continues at coordinate 2,220,414 of JAPTHN010000010.1, forward strand.
TGGCTATATAATATTTGTGTTTAGTTAACTCCTTGATACCTAAAATTAAGAAAAGAAGTGCAGCTGCTGCAGCAGTATTGTGATTTGTGAATTGTGAGCAAAAGTCATCAACTGCCTTTTCTCTTAAAATTAAAGGTATTAGGTCTGCTGATTCTATGTGAAAATTGATTCAATGCAAAATCACTTCTCGTGAATCCTGTCATTCGCCCTGCAATGCCTGACTTCTTAAGAAGACAAGAAGATTTGTCTTTCTGACACCTCAAAACCCTTTGTTTACTTTTTCTTGACAGAAAACTTGTCAAACATTGCATACAGAAGATCATTTATTTAATCCTATAGTAATAACAACTTGAATATAGCTGAAATCCATCAACAGACAGTCTTTTAATCAGAGGACCTAATACCTCTAAGTGTATCGTATGTACCGTTGAAGTGCCATTGTCAATCAATCAGTCAATGGGTCAAAAACCTTGTTAACTTGATGCAATGCATGGGTTGTGTTTCAGGTGGAGCATTCTTCAGGGAAGACCGTCTACCTGGACTGGGACCGAGTGAGGATGTTTGACAAAGAGGTTGCTCAAATGTTTCTCAATATTGTCAAAGGGGAGGAAGAAGCAGAGTAAGCAACAATTGTGAATGTAATTAGACAATCAGATCATCAGCTTACTGGACAGGTCTCTTTATGAAATTTGTCTATATCTGTTGTAGTGACTGAATGAACGATGGTTCTCACATAGATGAAGTTATTGCCTGTAATTTGCGGCAATCAATTCTGTAGGTACTTAGGAGCTTTCCTCTGTCTACCTTGGTATCCTTGCGGGCTGTCTGCAAATGTACAGGATGATGAGGCCTGATCAGCTGATGTTGGGAGTAACCTGGAAATATCCGGCATGTTGGAATTTGCCACGTCTAAAATGTTTACCTTTGTTGTCAGGAGTCATTTTCGCGCAAGAACTAATACTAAATAGGACATTACTGTCGCGGTAACTTGGTCATTTTAATTACCTTGACTGCCATGAATAGTATCCTGACTACCCTGAGCTGTACCCTGACTACAGTTGTCTTGGTTACCTGTTGTGTCATGATCAGTGATGGAAGCGTCTTCAAGAGCTTTGAAATGATAAGTTCATGGCTAATCGCTTTTGCCACACATATACTGCACTCATTGAAAAACTTTTGCCCTGTTTAGGTCGATTTTGAAAGTGGTGATGATTGTTGACTACTTTTTTATCGATCACTACCACACTGATATGACATTTATTGTAAATTATTTGACTTTCCACAATATTTATCACCGTAAAATGTCCTATTTTGCCAAAAGTGTGTCAGGTTTGATTTTCTCTTTACAGGGTCTTGAGTGTGACACAGAAGGAGAAGGCGAAAGCACGACCAAATGCCTTGAATACAGTGGAAATGCTTAGATCTGCTAGTTCAGGCTTAGGTAGGTCTATTTCTCTTATATACAGACATATAGATACTTGTATAAGGCATGCATGATTAATAACAACAAATATTAATTAAAGACAATATTTGAGTGATCTATTACATTTTTAAGCATCAGCTACATCAGTAGCTGATCGCTTCTTGCAATTGTCGTTTTGGTCGCAGGCAGGCTGTTACATCACGACGTCCATGATTTCTCTTTTAATCTGACGAGTTAACCAACCAAATTCCTCCTGGACCTTTCTTAGCCCCTAACCACGGGACAGTGTTATATTCCGGACATACGAGTGCCTGTATCTTCTGATTCAAGCTATTTTATTACCCTCCCCATCCCGCGCATCCTTCCCCGTCCACCATTTTTTCTTGACTGGCGATGTCGGCTAACTTCGGCCTCTGACGAAAAAACCCGAAGTATCAAATGCTATTTTTTGCGGTTCTCATTTGCCGATTTTAAGTATTTCCTCATTGTCACAGTAACTTTATTCCTACTACAAACTATTTACACTCCTGTTTTCATAATTTGAAGTCATTTATTTAAAAAATAAATAAAAAATTTGGTCAGCCAATCAGGACACAGCATTTCTCTGGGATTCCAATATGGAGGACGAGAGGAATAACAAATTGTGTTTGCTGACAAATTTCGGCTGGACTGATAATATATGGCCTTACACATGACTGCCAGGTATTTAAACTTATGAAGTTAGGTGTAATTGGCATTTTACTACAGAAAAATACTTTTTCAAAGCAACTTTGGGTCTACTCTGCCTTGATTTGTCCTGGTTCTGTAATATCGCTCAAGCAAAAGATTGGGGTCGCGGTCAAGAAAAGCTGTTGCGGTCAGTCAATGCTTTGCAAAGTCAAGTCATCAACAATTCAAGCCGTCAGTAATGTCTCAATTTAGCCACCGCCGACTTTTGTACCCCAAAATATTTGGTACCGTTGGATTTGCCTTGAAAAGACGATTCTAGTGGTGTCAAAATTGTCAATATTGGATGAATCTGACCCAAACTCCACATGTTCAGTGATGTTGGTTGCATTTTGAGACATGATATTTCTGTAAATGTTTTGATATATATTGGTCACACCAGCTAGGCCCTTCCATGCAATAAGCATAATTAAATATATATTCTACATATTTACAATGTCCATTCATTATTTTAGTTGGCCAGACTTCATAGTTAGTCAAGTAGTCAGTCAAGTCATGGAGCATCAAGTCATTCATCCAAGCATGACTTGACTGGCTCCAGGGTATAGTCGCAGTAAAAACTGCATAAATTCTCTCAAAACTCAATCAATGCAGGTGAATGACCACAGTTATACAGCTATTAGGTGTGTATAAATGGCAGACCCCATTTTTGAAAGCTCAAGTGAATATCTGTTTTCTGATGAGTGCATATAATTTAAATTCCTAAGTATCCTGCCACAATGGATAGTGATACTCCTATCATTTTATTTAACGTATCACATCATTTACATTTTAAACAATGTTTATTTCAACAGCTGATGCTTTACATGCTTTGCATGGTATTTTTAATTGCCTGATTATCATTTATGAAAGACCTAAGAAATCAAATTCTTTATGAGCAGTGAAATGTTACTGTAATAGCTTTGTAATAGCTTAGTTAACCACTGTATTATATCTTGTGTTGCTCCATCTGGTGTCGAATGTGATTGTCAGTTGTTGGGTTGTTGTTCATTCAGGAATGGGGCCCCAGCATACCATGCAGATTGCCGAGCGTCTCTACACTCAGGGCTACATCTCCTACCCAAGGACAGAGACCACCCACTACCCTGACAACTTTGATCTGAAGTATGTAGCACTCTATTCTGCTTAATAAAAAACCACTGTAGGCTAACTTTCTGAAATATCTATTGAAAAATCAGGCTACCTGTGTTGTTTAAAATGTATATGATGTGTTGCTGCTGTTTGAGCTCCTCATGCTACACAATCTGTCCGTTCATAAGAATTGTGATGAGGTGAACACTGAACAGTTCGTCAGTCATCATCCGAACTAAATATTCTAATGGCACAGAACTATGAAATCATTTAACAGCAGAGATATTTAACTACTTGATGTATCATGTACCCCAGGTTTTGTTGAGGACATATGTAGTGTCAATTACAATTTCTAAAATATAGTTTTGATTTTCAGAGGAACGCTGAGACAACAGCTGTCCAACTCGTGTTGGGGCAAAGAGGTGAAGGAGCTTCTCGACCAGGGCATTCAGAAACCAAAGTGAGTTGTCATTTCTCAGTTGGTATCACAGCGAATGAAGAAGTAAATTTAGTTATCACTAGGTGTTTATATTGCCTCTTTTCGTGTTGCTGTTTGTGAATGCTAGATTGCCGTGTTTTTGTTTCATTGTGTGCAAGGTAGCTGCCCTTTAGAGTTTTTGGTCATACGTTTTGGAGCAATTTCGCAGGTACCTCTACCGAACTGTAACCTACCATCAAGTTATTATTACTAATATTAAGCTTTTGTAATGCAAAGTGTTCATATAAGTCCGAAACAATTTTGTCTGAATTATGACAATGTACTGGTTTAACTTTTGCAGAAAAGGTGTGGATGCCGGAGACCATCCTCCCATTACTCCCATGAAGTCCGCTACGGAGAGTGAACTTGGCCACGATGCTTGGAGACTCTACGACTTCATCACCAGATACTTCATTGCCACTGTAAGTGCATTTGATAGCTGAAGTGCCGTTTCTGCGATGTATTTGGAGTAGTTGCTAGTATAATAGCATTTGTTGACTGCCTCTCGTACGTTTTGGTTGAAATATTATCAATTGAGTATGTTTTTCAAGAGTTGAACTGGTTAGCCGTAGGTGCCTCGCAGAGGTGCCGCAGGCTATTTAGAGTACTTTGTGAGCTTGAGATCGTTTGCAAATTATACTCAAAATCGTTTGACAGGAGGGGCTGTGGGCAAAGATCATGCTATGGGTGGAATGTAATGAGTCTTGCCCTCAAAAAATTGGAAGTCGATTTTGGATAAATGTACCTGTTGTGGTGAATTCTTGGGAAATTGTTTCAGCCAATTTGGCAAGGATTCCACGTCATCCCAGGCTGAAAGATCAGCCTCGACTGAGCACTGATCTGTCGGGTCTGGAAATCTCGTTGTATACGAGATTTGCGTGCGTCAATGGCCCGATTCCCGCCAAAGATAGTAAGAGGATCCAGAGGGATCCAGATAGCTACTAGCGCTGTTGTAGGAGGATGGGCCCAATTAAGGATGTCCCAGGAAAGTGGCAGTGATTAAAGGAAGAATAGATCACACATTCCTAATGGCAATTGGCTTGGAGATAGTTTGCAGCCTCTTGATTGTAATTAAACAGGAGTTTGGTGGTTATGGAGAAGAGGTGTGAACTTCAGTAAGTGGCTAAGCACTAAGTGCAATTCACCAATTATAGCCATCAATTGATCAGTTATAGATTGGTAGGCCTACATGTAAGTAGTTCTCAGGTAACACTGTGAAGGTTTGTTCCTGAATCCAGGTATTCGATAAATTGTGGTATTATTTTCTTCACTGGAGATTCCTAAAAGCCTTACTTAGTGGGTTTCAACCGCATCTCATGGTCTTCATCAGCCGACTGTTAAGTTCTTAGGTGTGTAACAATTAAATCATGTTTTAATGCCAATTATATAGAGAACAAAAGTTCATTATACTTGGTAATTTTTCGTGAATTTTTTTTCACAGGTTACAACCATGGCTTAATTCAAACTTTGTAAATATAGTCACAAATGAGGCTTAAATTTACTGCTCGAGGCTCTCCAACGAAAAGACCAATGGAAAAAAAACTGACAAAGAAAACGAAAACATTTAAACAATTGATTAGAATTTTGTACAGGAGACCAATACTGACTCTTGGATGAATGTGATGCTTATTTTTTCCAAGGTGAAATTGTATTATATATTAAATTCTTAGCGAAGTGTGCATTATTCAGTTATCATTATCAAAATTGACATCTAACCAAGTGCCAGCTGATTACTACCGCAGCTATACTGAAGTAATATAGGAAAATGCCCATGATTTGTCTAAGTTTTGAAATTAATTTAAGACAGATAAGTTTTCCCATACGTGGGCATTTGAGGCATTTCATGACATTTCTCTCGAAGCAAAAGCCCGCATATTGTTTATTTGTTCTTTCCTGGCTACCTGGTGAAAAATCCAATCAAATCACATTTGTTCTTTTGTGCAAATGAAATATGAAAGCATATATAATATATCACTGACAATGATATACTACTTAGTACATTGACTATTGAGTAGTAGGCTTGCAGCAGTGGCTCCTTCATAATTGTTTTTTTTTTTCGTTACAGTAGTACAGATATTGATTTATAAATCTTTCTCATAAATATGGAATGTATCAGTATTTTCCTGATAAATTGAGAGACAAATTATTGTTAAAACGCAGAAACATAAATTGTCATAATCCATGTATTGCAAGTCTTCTGTTATTGATCTCAGTGCCATGATATGACTGCCATCAAGTAGGCTTACTCATTCACTAAATTAAATTGTACCTGAGGAGTCCTATCACCCACCAAACTGTAATGTCCTGATAAAAGGCCAATTGGCGGCTGTCGATGATACAGCTCTTTAATTAATTTAAATCATGCTCAGAAATAACAAGAATCCGTGGATTGCAAGATGGAGAGCCTTGCAGGCTTATGTCATTCAGTTTCCACGATAAATGTCTTTAAAAACTGGTCATGTGAATGTGTTAAAGAAAGCTGAAATAAAAAGCGATATTGATTTAAAGTGTTACCAGATTAAGCACACTTGTGTGTGTCCTGGGTTGGGTCCATTTAGGACTGTTTTCGTCTCTTCTATGACCAAAAGGCAATATACAACCGCCACGACTGGCAAAATAAAAAAGAGCAGTCATGATTGCTTCAGCAACAATTCCGAACTGTCATCTATTGATTAACAATTAATCAAAAAATGACGAGTACTAACATTCAGCTGTTGGTGGACATCAATGACCTCACAACAAGCCAAGTCAATCACATTGAAATGAACTGTCAGTTTGTCATTGGCTAGCTTATGACCTCATTGATGAGAGGTGTGATATGTTAAATGACTTGTCCTGATAGCATTGCTAGTAGGCCTATAGGATATGACCTGACTAACTGTTTATGTGTTATACAGATTAACATTGCAGGAATAGTGATATGGCCGCACAAGCAACCTCCCTTCGCTTTTCTGTAAGCACTTAACATTTGTCGACTGTAACACGTAACCCTAAATTGCAACCTTGCTAATATCCAGCCACATTTCACCAACCTTCGGCTTTGCAACCCCTGGGTTCTTGTTCATCTTAGACTATTCTTAGTGCACAAATATTACCACTCTTTTACTCTAAAAATATTAATTTTTTACAGAATTGTTATGAAATGCAATATGATGTAGAGTTCTCACCAGGGGCTTGGTGAGGCAGTCTACTGTGCTGTGTCTAAAAATAGCCACTGCCCTGCACTCCATCTCTGACCCCAGCTGTCAAGCTACCCCAACACCTTGGCAGCAACGACACAAGGTCCTTGGCCCTTGGCTAGAGGTTGCAATCTTTAGCTGATTCGTCTAAGGTGTTTGCTGTTAGCAGAGCACATGACTGACAGTCGTCTTGTTTCTTTTAACCATAACTTTGTGTAGTGTCAGTACATGTAATAGAAATAGCTGTTAGGTGCTTTTAAAAGTCGTGGTTTCCTAATAAAGATGTTGTTGTAATTTGTAGGTGAGTCCCGACTGCAAATATCTGCAGACGAATGTGGCCTTCAGGGTGGCTAGTGAGTATTTCAGCTGCACAGGGAAGACCTTGCTAGACCCAGGCTTCACAAGCATGATGACCTGGCAGGCCATTTCCAGGGAGGAGAGCTTGCCCACCTTCAAGAAGGGAGATATGTGTTCAATTAAAGAGGTAAGTGATTTTGGTGAAAACACTCTCGCTGTCTTAGTGGTTTACTCAATGTCATTAGTTTTCAATAAAGTGCAATACCTGGCAGTCCTGGCAGTGCATGAAAATCTCCAATATTGCCCGTGATGGACATGAGTGTGATGTTTTCATATGATATTATTAAGATCTGAATACTGTGGCCTAATTTTGAATATGTACTCATTTCCAAAAGAACTAACATGTTATGGAATTGGAAATTTCAGTGCAAGTTGATAGAGAGACAGACGAGTCCCCCTGACTACTTGACAGAGAGTGAGCTGATCACCTTGATGGAGAAGCACGGCATCGGAACAGATGCCTCCATCCCCGTGCACATCAACAACATCTGTGAGAGGAATTACGTTCAGGTAATAGGAGGCAGACGGCTGCAGCCCACTACTCTTGGAATCGTGTTGGTCCACGGTTATATCAAAGTGAGTGTGTCCTCATGTGCTTTGTATTGTAATTTCAATGCTGCCTCTGATCTGGAGCTTGATCTGCTTATAATATGATTTAGTCTAGCTGCTAGATTCTAATGAGATTCTGCTTTGTCCAACCATTTCAGATTGACCCAGACCTAGTGAAGCCGACCATGCGAGCGGCCATTGAGTCGCAACTCAACCTGATTGCCCAGGGCAAGGCCGAGTTCCAGTCCGTGCTGCAGCATGCCCTCGATGTATTCAAGAGAAAATTCAAATACTTTGTAGAAAACATCCTCGGCATGGACGAGTTGTTCGAGGTGTCATTCTCTCCCTTGGCGGAATCTGGCAAGCCTTTGTCACGGTGAGTTGTCCCTTTAGCAGATGGAAAATTTAATTCAATTATGTTGAGTTTGCTATAAATGTTCATGAATAGTATATGAACTGAGCTATAGTGCTTTTTAGCTCGTCTGTTTTCTTTGAAAACAAAGAGCTATTGTCGTCACTCGATTGGCGTCGTTGTCCCGGTTAAGGTTTGTGTAAGTGTCCATTGTGACCTTAGTTTTCCACTTAGAGTTGTGAAATTTGGTACAGGTATGGGGCTATGGCTATGGATCAGGAACATGTCGAAAAATCCAAGATGGCTGCCAAAATGGCCGCCATTCTAGAACTGCCCAATCAGTGCCCGATTTAGGAGTGTGCGGAGTGTGCGGCCGCACAGGGCCCCCACATTTATGGGGGCCCCCACACAAGCAGGTCACGCGTAATATCTATAACAAATTCTTATTATAGTTCACGCAAATGATGCCGATCTGAGACATACTAACCTAATTGTGCAACAAGTAGAGCATTATGAAAGATTAAAATGTGGGGGCCCCAACCTTCTTGAGGCTACATTGCAAAATTGTGGTAATATTTTTACTAAATATGTTGGTATGAACAGGTGATCTGTTAAACCTGCGGAAAGTTGTGGTTGATATGTGGGGGCCCTGCTCAGAGGTCCCCTTCCCTTATGTCTCTTGCCCGTCTGGGGCCCCCACTTATCCTCTGGGGACCCCAAGGCCTCCTATGCTCCTCCCTTCCTGTCTGGGCCCCCTCCCCTGCCGGACCTCCGCTAGGTTAGGTTGATTTTGCAAAAATCTTTGAATTTCAATTTTGGACAAATTGGGATAGCGACATTTTCATGTCAAAAGGCCAAACCCAAAATTTCAGGTCTCTAACTCTAATACTTTTTTGAGGAAATCCATTTGAAATTTCGAGATTTTAGACATTTTTCGCTTGTTGCGCCGATTCGCGGTATTGGATAACTCAGTCAATTTAAAAGATAAGACAATGAAACTGGTATAGTTGGACAGGGCTCAATTAGACCTTCATTTTGAATACCAACATCAATGGTCTAGGCCAAATTTGAAGGTTCAGTAAATTCAGAATGTGGCAACTTTTAATTTTTTGCTTGCCTTACAAATCAAAGTATGACATTATAGGTGAACGTGTAACTCTATTGGCTGTTGAGATATCTGGTATTAATAGCAATCTCAGGAAAAGCAACCAGAACTATAATATAGTTATCATTGTCAATTCAATAATTGCCTCAGGTATCCAGAATAGAACCCCAGATCTGAAGAACTTATAAAAATATAAAAATAGGCAACAGGTTATCTGATTTGTCAGTGAGTCATTTCAGGATCAGGTTCAGTATTATTATGTACTGAAAAAGTAGAAATGGAATCCAGAGCACCCTTCAAACCAAGAAAGAAGTTCAAATAGAACAACTACCTGATTGGAAATTGCTTTCATATTTCTGTACTGGCGTTTGGAAGTTGTAACATAAAACCTCCCAGCTTTGCTACAATTAAGGCACTATAAAAAATATTTTACATGCGTTTTATAATGGAACTTAGTGGTGTTATGGGGAGGTCTGGATAGCTTATTAGACAGCTCTTAATGTCATCACTGGTGCCTTACAGAATACATCATGACTTTTGTATTGAGAACATTACATTTCAAAAAGAATATCAACGCTCAGGGACAGAGAAAATTATTCAGCTTTTCATGTGCGGTGCATTGAGTACTATGTATATATCTCTCAATTAACCGTTATGCTGATGCTGGCTGTGAACTTGTTTGCACATTGAACTTCTATTTCTGATCTTTGATTTATCTTAGAATTAAGCTGTATATGTATTATATAGTTGGAAAATGATATAACAACTCTGCCCATTTCATAGGTTTACCTAATGAAACTGTTACTTCCCCCATACTTCCAATATGGCTCATTGTGAGACCTCTAATGATTTGTTAAAGTGTTATCCAGTAAACTGACATAGTATTGAATACAACCAGGACTAGTAAAAGACTTTTTTCAATAGTTACCTGTTCATTGATGGTTTGCATCATCAGATATGACTTTCTTTCTCCTAATCGTGAAATTTTATGAAAAGTGCAGATGAAAAATTATCCGAAACCCATCATGTTGGTATTCAAATTGTAGGTCTTTTTGTGACCTTCTCAAATATGCAAGTTTTATTTCTGTATGGTGAAAAATGACAAAGTTATACGTAACCGCGAGTTTGCGAAACAGTCGAAAAATGTTTAAAATTTCAAAAATTCAATGTCATTTCCTCAAAAAACTTTTCAAGCTAGAGACCTGAAATTTTGGATATAGCCTTCTGATGTGAAAATGTCACTATCCCAGTTTGTCCAATGGTGAAGTTCCGAAATCAACCTACCCTAACCTCCGCCTCGGGAGGGGGGGGAAACTCACTCTTGGACCCCAGCCATTCTGGGGGCCCTACCCACTCTGGGGCCCCTCCCGCTCTGGGCCCCCCCCTGCTCTGGGGGGGGGCCTCCCCTCTGGGGGCCCCCTCCCATTCTTGGGGTCCCCTCCCACTTTGGGGCCCCTCCCACTCTGGGGCCCCCTCCAACTCTGGGGCCCCCTCCCACTCTGGGGCCCCCTCCCACTCTGGGGGCCCCCCTCCCACTCTGGGGGCCCCCTTCCACTCTGGGGCCCCCCTCCCACTTTGGGGGCCCCCCTCCCACTTTGGCCTCAGTCCTTCTTCAGGTGCCCCAGGTTAAATATATGTTATTTCAAATTTTGCTTCGTCTTTGTCAAAGGTGTCCTCTGATTTTTGTTTTGCTGTTGCGTGTACATGGATTCTGAAATTTCTGACTTTTTTAAAAGCATCATGTGCAATTAAGAAAATACAGTTAAGAAAAGGTCATCATATTCAGACATGCCAGTAAATATGTTTAAAAGTTAAATTCAGCAGGACATGATGGTGGAACTTCTATTGCAAGATGAGACAATTCTTTCTGTATTTACTCTAGGGTAAAGTTAAAACACAAAAGTATGTACTTCATAAAATAAGTCCGGTTTGTGGGAGAAATTGCTATGGACTGCCTTACACTACCTGCTCCCTTTCAGGTATTTATCAACACTAGCATAGTACCCGTGAGAATGCATGAAGACAGTGGCCCCCTCCCTCCATTGGAGTCCAGGGAAAACAGAACAACAATCAGTAGTACATGAGAGAAGATTGACAGGCGTGCATAATGACAAAAAAGTGCACTGGAAATACGCATAATAAGTACAGTTTGAGAAACGACACCCACTTATGGTTGTTGTAAGGTGTGAAATGAAGGTGCTTGCAAATTTTTAGCTGTGGGCATTGAGTAGTTTGGGAGGAGTAGCGTAAAGCATCCATGAATTAAGGGTATGATTTAAGAGACAGAAAGCGCTTTAGAAAGATCTCCCATCGAACTCAATAAACATATTAATTAGGTTTAGTATTTTATCAATTTAGCCAAATTACATGCACCTGCACGCCAGGACAGAGTCTGCATGACCCTTCTGAAAGTTAAAGAAACATCTCAACGAAACGCATTTCGCGGGCCCCCACAACTTCTCAGCACAGGGGCCTCCACACACCTAAATCGGGCACTGTGCCCACTGTGACCTTAGTTTTCAACTTAGAGTTATGAAATTTGGTGCAGGTATGGTACAGTGGGTATGGATCGGCGACATGTCGAGAAATCCAAGATTGTGGTCATTTTTTCAGTTCATATTCTATCCTATTCTATTCTATTCTATATTCTTGGCAGCCATCTTTCTCCTTCTTGAACTGCCCATTGTAACCTTGAAATATCACTTAGGGTTCTATATTTACGAAATTAGGTATTGGCCTGTGGGTTATAATCTGGCACACATTGTTAGATTTCACATTTACAGACGAGCGTTGAAACCGCTTGCGGTTATGGTTAAAATAGTGCAGTGATCAATTTCATTGTATCTACTTCACCGAAAGCAAAATAATCTGGTGTGAACCCCTAATTTCAAGCAACCACTGGAATTTATATGAATTATAAAATCATAAAGTATTACTGCTTAACTCATCATAATTGTGTCTCTTTTGACTTGTAAATTTATTAGTTGTAAAGTTATTACCCACTTTCTTATTCAGATGTGGAAAGTGCAGACGCTACATGAAGTTCATCCAGGCCAAGCCCAGCCGACTGCATTGTTCACACTGTGACGAGACGTACTCCCTGCCACAAAACGGAAACATCAAGTTGTACAAGGAAATCAAATGCCCCCTGGACGACTTCGAGCTGGTTCTCTGGACGACCGGGGCTAAAGGAAAGGTAAGTATTAAAAATGATGTTCTGTTGTGTTACCCCTTGTATTATATGTTATATATGTTATAGCAATTGTTCTACATTGTCTTTGCAGAGCTATCCCCTCTGTCCGTACTGCTTCAACAACCCCCCCTTCCCAGAGATGCGCAAGGGCATGGGCTGCAACGAGTGCACCCACCCGACATGCACCAACGCTCTCAGTCAGAACGGGGTCTCCAGCTGCGTGGAATGCGAGAACGGAGTTTTAGTACTCGACCCCACATCCGCCCCCAAGTGGCGTATGGCCTGTAATAAGTGAGTGGCTTTGTAAACTTGGGAGACTTCATTGATGTCTTCATAATATATGTTAGAAAGTCAACTGGGAATACTGAGAAGCAAGTCTTCTAAGAATGTTGAAGAATACATGATTCATAAAAGTTCTAGTTTGAAATGACTAATAAGTAATCAAAGTTCCTGTAAGTTGTCAACGGATTATCATGTATCACTATCTAATAATCAATTGGACCTATCATGATTGGCCGTGAAACTCATTGGCAGATTGTCTCAAATTGATGCCTAGTTAGATAATGCGGTCTTACTAGGTTACCAAATGTGAAATGGTCTTATAAAATGTTCTTTAACAAAATGCTTTGGGTGTTGCAGGTGCAATGTTGTCATCAACTTCTTTGAGAATGCTCACAAGGTGACGGTGTCGGAGGACAACTGTGAGGATTGCCAGTCTGCTCTACTTGACGTTCAGTTCAACAAGGTGCCTTTTCACTTATTAACTCTTACTATTATTAAAAACAGTTTTGGTAGTTCTTTGTATTTATTTAAGTGCAGCACTAATGCAAAGTTGAATATTCTTAAAATCCATCACAAATGCCAATGGTTCTCTTCAAGGAAATGATTGTGAAAGTTGCAATTGCTCATTTTGTGTTCATTTTCTTTGCAGAACAAGCCTTTGGACAATGGCAAAACAGAGCACACTGGGTGCGTGTTCTGTGACCCTGTGTTGAAACCGTTTGTGGAGATGAAACATGCTCAGATGAGGCGAGGGAGGGGAGGGGGGAGGGGCCGACCAGGAGGCAGGGGGAGGGGTGGCAGGGGGCGTCCTAAGGGCAGGGGAAGGGGTAAACCAAAAGACAAGATGGCCCAGCTGGCCGCATATTTTGTATAGAAATACTCTTCCTATGTTTCAATTGTTGGCATTGTTTGTTATGTGTATGTGCGTGATCTGAGCTTAAATGTCTGCGACAGTTCATTGTAAATTACTTATCATTTTGTGGAGCGCCCTAACTTATTGCCATTTCATAGATTTTCTGTACTAATTATGTATTCAGAAATTTTATATTTTGACGGAGCTGATGTTAAATAAAAGTTTGAAAGGTAAAACAATAGGATTAATATATCAGCATTGAAGTAATATATCAGCACTGAAATAATATATGATTTATTAAGTATGGTTTCATTAATATTAATTATATTCTGTTGTTAAAGGCTTCTTAATATATTTGTTAATGCAAACTATTTTAAATTCTATATTATTTTGAGGCCTTTGCCTTGTGAAATATGTCTATTGGTGTACAAATGAATAATATACTGATATAATCCAATGTGTGTTTAATTATTTTCATGGCATTATCCAAGATCACAAGCTACCGAATAAGCGGCGCTTGGTTGTTCTGTTGAGTGGTGATGCAGATGGACTCAAAACATCTCACCTATGATTGACCGCTCAACCACCACAAAAATCAGGCTCTGGTTCTTCAGATTCATCCTTGATATGTTCAACTTGATTCCTGTTTGACCTTTGTACCTCTTTTTGAAATGCACCTTATAAAAAAGACCTTATCACATTTGTTGAGAATGGCCATGTCCTAGACCAATCAGATGCAAGTAAGTTGCTGAGTATGGTAAACAGAGGAGGCTGGCCTTTGAGACTCTATGACTGCCCAGTTGTTTTCCCTGAGCCAGTAGATTCTTTTGTTCAGAGGTAACTTCTCCCGTGGGAATGTCTCAAAAGTAACTGATTACAGGCCATCCAATCAATAAGTTTTGATTTCGAATTTTCCCATAGATTATGAAAACCTGTTATTCTTTACAGTTCGGCCTGAGTAGCCTATTTCCCTGAGTGGGCATCTATTGAAAACTTTTGTCAGATATTGACAATGTACTTCTTGACTTAACGTAGATGATCATTCCATATTAAAATGCTCCTTCAATGGCATGTGAATATCATCAAAAGGTACTGGTCTTCAATATCATGGAAATTTTTCCATGGTAATGGTATGTGAATCTCCTGGTACTGTTTGGTGTGAAGACTGCTTGTGGATCTCTTGGCTTGGTTTGATGGTTAAACATGGTTACCTGCCTCTATTGCCTCCCTGATTTTCTTCTATAGTCCCATCTGTAATCTGTATTGTACATGGTTAACTTGTTCACATGTTCATTAATTTCTGGAGACTTGGGCTTCTTGTGTCGGGTTTCCTAAACTTAAGCGATAGCAGGATGATGAAGTCCTTGGGAGTAGGACAAAGGCTTGTGTGTGAGTGGTCATTGAGACCTAGAACTTCATTGCTGGGAAAACGAACAGGTATTGAGGAAAACGTTATGTGAGACCATTGTCTATTTCCATTCAATATGACAAGAATATCCAAATCCTGATTGATCGCATAATTATTTAACCTCCAGGAAAATTATTAAAAATACTCAACAGGGTATAAATTCAAAATGCAGCAAGCATGTGCCCCCACACATGCACATGCACCCACCCCCAAATAGGAATATGCACACATGCATGGGTCATGCTAACATGCACAGAGCATGCACAGAGCATGCACATGCACTGGGCATGCAGAAATGCTGGAAGCATGCACATGCAGACATGATCGAAGCATGCACATGCAGGAAGCATGCCCATTCAGGTGACATCATAGGCGGATCCAGGAGGGCCCAGGGGGCGTGCGCCCCCCCTCCCCCTTTCATCAGATAAATCCTTCATATTGCTATTTGGTAAAAGATTGTTCTAGAGACTTCAATGTGATAAGTATTGCCGTGCCCCCTTTTAGAAAAATCCTGGATCCGCCCCTGAACATGTTGTCTGTGGTTAGGCCAGTTGTCAGTTTCACTTGATAATGTGGCAGTTCATGAAATGACATTGGAGTAATTGAAGTTCATTAACCAACTAGTCTCTAAACTATATCATGAAGGCATTGTCTTTGTTATTGTACATTTGAAAGGCATATTGCTTGACCAATGGCCTCCTGGTCCTTCGTTATGGTCAATTTTGAGGGCTGCACTGTCTGTCAAAATCGATATATTTGAGCTGTGTCCAATCCATTTGTCTGCTGGCTAAAGGGCGTTTTCAATTGGGCAGCAAACACATGAAATTTGTACGAATCAGTAATTGGCTTGTCAGGTTGAACCAATTCTGGAGTTATTGGTGCCACTGTGTGTTTGGTTTGTTTCAGACAGATTATTTGTTGTCCTCGGTAATTTGTTTTACTGTTCTACAAGTTGCAACAATGTACCTAGTTAAGTTTATCTGCCTCTGATGTCTGGCACCATACAGCAGTACTGCAGTATCCTGGAGTGCAACCAATCGACTGCAGCTGCACTGTTTTAGTCCCTGGAGGGGGGCACTCTATTACAATTGGACTCTACTATACATATTCAATCCAATTCAATACTTTATTTCAGACAAGAACATTTTACAATGTAAGACATGTCCCATGCATAATCTAACAACTACAAGTCAAAAATAACTACAGTAAAAAATTATAGCTCAAATAATACAATATCAATACATGTACTTGCACCATATGTACAAATTACTTTGTGGTGTGGTCCTGATATTTAGGCCCCAGATTGGTTTGTTGATCCCAAAAATTACCCAAAATCGATCTTGTTCACCGACTTTTTCATCAGTGTGAAAGAATTTAAGGATTCAAACATGATTTTTAAAAAATTAAAATAACACATACAGGTCCAATTTGAATTATCAAGTTTTTATCAAACTGCTGTTATGTTTATTTGATTCTTAATGGGTGACAATTTTTGTAAATTTGAGTTTTGTTGGATGCCTTCTTACATTTCTTAATCTGATTGGTTTCAACTTTCATGGCCTCTGCCAAGAACCTCACGAAAATCTGAGGGAAGTACCCCCCTTTGATTTGGGTTTTGCATCCCTGCATGCATGGCCAGGCCATGGGCATGAGGTTGGAATGTGAGCATGACGTTGGTATGCGGCGAGGAATGTGCATGCACATCTCAGATGGTTGTGGCATGGTCTGGGGTGGCACTGGGCTTACATGACTGCTTGCTATGCAGTAGTATATTGTGGAACATATTAATAGCATTGGTATTTTTGACAATGAAGTGAAATCACTCAGTGTAACCATGACAGTTGCAGTGACTGTCATCTATCTATCTAAATCTATCTAAATCTATCTAAATCTATCTAAATAAGGCTGTAACCCCAGTGCCACATTCGTCCACCTTTGTCCACCACTTTCAACAGTCCTGCCAACCCTTCCCCCATCAATTATGCACATTTCTTCCTTTTTTTCACATACCCTTCTGATGAGCACACATGTGAATAAATTCCTGCTTCCCCTTCCTCCTCCATTAGATAGATTTTCTATTTTTCCCCTTGCTGCTGATTCCATCCATTCCTCACCTTACTTCCGTTTCGTCTGCTTTGTTGTGATCCAGGAGGATCCAGCATTTTCGCGCCGTTTCATGCTGTCAATCACGTGCATAGACAGACAGCAATTACCAATCCTTGCAAGTCTTTAAAAGTGGTCAGTATAGCATCAATTCATCTGATTGCTTGCTTCTTCCTTTTCACACCTTTTCAACTATTTAACCTTATTCAGTCAAGTGCTATTGAGTTGACCATTGAAAGCTCACTCTGGCAGTTGAAGTGCAATTCAGCAATCAGTTAGCCTCAAAATCCCTTCATTATATTCATCCAACTACCATGATTTATCATAATGGATCAAATGGCCACTCACCAAAAACAGAATATTTCACTTAACCATCTAAAACCATGACTTTCACCTTTGCAGCAGCAGTTGTACAGAACACTGCTTATATTCCCGCATTTTCAACAATTCCTTTACTTTTTACACAGTTCTCTCTCACACAGTAGGACCAACACTCACCAACACAAAGAACTCTTTTCACTTTTTCCATCATGCACAATTATTTGCCTCACTATTTCACTAAGTCTTTTTGGATTTGTGTATTTAAACATGACATTGTTGTCATGTTGTCATGGGTAAATTCTAGTGGTGTATACTAGGCCAATAGATTAAACCTACAGATTCACAAACCAGAAGTGATATATATTTTCTACTCTAATCCACAAATATCTGCATAGGTCTGCATTTTGCTACATGTCCCAATGTTTGCATGTCCCTCCATGTCCGAACCAGTCCAACACAGATTCTCTGGGTGCCTAACACATGTATGAGCCTGCATGTTTGCACATTCCTGCATTTCTGAATGCATGCCCCTGCATGTTTTTGGCATGTCTGCATGTTTTCTGCATGTCAACATGTATTCAGCATGTCTGCATGCATTCAGCATTTCAGCGTGTTTTCAGCATGTTTTCAGCATGTGTGCATGCTTTCGGCATGTGTGCATGCTTTCGGCATGTGTGCATGCTTTCGGCATGTCTGCATGCTTTTGTCATGTCTGCATGCTTTTGGCATGTTTGCATGATTTCAGCATGTCTGCATGCTTTCGGCATGTCTGCATGTTTTCAGCATGCACCCACATGCACGCATGTGGGTGCATGCGCATGTTGAATTTATATATTTCTCCAAATACTGGCGTGTGATGGTGCTTTACTTGTTGATTAAAAAAAAGGGTTTGGATGTCGCTTTAATATTTCTGTTCAATATGCCTAGAATATCCAACATTAAGGAACATGTTTTGTCATAATAGTATGTCAAAATTCCAGTGAAGACGGCTATGCCATTGAATGCATTGAAGGGATGTGTATTTTTCTTCTTTTGAATGTGTTGAAGTGTCTAATCGATCAATAGCATGAAAGAAAATATCTCCTTGTGAAAAAATGTCAAAGAGTAAGCCTTGTGCTTATAATGCAATAATGGATGTTTTGAGTTACATGTACATTGTCTGGGCTGTGCCATCTTCACGCTTAGGTGTCTTCATATTTATCCTCTACACCATGGTGGACGTCTGTTGGTTCTTAAGTATATTATGCCGGTAGTTGAGTAGTTCATAGAATTGGGTCCCATCTCTTGTATCACTTCATCCATGTCCAGGCATGCTCCCTGAAAAGAAAAACAAGGTCTTTTGATGTCCGGTGTCCTGAGTTGGTAAAATTTCAGTTTTGGCTCAACATGCACATATATTTTAGGTAATATCTTGGCACCCTAATGGAATTTATGCCCTTATTATGGATCATATGGCCTAGTTCAAAAATAATGAAGCCACAGAGCATAGTTTCACTTGGCATCTCAAAATTTGAGAATTGCTGTAGGGGAGACCGGGCACGTTGGTCTACTTTTTTATTTTTTGGCTCTCAATCAAAAACTTCTCTAAATATTTGAAAAATCTTTTTACTGACTGACTTCTGAACATCTACACTACCCTTATGCCAAACCAAGTTGATCTACCTTCTATAGTTTTGGAGAAAAAATAAGTTTGAAAATTGCTTTTCTTTGTGGTCCAACGTGGACCGCCATGTGGGGCACGTTGGACCATGGAATAAAAATCTAGGAAAGTAGAAGAAAGTGAGCAAACACCACATTTTATTCTCACAGATCACAACACACACTTGTGTATCATTGCAGAATGATTATATCGGAATATTTTCCCAAATAATTTTAATAAGTCTTCTTTCAGCTAGAAGGGCTGGCAGATTAGCCAACTGAATTGATTTTACCCTCATATTGTACAGGAATGACTTAGGTGCTCTACTAATGTTAAAAATTAGACAACTGGCATTTTGCCGATTATTTTTGTCAATCAATCCAGTTTATAATGGTCCAACCTGCCAGGTCCCAACCTCTCAAGAAAATGTGCATGTCTCTGACAAGGTTGAATGTGAACTTGGGGGAAACTTATACACTGAGCTCCATTAAAAACGCAACATTGTTAAACAACACAATTTTCTGAGTTCTTGTTGCTCAATAATTATCATAGACCTGAAGTGTGAACTTAAAAGCAATTGTGGAAAAAATCGTGAAAAACGGATGACTTTTCACTACACAAGTGCTACTCATTTTAGTGAGGTCTGTCTGAAACATCAATTTACCGACAGTGCTTAATTCACTGGAAAATGAGATGATGGATTTATTGGTTTTGTGGCTTGTTGGATGGGAATAACCTTACAAAATTTTCACATAACATGCACAAGACAGTCAAGACTTCAAAAAGCTGTCCCACAAACGTTTTAAAAAATATTGAGGATAAAGCAGATTTTGAATGAAAAACTCGTATAGGCTTGAGTATCTGGAAATGAAGCATATGAACCCAAACTACTGAACAATGTGGTTGTTATTCATACCCAAGATAGAAACAAAGACGCAGATTATCATTCCATATCAATACTCTCAAAAATCTGAATAAAACATCTTTTTTGAAGATTTTAACAAAAAGCTCCTGTAGGGGGTAGACCAGCGTGTAGATGGAGGTCAGTGCCCCTCCTGCCGATGGGGATCAGTGCTCCCCTTCCAGAGGGTTCAACTCCAACTCAAAGTCAGGATCAGTGCCCCTCTCCTAGAAGTGGGCAGTGCCCCCTCCAGTAGATAGGGGTCAGTGCCCCCTCCTGCCAATGGAGGTCAGTGCCCCCCTTCCAGAGGGTTTAGCACCTACTCAAAGTCAGGATCAGTGCCCCTCTCCTACTGATGGGGGGTCAGTGCTCCCTCATGCCAATGGGGGTCAGTGCCCCCTTCCCGAGGGTTCAGCACCTACTCAAAGCCAGGATCAGTGCCCCTCTCATGCAAGTGGGAGTGCTCCCTCCTGCAGATGGGGTCGGGAGGGGTGAGTGCCCCCAACTACATGTGGACATCAGTGCCCCCCTCCTACATGTGGGGGACAGTGCCCAGTTCCATATGGGGAGCCATCCATAGTGTGGGTTGGTATACACCCATTAGCAAATGGGGGTCAGTGTCCCTCC
Source organism: Platynereis dumerilii (assembly GCA_026936325.1). Lineage (NCBI taxonomy): Eukaryota > Metazoa > Annelida > Polychaeta > Phyllodocida > Nereididae > Platynereis > Platynereis dumerilii. The sequence goes on from JAPTHN010000010.1 coordinate 2,240,981, forward strand.
TACAGGTCATGGTCAATGCCCCCAAATATCTTTTTATGTTTTCTTCTTCATTGCATATTTTCAAATGTGTGGTCAATAAATAACACAGGGTAACAACTATGACACTCCAACCCCGTTCGTAGAACAGGTATTACGCTAGTGTATTTAAAGCAATAGTGTAACATAAAGTTGTCACATAGGGGAGACCGGGGCACGTTGGACCATTGCCAATATATTTTTATAAAACATGCGCAGCTATCCAAATCCCCGACGAAGAGACCTTTAACCTTTTAGCCAAAATATTTCATGGGCATTGAAGGAAAAGTGCGAGTTCTATTTCAGGTTTCCTGATTTTCGGCATAAAAAGGGATTTTTTTCCAAGTCTGCCACAATCAATGCCTTGATAGCCTGAAGTGGGGGTGGCCACACAAGCCTGAAGCCACAGGTGGACAAGCCAGAAGGAACCACAACTTCTGTGAAAACCATGTGCTATCAATGCAAAAAGGCGGAAGATCCTGCCTTCAGGTGATGTGGAGGCACAGCATCCTGTGAAAAACGAGCAAGAGAGGAGCACCCACTTCCAGAGAGCTATGATTTTGAAGTGAGCAAGCTCAAGTGGAGAAAGGCATTCTTAAAGCAGGCCGAGAAGAAGATCCAGAAGCTTGAGGAGAGATTAAGGGAGATGCTTGGAGTAGTCCCTGTGTCAATCGCGAAAGAAAAGGAGTTGTGATGAAGACTTTAATGAGCGAGACCAATGGTCTAATGAAGTCTGACCATATTTATAAGCCATATGTGAACCAAACTTTATCCATGTAGGCCTACATGCAATAGTGACCTAGTCTTGGACGAGAAACAAAAAATAAATTATTATAAATTTTTTAATATTTTTTCAAAAAGTACGGATATTCATCAATGAGACCATCAAAAGGCACAACTAGACCATATATATCTGTACCAAATTTCATCCATGCACATGCAATAGTTAGTGAGTCTTGCCCCGGAAACGAACCAAAATGATTTTTACATATTTTTTATCATTTCAAAAAGTATGGAATATCTATCCATCAATAGGCACAACTAGCCCATACAAGGTAGAAACTTTGCTTGAGAAGTAAATGCATATGTGACTTACAGGAACATTGTAAGGGTCGTAGCAGACATGTTGGGAGTAGAAATGGCATCCTTTGAGGTTAGCAGTGACAGCTTCAATCCAGTAATCTATAACTCTGTTGTGGGAACATGCGATGGACGGATCTGCAAAAAAGTATGGAAGCGCCACTGCCAATGAGCAAACTTCTACAGTCTGTCACCTTGATACAGAAAAAATGAGGACCAGTTCACAGTGAAAAATGCGCTTCTTGACTCATGATAGCCGATGAAGTATCATCTTCTCTACTTTCAACATGGGAGATATAGAGGTTGATGTGTCATGATCAAGAGAAGGCCATTTGACTTGTCATAACTGATTTTAGAGTGAAAGTCAGATGCATAATCCTTTCGTTTGGCTGTCACCAACAAGCAGGATAAGACTCCTTAAATCAAATTAACATTGAAAGTATCAGCATGATGATTCACAAAGCCATTTTCACAGGTCAATAGTCCACTGTTTTTCTATGTCAAAGTGACAGACTGTAAGGTGAGGAAAACTATGATTCTGCCAAATTCGCTGTTGAGTTGACTTACCGATGCCCCTGAGGGAAGGCAGTGAATACCTTGGCTCCAGAACACACCCGGGCTGATGCTGCCCTCCGTTGGGGTAGAAGTCCACATGGCCCAAAGGTTTTAGCATTCCAAAGCTGAGAAGTCCTTCTCCCCCGTGGGAGTGAATTACATCCACAAAATCTGCACTATCTGGATTTAGCCCAACAGTCAGATCCTTGTTCTCAAACCAAGGTCCGGCAGGATCCAAACCTGGAAGCAAAGGTAGACTTCAGCCTCTTGCCTTTTAGGCATCACCAAGATACTTATACCTTTGGAAAATCCCGGATTTAACTGACGATTTTCCATGTTGGCGCCCTGCTAAGGATTAACACTATTAACAACAGCAAAAAAAACAACATCAGATTATTGTTCATTTTGCAAATTATATTAGTTGAAAGGTATAGCAGGAGAAGCACATGATGCCGAAGTCAGTTAGACACCGCATTGTCAGGTTGGTATCGACCAGTTTTTCCCGTGATTTTCACTGAAAAGTAACATCGCGATTCGATAAAATTCATAATCAAATTTAGGGGCTAACTCTTGGAATTATGCCAGATTTTTAGACCCAACTCTAGGAATTTTTCAGTTGAAAAAGGGGGCCTACTGAGCCGAGCATAGGTGTACACTTGAACATAGTAAGTACTCCCCCCCCCTCCAGGCTTCCGAATTGATGTCTATTACTAATACGTTGACCAATCTGCATAGTTCATTGTCTAAGTTGCATACGACTGAACATTGATCTTGATTTGTCTTGCGACAGGATGCACTCTTTTCCCAAAGACCCATCTTCGTGTACTTTATTGCTCATAAATATGGAGTACTTCAGCAATCTCGATAGAAATTGATAACTTTCAAATGTAACTCCTTGCAATGACTGCCAAAGGCAGGGTATAAAATAGGCGTGCAACGTTCCCAAAATGTGCAGTGATCAATCTAAAATGTGCATTGATCAATCTGAATTTGTGCAGTGATCAAATTCACCCTTTTATGCTAAATAATGGTGAAATGCATAATCCCCACAATATAATATGTTCAACAAATGTAATACTTTTGCCCAACTGATTATAGTTTCGGCAATTTTGTAACTCAAAGACAGTCCTGAGTCACTGGTTTGTCATTCATTAGATTTTCCAGATACAATGTATAGGAAGAATATATTCTTGCTCATGGATGCCTAAATATTAAAAATCTTGAAACACTGCTAAGAGCACAGACATTAGAATTATTCACAGCACTTCCGCATTAGACCAGAGCCACTGGTGCTCATCACCACTACAGACACACCAAGGTTGGCCATAGAGCGAGAGAGCTGGCAAATAATCAGTTGAGAATGCTTGTGCCTGAGAGGTGGCTGGAAATTTTCCACAGATAATTTTATCTGATTCTGATTCAGTAGGTGCAACTGCTTTGAAACCATACTCCTAAAAACTACGCGATTGACAGTAAACCATCCATTTCAAAAATTTAGAAGTAGTCATTAGCGATTGACAGTAAACCATCCATTTCAAAAATTTAGAAGTAGTCATTAGCCAACCTCGTGATTGTTTCTGATTCATCTGCTGAGGGGCAACATGGCAAGCCAAACAGATCAAAGGGTTCAGCATAATATCAAAAATTAATACACAACTTTATATAACAAAAAATTGTGATTTTTTTGCATTTGTTGAAAGTATGTTTTGACAGCGGATTTTGGTCTCGCATACCATAGCCGGTCGCGTAGTTGGCCACTTCATTCCAAATCAATAGAAATTGTGGCAAAATTTGGCAATGTTAAGACAGACTTCACATTGCCCCTAAAAATATTTGATCACTTGACATGTTTAATGCAATTTAAATTGCTGTGGGACATGAAATTTTGCTGAAACTTTTGGTTGGCATTAAAAAATTAAATTTAACTCTCAGCAAAAAATTCAGCTTCCTATATTTGATCCTATCTCTTCTTTCATAGGGGTAATTCTGTGTCAATTCAACAAATGGCTCCTAACTCAGAATGCCTTTAAAATTTACCAGAATCTAGGTTTCTCACCAGAAGGCACAAATCCCAATTAGAACAGTCTCAGAAATTTCAGGACAAAGATGTGAATAAACGGCAATTTTCAAACAAACTGTGAAATGGGTGCAAATGCACTGTAGGTTTTACACTGATTGAGTTACATGCCTTCAAATTTCTGGAAAATTTTTTTTTTAAATTAAAGAAACTATTCAAGATATCATTGTATCACTCAGTGCTTTATGGTGAGAAACCTCGATTCTGGTAAATTTTCAAGGCATTCTGAATCACTTGAGTGGGAAATGTTTCTGAAATTTGATGAAATGACATGGCATTACCATAGCCTTTCAATGGCTCCAATAACGTTGTTATTTTCTCTGAGCTTTCAAACAGTTTCAAAAATAAATGTATCTCCTCAATTTTTACTGAAACAAATGGTGATCAAATGACCTCTGTACAAATTATTCAACTTAAGTCCTGTAATGTTCAACTTTGGACTGGCATGTGGTTAACTACAGAAGAAAGACAGTTTGTTGCTCTATTCACTTCAGAAGTAAAGAAATGTAACCAGTAAAGCTCAATCAGACACAATTAAAAAAACAAGATAAGGAAAAGCCCATCAACAAGCTGTTTAGACACATGTACTTATATTTTCATTCCATAATTTAAAATGATAATATTTCATTTTTCAATTGAGCCAAGCATGAACGCTTGCACTCGAGAACGCCGATTGGCCACCCCAAGTTCGCACGAGACAATATGTGCAGTGATCAAATTTTCTTATTTATACCCTGGCCAAAGGGAAGAAAATGACGCCATTAAAAATTCATGTTGCAGCATCAGCCTCAAGAAGAGCTGTAGGAGGGTGAAATATGGAAATTCAGCGATTTAAGAAAGTAGTACAAAAGAAGTCTCAATTCTTGTGAAAATAGTAGTTGAGGCTTTCAAAGAGTGATTTGGGAAGATGAATAGACCTTTGCTGTGGACCTTGCCAGCATTTAACCCCCAAAATTTACCTTGCTTTGTCACTTTTTCTGAAATGCGAATTTGAGTAGCAGGACAGTGTTCTGTGGGATTTTTAGGGCATTCTGCCCTATTGTTACTGGTCTTCTCTGGAATCTTGTGGACAAATTTCGAGACAAAATACTGCACCAATTTCATTCAAACTTTGCACATGAGGTTTAATTTGCCTAAGATTGTGTTGACCAACTTTACAGGAACATGCACATTGTTTAAATACCATTTTAGTAACCTAGGAAAACCATCCTAGAAAAACTGGAAAGAGGGAATCCTGTGATGTCATTCAGGGGCTTCCCCACCCCGATCGATTTTTGGCGTCGGCGGGCTGGGATTTCATGGGAATTTGGATGACATTTTGATAATTTGTGACATCCTGCAGACGATTTTTAGCGAATCGGCGAAGAAAAAAGGTTGATACATGGCGTTCACAGGAATGGGGGGAACTCCCCCGTGGAAGTCAAAAAAGGTTCAGCTTGTTGAAACTGTTTTTTTTGCAGCCGCCGAGGAAGAGCCAGAGTTTTTCTCAATTTTCAGATGTTCGGCGGGCATTTTTTGAGTGAAAAACAGGAACGGCGGTATATAGGGACATCAGCAACCTCGCCAACAGGTTTTGCAACCTCGCCGATGGGTTTTGCAACCTCGCCGATGGGTTTTGCAGGTGGATATGATCTTGCCCCCAGACTTATGATCTGGCCCCACAGACATGTGATATTGCCCCATTGATTTATGATCTTGTCCTGCTGTTCTATGCCTCTAATCCCTTTTTAATTAATTATTTAATCATTTTGTGTCACCTACGAGGGGCGCTCAGAAAGTTCGAGGCTTTTTTTTATATGGATACTTATTTTCAATCTAGAACTATGAATTTTTCACAGGATGAAATTTTGGACAATTTGGACATTTTTAAGTCATTCTGTGGTTGCCATGGAAAATGAAAGTTCAGCTTCTTGGGGCAGGTAATACTGAAACCAAGAATGCCAAGAAACTGTGACTGTGAGAGACCTCTCTCTGTCATTTGTATTAGTGAGATTGACAATATTTGACACAAGAAATATGGTATTAGCTTCTAAATATGCTTTCAAGCACACCAAATGTGTGTATTCTTACACCGAACCCATGTAGGAAAGCACTCCTGCATGCCAGATTTGGCGAGAGAAATTCAGGAGTCAAGGGTGTGTTTCCCTGACTACATAAGGACTTGTGAAAGCATCAATTCATTGGTATGAACAAGAGACCAAAATGGACAGCATTATCCATCCTAGCTATTCCTGTGACATGTTGCTTTAAATAAGTCCTGGTTTTCCCTTACTTTAGTCCATGGGGGCTATAGTTTCAGGCACTGGAGGAGAAAAGGCTTTGGATGACCGAAATTCTTTCACAGAACTTTGTTTGGAGGACTTCAAGGAACATTTACTTCAATGGGTCAGGTGTATGAATCAATGCTTTTGGTGAGCTTGGGAGAATTATTTTAAGGCTAATATTATATTTCTTGTGTAAAATATTGTCAATCTCACTAATGCAAGTGATATAGAGAGGTCTCTCACAGCCAAACTTCGTTGGCTTTAGTGGTTTCAGTATTATCTGCCCCAAGAAGCTGAACTTTCAGTTTCCATGGCAACCACTGAATGACTCAAAAATGTCCAAATTGTCCAAATTTTGGAAATCCATTCAAAATATGCTGAATTTTATCCTGTGTAAAATTCATAGTTCTAGATTGAAAATAAGTATCCATATGAAAAAAAGCCTCGAACTTTCTGAACGCCCCTCGTAGTTAGCCAATTTTCTCCTAGAAATCATCTTAAGCTTCTCCGCCGGCGAAAAGGTGAAAAAAGTTCTCCGGTTCTCGCCGCGAGAATGGGCCATTAGGCTTGAAACTCCTACTGCATCTTTCTGTGTGTACTGACCTGTAATTCTTCCAAATTTGCTTGCTGCACCTGCTATGCCGCACAAGTGAGCTCCAAGACTGTGACCTACACACCAGAGTGACTTCCTGTCTGCTCCTGTGACTTCCACGAGATGCCGAACCACATGGCTGAGTTCTCTGGCCACTGTCCTGATGTTAGAAGCAGCCTGAGGGTACCAGAGTTCCAGGGAGCCCCCGAACCAATCCACTATGATCACGTTGCAATCCATCTGTATGGAAAACATTCCTTCCTTGAATCAACATTTTGCTGTTTCAGAATCAGTTTGTCTCAACAATCATTGGCTGGTATACAACAGGCAAAAGAAAGTCTGTGAAAACAACCCATGTATCTATGGCAATTTGTGCACATTATAATCAGTTTAGCTTTTTTTCGGGAAGGTTCTTAAATTTTGTTGGGGCCGCTCAAGATCACCCGAACTGATCAACTGATTTCAAACATGGATGCATTCATATCCAAGAAATCTATTTTCCCCTGCATTGAAATTACCGTTTTATTGCAATATAAGAAGTCTCTGCTAGCCAAACAAAATACAAAATCATTACTTAACTCACTCTCCACTTTCCTTAGGGCAGATTTCACGAAAAAGCAGCGAAATGACTTACCACAACTTGTCCACAAGTTACATTAGCACAATACTGATAAGGCCAGACATAATCGATTCGTAGATTCTCAGATTTTCTCGGGGTGCTTCTTCTGAGGATAGCTGGCAGGACAAAAAAAAAGCTGAAATCTAAATCTTTTATTGTGTCAATCCATTAAATTAAATCATGGGTAAACAATCTTTTCTGTTGGATTGGTAGGTCAGAGTAGCTAAAAATATGGCCTTGTGCTAATGTAACAACGATGAATGATGTAGGACGGAATTTTTTATGCTGATCCTACTGCAATATGAATGAAGTCACAAGCAGGGTACCGCCCCTGGCCTGCTCTTGGGAGACCTGGCTTTCAGTTCAGAAAAAATTTGAGATCTAATCATGTGTTTTTTAAGGTAATTTTTATGTACACATTTTGCTAATGTAACACTATGAAATGGACGGATGCAAAATTGCAGTTACATTAGCAATAAAGAAACAGGTACCACACCCAGTCGTTTATGTTTTTGGTGATGTAAATAGGTAAATAAGACACGTTTTTCAATGAAATATTATAATTTCATGTTTGAAATTGGCAGAAGTAGCGAGAACACAGAAAAATTTCCATGTAAAAGTTGCTAATGTAACCTCAGTGTCCTGAGACGGAATTGAGTTACATTAGCAGTCTTTTTTTATTTTTCATTTTTTCAAGTTTCATAATGACCAAGACAATTAAAATTGGTTCCAAAATAATTTTCAAGATGTTTTTTATCAATCACATACCATTACATTTTCCTGAATTGGTTTTAGAAGATTCCACAGAGTGCCAAAGTAAGCATGTCTGATCACCAGTAAGTTTGGTCGTCCAAAATTGTCCTCATGAGGCATAAAAAAATATCTTTTTAAGAGGAAAAAGCTACATATTTGAGGAATATTTTATTGATATTTATTCATTACCTCACAGATATACTTAGTATAAGGTTTACTTGCTTTAGGAAGCAACAGAGAGATAACAAAAGGGTTGCAAAGTTTAAGGTACCTTTTAAGAGCACTTTTCGTGAAATCTGCCTTAGGTTAAGAACACTCTGCTAAACCAATGAAAATCAAGTTCATCGATATACTTGACACATGTCTTTATATGAATCGAGGTCATCCGATTGCCAAGGCTATTCCGATGTAGCCCCAGGTGCTATGTTGCTGGTGCTGTAAGCATTGGGGTTAATTCCAATGGGAATCAAAGGTGTGAGTTTTTAACTTATTGTCATATTTTGTAGAGATACTGCATTTGGTGTTTCATTGCAAAGTATGACCGTAGTGTGCTAAAGATATATTCTAAGCTGAATTTTCAGTGATATAACCTTTTTTTTAAGAACATGGGAGGCTCTATTCTGAGAAAAAAAAACAATTTCAATGGTTTCCAAAGCAGTTGTATTATATGGATTTCTTGGCAATGAAGGCACCCTCATTTGAAATGATGGTTCTATTTTTCATTTAGTGTTATGAGGTATATGTTAAAGGCAATTCATAATGAACTTTGTTGATTTGGGTGGTAATGGATGCTTTTCTGAGAAATTGCATAATAATTGGGAACACCGAATTGGACATAAGTGACAGGAAATTTGCTTCATGATACACATGTCATTTGATCAAATTGTTCATGTCCATTGGAAAAGCCACATATTTTTGAAAACACATGTCATTGTGTGTAAAGGATATCTAAATAATATGATTTCTTGGGGAGATATTATGAAAAGTATAGTTGCATAATAATTGGGAATGCAGTGTGAAATATGAAATAAGCAATATCCAATGCTTTCAATGGCATTGCGCTTTCTGTCATAATATTATATTATGCTTCACATAACAGGTGAGGGGTCTATTTCAGGAGGAAAAAGTGAACTGGTACTCTTTTTCTGTGCATGTAAAAATCACTGCAAAGAACTCATCTGAAGATGTACACTGTACAGTTGTTTTGTTTGCACAGAATCATAACTTGTTATATCTAAACGGTTCAACAAAAATAAGTCCCCCTTTATGAAAACTTGAATATCTCAAAGACCTCTTTTCCGATTTCTGTTAAAGTTCTCGTACATTATTTCTAATGTCACCCGAGGAACCTAAACTGTAAAAAGGTTACAAAAGCAGCCCTTAATTGTCTCTAAATATGATTGAGAAACAAATTTTCTCCAGCATCATGATGAAGTATGCCCCAGCTGGTGGCTCCCCCACTTGATCAAATTGTTCATATCCATTGGAAAAGCCACAGATTTTTGAAAACAGGGGTAGGCTCACTCGAAGGCTGCTGGCTCAGCCAGGAATAATGTCACTAGACTACAAATACACTCATTCAGGGTCGATATACAGGCCTGTAATTCAATCCAACCTTCATAAAAATCGGAGAAGGAATCTTTGAGATATTCAAGTTTATTTAAAGGGGGACTTATTTTTGTTGAACTGTTTATATGACATTGTACAAGTACACTTACAGCTCTGATATAGGCCTCCTTCATTTTGGTCATCCATTTAGCCCATGAGCCCTGAATGTATCCATGGACCAGAAAAACCGTAGGTCTGTCTTTGTCAAAAAATGGTCTGAAACGATAATGTTCTAATGAGTTAATAATTGAACTGCATTGGGCCAACCAGGTTATGTTCTTATTGTAATATGGATGTGTCAAACACTAGCAGGACATGTGCTGGGATCTAGGAGCTCACAAAACTATTGTCTGGAAGAACCCAGGGCTGTCCCAGAGTATGCTGATGGCCTTGCCTACTTTCTTAGAGAATATTAATGTCTAGTCTTTTTGAGTTGACCTATGTATAGATCAGAAACTTTGTGAATGTGCAATGAAATTGGAACTATTTCTTAGAGCAACATACAAGGGTCAAAATTTGATAAGTCTGAAATTCTTGTCTCCGGTGTTTAACAATAATTCATGATGACAGGAAGGCACATGCAGGACCTCTTGTTGTTATTTGTCATAGACAAGGATATTAGCAAAACTTAAAACACAAAAAATATGTGGCAGGTTATTTTTATCCCATCCAAAAATAGCATTGAAGTGGCCAACCCCCCAGAAAATGGCCTTTCTCCACCAACATCTTCTTTGAAAGATCGCATCACAAAAACTAGTACAGGATCCTGATTCAATTAAACTCTTCCATACATTGAGACTTGACTATCACTCTTCTAAAATCTATTTCCCAATAGCTGAAATAATATTCTGTCTGAGAGCGGGAGGTTGTTCAATGTTGTGTCAATGTCTCCAATATTGCGTCATTAACATCACACCAGATTTATTTCTTAATAAAAAGGCCACACATTCGGTGAGAAAACGTTGTGCCTGATGTTGTCTGAGAACCCTAGAAAATAACTGCACCATCTGTAGCTCTGTATCATTTATGTTAACCAAAATATTTGGGCATTTCTGTTGGCATATCAGTTGTCCCTTCTCAATTTGTCATTAGCAAACATCTTGCTGCTCTATTTTGATAGCATATTTCGAGGCCAGAATCACTGTGAACATTTTTCTGGTGTTCATAAGTCCATTGCATGCACATATTGCCAGACTGCCAGTTTTGTACTGGTCCCCACAAATATTTTTACCCCAATTGTCATTAGCATGATAATGTTATTAGCATCATGACAAAAATGACCTCTTGTCTTTACCTCCCTAATTTTTTTTTGCAGGTGACTTGAGCTGAAATCTGTTGATTCATATTTTATCAATAAATGTTTCAACAGAATATTACATAACATTTTTGCACTTTCCTTGCATCTGACATGCTCAGTATAAAGTTTGATGCTTCTCTAAGCTACTAATATGATATGGGGTGCCAGTGACATTTTACCATTGTCTAGCATCTGAAATATGGTTCAGCAAAGACATTGGGCACTGGGGGGAGTAGTGGAGATCTTCTTTGTTATTAAGAATCCAAACTATTGGTGAAGAGAGTATTTTTGTTTCTGCTTGTAAATTCTGGTTCTAAATTATTGGTCCTACAGTCTTCCAATACAGCTCAATGTGTGCAGAATAGCGACATTCCTATACGTTGGCAATACATTCTTCAGCTCTTAGTGGTGTGGATTTCAAGTTATCAGCATGATGCTAATGACACTAATATTTGATATCTTAAAGGGCCACAATCATGGACTTTTTTTATTCAATCTATTAATCAAACCTTATTTTTTGTATGCATTGACACAGTCACTCATACATTTATGCAAACAAAAGTCCAATAAAGCAGATATTCATTCTTGATCTTTGGCCTGAGAGATGGCACAATTAAAAGCGACCCCTTGTGAACTATTGGCAAGGTGCCACGTCAGGCTGGGCAAAAAGTAAACAAAATGGCAATTGATACAATGCAAGAGATGGCAGCAGCATACAGTTGATGACCACAAGAGACCAACAGACACAGGTATGATTGCCATGCATGGCCAGTGGTCACTCTTGACTGACTGGGCTTGAGGAGGGGGGGACCCAGCCTTACGTCATGCTAAGTGAATGAGCCAGCTGACTGGCAGTCCACCAAGAAGGTCCGAAACCACTATTTTACAGGTCCTTTGCAAAGTGTATACTTTGCAAAATTTTTTAAAAACTATCTTTGTGTGCTTACAAGACTCAATTTTAGCAATGAAAGGTTTTTTATTGAAATTCGGGATTTGATGAGTGTGTGCCTTTAATTGACCAAAATGCAAACAATTGGTGATAGAGACCTGGAACTTGGCCCAAAGTGTGCAAGCCACTTGCCTAATCATTAGTAATAGATTACTTAGCCGTAAAAGGTCAGGATGTTTTAGTTATCAGTAGGGGGAACGGGGGCACATTGGGACGCTTTTAACGTCTACTAATTTTGCTCAATGCTGAAAGCACTGATGAACTCAGAAGTTTGCATGAATATCACCAATACTATTGAGCTTAAATGCAAGGTATAATAAACTAGACTGCACCTACCCTTTTGCAGCCAGAGAGTCCTAAAAATGACTGTCCCAATGTGCCCCGGCTAAAACAGCCGGGGCACATTGGGATATCAATTAAAAAATCATTTTAACACTCCACGTGCAATAGATATCACATATAAGTAGTGTGTAAGATAATATATAGTGCATTAACACTTTGTAGTGCCAATAGTTCATAACTTTAAACAGTTTTTACAGCTGCTTGCAGCCTGTATTACGACAGGAGTTTCAGGAAAACTTATGACAACTCCCCTGGTCGTGCTGTTTCACCTATGTCATTAAAACTTGGCATGCAGTCTGAATAGAATATTATCTTGCTTCCATCAACTTTTGGTAAACTTCTGTGACAATAAATTTTTATTTTCTAAACTAAAATGTACATTTTCCCGCGAATTTTAAATGTTCTGCTGCAGTGATGGCAGCTGCCAAGTGCCAGCCAGGGGGATTAAAAACCAATAAAAGAATGAATGAAGGAAGTGAAGGAAGAAGGAAGCATGAAAGATATATATAGACAAATATAGATAGTTAGATACTTAGATAGTTAGATACTTAGATAGTTAGATAGATAGATAGATAGATAGATGGCCACATAGATAGTCTATCTACAAGCAGCTGTTAAAGTGCTTGCACGTTATTTTAAACATTTAACATAAACTGTCCTTGGTGCGGACATTTATGTAAGTAACACACAGTGCTTTGCGACAAATTTGTTCACAGAGCATGGTAATCCACTATGCCTCTATTCCCTGTGGCCTGAATACCTGTTGTGTGCTGTCCCAGGTCATTCAGTTGCCTTGGACACTTAAATTCTGCCATATTAAGGGCGTCCCAATGTGCCCCAAATTTACTGTCCCAATGAGCCCCGATATGACTTTTACACCAAAATGCTAATTTCTCGGACACCAGTGAGTGTGTTTATCATGATAGCAATTCATATCTGTTCATTACATTATATAAAATTCATACAAGCACTGAGAAAGCCTCATTGTTCATGGTTTGTCCACAGAATGGTTCGAATTGAACCCTTCCATATTTACTTTTGTGGTAGGAAAACAAACTTTTGCTCGCCATACTTCTGCATGTGGCTGTAATGGGAGACTTCTCAGTGGCTAGTGGTGGCGCTACTGTACTAGAGAGTCACTGTGACGTCACCATTGTCACAATGTTGATGTCACAACTGCAACAATGACACAATTGATGACATCACCATTGTTTACTCACTATCTAATGGTTACCCCTGATGCATTGAAGTCCCCCATTTGTCTATAAAACCATGGAAACATCAGGATGTGAAATTACAAGATATGATGGCACTACCATATCCTATACCATGCCAGGATCCAAGAAAACCCCACCGTCCCACAGTGCCCCGCGTCCCAATGTGCCCCCGTTCCCCCTATGATTTTAATGACAGTCAAAAAACATCACAGCTGTATTTATCACCTCAGTACGGATCATCAGAGCATTGGGACCCTTGGATATGAAAGTGCAGTGATAGCTAATTGTCTTACCTACCCAATGCAGACTGTACCTGTCCCCCTCATCAAAAGCCTCCACCGCCAGTGGAGGGACAGTCAGAAATGGGAGGTCAGCTCAAACAAAACTAAAATCAGTATGCCCGCCCAAGCCAAGTCCAGACTGATGGAAAGAATCTGAACTTAAAACCGAGGGTCTTGGCAGGACTTATCAAAATCACAAGTCAAACATTTTGACACAAAAGTGCTCTCCTAAAATCGCTGTAAACAGAATTTTAATATGTCTGAAAACTCAAAGTAATGATTTGAAGTTGTCTATCTGGTATGGATCCCCCATGTAGCGTGATAAAATTTCATGTATTGCTTTTAATAAATAAAGGGTGGTGACTTTATTAAAGCCTGTGTTGAGGTACAGGTATAGATGGCACCACATGTGGCACATATGAAACAAATAACTGTCATTTGTTGTCTGCTAATATTCAAACTTATAACTGCCTCATACAAGTGGCTACAGTCTGTTTGTCAAAATAGAATGTATAGTTGGATACTATGTATCATTATGAGGTGTCCCAGTAGACTCACTTTCTGTCTCCCCCACTATGATTCTAATTCATGCTGAAATCAATCAGACTGCTCTCACAGCTAGCACAATATTCTGAGGGAGCTTCTTCTCCTTCTCATTGGACTTCCCTTCTGTGTTAAGAGCGTCCCAAATGATGGGGGGGGGGAAGGAAGCAGTCCGGTTTCAGACTGTACCCAATGCCAACTTAAACATAGGCTTCGCAGCAGCATACCCTCGGCTATTCAGCTGGCTATTCTGCAGGGTGGGAGCGGGGGGTTTGGGGAGGGGGGTAGCAGGACAGGCCTCCTCCCAAAACAATTTGGAGAACAGTTAAAACTTGGGTAGAGACAATAATTAAGGTTTTGAAAGGCCATTAGCAATTTTGGAATTCAGATTGACTTGACAGCTTATAATATTTCTGCCACTAATCTCCATGGGAACCAATTTTTATCTGAAGCTATTTATCATTTGAGTTTTTTCTCTATCGACATTTTCTTTTGGCCTGTATGATTCAGACAATAAGTCAGTCATACCGTGTAGTTGTCTAACAATAATAAGATGTTTAAAAATCCAGTTCCAGTTTGCCATGATTTTCACAACTGATATACATTGCATGTTTATTTTCATAAAAATATACTTAAAAAACTAATGATAATCATTATAGTATTGAGTGTATAGCCATTTTAGGGAAGAAAAATAAAGTAAAATAAAATGAAATTTGCAGAAAAAAAGTAGATTTTAACTAACAAAGGGAGATTTGGAAAATTATATTTTGACAGCATTTTTCTTCACTAAAATATCTCCATAATTTCATGACAGCTGCTTTTGATGTGTTCTGCATATTAGCCAGCCACTTAACCACCAAGTGTGACTGACATAAGATTATATAACAATTACACAATGCAGACACATATGGAGCAGCCAAGCCTGATATCCACTGAAGTCTTTACCCCAGTGATCTTGGCTTCAGTCATTGAAAGAATTAGCAGGGAAGACAATGACCCTCTGACATAACATTACACAATCAAGACTTCTCCAGTGCTCCATTCAACAAAAGCCAGTCTGTCTGATTCATACACATTTAATTTTCATGCAAATAACTAAATAAAAGGGACTGACAGTACTTTATCTTCTAAAATTTACATCACTTAGATTGGATATTAGCCATAAAGTTTTATAATAATTGGGAGTTCAAGATTTAATGTCAACATTTTAAAATATTAACAAACAAATGCATCTAGGTCATTCCATGCCAAATCAGCCAGAATCAGAGACTTGCCTCAGGTCATCATCCCAAAAAAAAATTGAAAAATATCTCAGATGTAGTGCTACCTAATCTAAGCACTTGACCATAATTTGAAGTCTGTGCTGTCAAAAGTCATGGAGATATGACCATTAGAAATTTAGCGTGATTTAGTAACTTTTCAGGAAATGCATTTTCGTCTGATTTTGAAGCAGTGTATAAAGTCACATTTTGCAACTACAGGTCTAATATTTCGGTTATTAGGACAATTGCACCCATATTTTCAGTTTCTGGTGTCAGATTTGAAATATCTCTATTACCCAATTGGTGGCAGAGCCCCAAAAACGGCCGAAAACTCAAATTTTCAAAACGGATGTCTATCTGAAAGCTCATAATTTTCAATGGAAAAATTTGCAATAACTCATGCAATGGCTGTGAATATTAGTTCATAGTGTGTCTAACTACAATAAGTTTAAATTTAAATAATTTACCCATTACCAGAAATGTTGGAAAATTGGGATTTTTTCTCATTTTTGGTTTTTTTTTAAATTCATAGGACTAACATTCCAACTGAGTTGAGATATTTAAAGATACATTATTTAGACACCTAATTGGGAAATTTCATAGATTTAACTCCAAAAATGACTGAATCATGCAGGTTGGAAATAATAGTATTTTTTTATATTTTTAGTAAATTTTCATCTGTTCAACTTTCTCAGAGCATTTAGACCCACAAAAAAAACACATTCTGGGTATTTAATGCATACAATATGCAAATTACAGAGTCAAAAGTACAGCGGTTTTTTTAGTCCTGTCCCTGAAACAGAAAAAAACAATTTTTCACATTTTTCAATGATTGTGAGAAAAGTATTAATGCCATGGGGATTAGACCTATAAAAGGCTCAACTGGGATAAAAGATACCATATTTACCCAAAAATTATAAATATACATGCTATAGTTTTGGCTTGAGACCAAATACACAAAAATTTTTTTTCACATTTTTCAATAATTGTGAAGAAAAGTATTAATCTCATGTGGATTAAACCCCTAAAAGGCACGACTAGGATAAAAGATACAATAATGTCCCAAAAATAGAAAGTATACATCCCATAGTTTTGGTTTTACTCCCAATACACAAGTGGGACGCCCGTTATCCGTACGCCCGCCCGCTGGACGGACAAATTTTCCCAAAGTAACTACAATACCCGTCAGCAATGTATACATTGCCGAGGGTAAAAAGGCATTTCTGGACCAAAAAATGTTTTTAAAATGTTCAGCTGAAATTTCAAGATTTTCAAATTTTGACCCACAAACTAATTTTGTGCCAGGTCGCAGCAGCATGCAGTTTTCTTATTGAAGCTGCTTTGAAAGATATAATACTCACGGCACAGAATAACGACTGATCTCTTCTCCTTTTTTCCGAATGTCTCGAGAGTATAGCACCATTCGAGGTCTGATGGTCTTGAGGCAGCGAGGTAGAGGCCTGTCGTCATAAGGAGGGTCGTTGGTGAAGCAGCCCACATGTTCACAGCATTTCTCACCAGCTCTGTTGGAACAAACAACAGAAGTGGGTATGTTATGACAACTCCATTTTAAAATATTTTGCTTGAGCCTTGCAACAGATTTCTAGACCAATGTCCATTGATGAAAATGGAAAATTTTTGTCGAGGGAGCTCTTGGCTAGTAGTGGTGCAGTAGTGGTGCACCATTCCAAATTTTTATAAGGGAAAAATTCCTGCCATCAGGGTGTAATTCTGGCTAATAGTACCGTGAGGACTGTAAAAATGAACAGGAAATAATATTTTCACCACTGATGATTGGGAGAGTTGTAGCAGGGAAGAGCTCCACCAGTTTTCTGACCAAGGGAGCTCAGCTCCCCTAAGCTACCCCCCCCCCTTATTTCCATCACTGCTTGGCAATGTCAGCCACTACACTGGGTTCCCAATTATTATGCAACTATTTTTGTACAGTATCTCCACAAGAAATACCATTTTTTGGATATTCTTTACACACAATGACAATGTGAATCTTGAAGCAAATTTCCTGTTACTTTTGTCTAATTCAGTTGGTTCTCTGAGGAGTTATGCAATATAATCAGGTTTTGGGGGTTTCCCAATTATTATGCAATTTCTCGGAAAAGCATCAATTACCACCCAAAATCACCAGAGTTCCTCCGTGGCCTAATGCTTAAGAGTGCTTGTTTGCACAACCACTGGCTCTGAGGGCGTGGGTTCGAATCCCACCACGGAACTCAATTTAGTCCGAGCCCATGGGACATTAAATGGAGGCGGGTTGTATCCTGTGTTCTATGCTGGGGCAACTGAAAGACCCTGGGCATCCCTGAATTAATAGGGTATGTACCAGACTCACAGTCTTCTCATCTCATCATCATACGGCTATCGCCTGCCTCGATATAGCCCACTAAGGTGCTGCAGAGGCGTAAAACACAAACAAACAAACCACCCAAAATCAACTAAGTTGATTATGAAATGCTGTAAACATACACCTCATAACACTAAATGAAAAATTCACTGGTCAACAAAAAAAAAAATTCCGTCTACTACCTGAGGAAAAATACCTCTATAAACCTAATTCGAGCATGTTGATTCCAAATCTGATATCAGAATTTCTCCAGAACGTCTAGATTTTGAGTTATGGCCATGTCAATATTTGGCAAATAATCAGGCGTGAGAGCAATTCACGTGTAAAAGAAATACACTTTGCACTGTTGAAATTAAATACTGGAAAGTAAGCATATCTTAGTATTTACATAAGTTATTTTAAGATGCTGAAACTATATATAGCCAAAATATTTCAATCAGACATGTCCAGATACAAAAATTTGAGGGTGACAGGCTCCTGAAATGGGCGTTCTTTTGCAAAATTGTTATTGTTCAATATATTCCCATTTGGTGATATGAAAATGGCTAATGTGCAACTCCTACTGATAAATTATAATTTCTGTGTGTAAGAAAAGCATATCTAAGCACAGCGCTCCTGAATAAATTTCAAGGTTAAAAAAATTCGACAAGAAAACCAAAAGTTCATGCTTATAGAGCAGGGTCAGGAGAACATTTGAACACAAAAACCCAAAAATTCCGTTGGAAAAATTGTTGAGTTATATTCATTTCAAATTTTTGGGTTTATCACACTGATATTTTCAAGCTGATATGGGGTAATAGAAAGCTGTTCAAGTAATTTTGCGTGTTTAGAGGGAAAAATGTTGATGGTATATGACATTATTCTTTACTTTACATGACCATTGTTGCTGTGTGAGATATGCTTTGTCCAAATATAGTGTGCAGGGTGTGATAAACACACGTGACTGCATTTTATGGTAGTTGTCACACCGTAAGTTTGCAGTCTTTAAATATTGCCCCTGTTATTCTATTTGCATGGTTTATTGTATTAAGGCCATATCGTGTTTCAGCATCAATTTTCAAGCTATTTAGCATCTCACGTTCATAATATGATGGCCTGGTTGATAAGTTAGTCCATTAAATGAGTTTTTGTCCTGAAATTATTACCAAAAAAAGGAGCCCGTATTATTCATCAACTCACTTCATGGGACACAAAAACCTACAATTGGGGTGTATTTCTTGACATTTATGCTATGTTTATGTGAGATATTCAAGCAATTCATACAATCACATTCATTGCCTGTATGAATAATCCACATATTTAACTTGTACGCAATGTCACATTTTGACAAATAACATTGCAAAATGTCAAAAGAAAGGCTAAGCTAAGGGCAAATCAAGCAAAAAGCAAATGAAACATTTACAACAAAATAAAGAATCACTTTAGAAGGTCTACAAATTCTCATCTGACAGACATAATTAACAGTTTGAGATTTTTCAAAGCAATTGAATGAATGCTCGAGTGTTTCATTGTTGCCTGTACGTTGTTTCAATGAGTTTCTTTGTAGAAAACCATAAACAATTAATTAAATCACACCGGAAAATGCTGACAATGCTATAGAAATCTTCAGTATTTTGCAGAGCCTGTTGGCAGGGCGAGTGTAAATGAGTCCTGCAATGGGAGGATGACAGAGCCAGCCTCAGCCACTGTGTAGACCAGTGCCTAAAATTTGACATGGTTTTAACTGTTTTCCATACTGTTTTGCTCAAACCAACAATTTCTGTCAACAAGAAATCAAATTGCGCAGAATTAAATCATCAAATTTGCAACAATTTATGTGGTTCACATAACCCCTTCTTTAATGATGATCAAGCAGTCCTTTCAGAGTCGGAGCTCCAGGAGATGGAGTGAGACATAACTTTGGGCATATACATTCTCCTGAACATTTAATAATTGGCATTCAAAATCAGATTGGGAAAAAAGCATAAATTTCCTGAATATTTTTTATCTCAAATTTGTTAATATAAAATTATCAATTCATTTTTGTTTGCCCTTAGCAGCTCACAAATTGGTTTTAATTAGTGGCTGTTGCACCTCCTACAAAATTTTCATATATTGAAATAGTTATAAACCAACCAGAGGGTACTTAGTAAAAATCGCCTATTTCTTGCACCTCTTACCGTCAAATATTTGTAGTTGGAGAAGTCTGAGTAAACAATTAGGTCATATTTTGATTCAGGATATTAAAATCATCTCTACAAATGCTCAGATAATTTCTAAATCTACATTTTAATAGCTTAGAACACATTTCTTTTACACACAAATTGCTCTCACTCCTGCTTGTTTGCCAAATATTGACATGGGCATAAATCAAAATCTAGACGTTCTGCAGCAATTCTTATTTCAGATTTGGAATCAGCACGCTCGAATTAGGTTTATATCTATTTTTCCTCAGGTAGCAAAATCATCATTGACCAGTGAAATAGAAGCATAATTTCAAATGAGGTTGCCTTCACGACATTGGAAAACCTTTGAAATTGGCTTTTTCTTCAAAATAGAGCCTCCCATGTTCTTAAAAAAGGTAATATCACAGAAAATTCAGCTGAGAATATATCTCTAGCACATTAGGATATACTGTAAGATGAAACACCAAATCCATTATCTTCACAAAATATGCATCAAGTCAAAAACTCACAGCTTTGTTTCCCATTGGAATAGCATTGGCAATCGGATGAGCTCAATTCATTTCCAGATATTTTTCAAGTGGGACTATATTGGTGCAACTTGATATTCGTTGGTTTTTGGGAGTGTTCTAAACCTAAGGAAAGTGTATGCAGAATGAGCTTGGGAATGATATTGTATTTTGTCCGACCAGCAGAGGGCTCTTGTTTCACGAAAACAGTAATTTTAATGCTATTTCAATGCAGGGCAATAACATTTCTTGGATATGAATGCATGATGGTTATAGTACTTTTCCTTCAGTATTATGGGGTGGGCCTATTATGTTCATGACATTTACAGATCAGTTTGGGTGATTTTGGGTGGCAATGGATGCTTTTCTATGAAATTGCATTATAATTGGGATCACCTCAAAACCGGATTATAGCTTAACTTTCAACTTAGCCAATGGTATTGGACAAAATTGGCAGGATATTGGCTCCATGGCACATAATTTAAGAATTATTCATTCTTTTTTCTTTCTTTCCAAAACTACCAGCTAGTCCTCTGGCGACAGTTTTTTGTTTGTCGGACCGGGAATGCTGTGAACAAGTTTTCCAATTTTGTCAAGATAGGTTTTTGGATTTAGCTCTCTCAATCTGTGGAGCTCACTAAACTGTCACTATCGCATTAAAAAGAAAACTTAGAACTAAATAACACGGAAAATGAAAAAAGATTTTCAAATACTTACTGAACATATTGAACTAGTACTGCAGACAACACGAGTGTGTGAGCAATGAATTCCATAGTGGCTTAAGATAACAGGATACTCATTTATTTGAAGACCAGATAACTCAATCTGATCTTATCATGTTTGATTGGCTGACTTGTGAAACTGACCACTTGTCTCGTTTCCCAGTGATTCAATAGTATCTGTGATGTTTGCAAAATTCGTTTTGTCTACATGGGTTCCCATGCCATGCTGAGGTGAATCCAGCGTCATCAAAACATTGGCTTGGAAAAAATTCTTGTGTTTTAAAAAAGTCCATAAAAAAAATTAAATCAGCACAAAGAACTGTGGACTAAAGCCAAACATGGTTCTACCTTGAAACGTATTTGATAGTTTATTAACTGCCTCTACATACAGTTTCCAAGAGGTTGGCAAAATGTGTCTAGGTCATGGTCACACAACCCCTCGAATGAGAATCCAATTTTAATCACATGTAAATAGGTGTCAAGTTCAGAGTATATTGACCTGAGGCTCAAGACAGGGGATTATAGGCAGCAATCAGTGCAAAACAATACAACAAGATTAAAATCCCATCACCTGTTTCTTGAGAGAGCCTCATGAACGCTGTCAAAGTGGAAGATATCAGAGCAGAGCCATGGACTTTTTGCCAAAGATTTCTAAATTGAGACATTTTTAAGTCAATTCATCAACATGGAACTATCTATTTACTAAACCTTCATTGCAAGGGATATACCTGGAGAAGGCAAATTAAATGTATTGCCCGGTAGATGACAATATGCAAGGTAAGAGATCCAAATTCTCCTGAAACCATGTCAACACAGAAAACATTTGCCAACTCACCTGGCCACTTTGAGGCCATTTAATTCAGTATCAAAGAAGTCTGAAGGTGTAATTTAGCATAGATATGGCCAACAACGACTACATAGACAGTTCTGCATGGCGTTATGTTGCTGACAACAATTAGATTCATAGGAATTTGGCTTTTTTTGAAACATGTGCTTTTCACAAGACATTGTTATGATCTAACAGGAAGTGAAACAACAGTGCCACCTTACCTACCCATGTAGGTGTTGAATTGGTCATAGACTCATAGAAGAATTTGAAAAGTCTCACCTTGTAATTTATTGTCCACAGGGTATTGTAATGAGATATTCCAATAGCCCGTGCAATGCAGATGTAATTTATGAACAGTTCCATGTGGATAAATGAATGTCTAAATGTACAGATAAACAGCAGTTAGTCCCTGGCTCAGCCGCGTTTTCTCATGTTCTGACATTGTTACATGGGCCATCTTTACAAAAGACTGGATTATCTTGTTTAACATTGTTTGGCATTGACTGTTTGTTATAGTCACCTGTCTCGAACCTCAGATCAATGGAGTCCAAACTTGACATCCATTTAAATTTGATTACCTGTGTAGCCATGTGTCGGTGATTAATTTTCTCTCAGTTTCTCCAAACCAACTGCCATGTTCTTTTCTGTATTTCTTCAACTGATCAGTTTGGGGAGCTCATTAAAGTGTAATTCCTCTGTCTACAAGTTGACTGCTTTTTGCTGCCACCTAGGGTGCAAAATTCACGAGCTCCTTTGAGCGGTCAACTGAATTTCATTGTCTGGAAGAAACCAGGACAGTGTCCGAAGAAACCAGGACAGTTACATCATTTAGATATGGTCTAGTTTATTTCCAAAAACTCTGTAAGTGTCTAACCTGACTTTGGCTGGCTTCAATTTTAAGTAGACAGCTTGTAAATACCTAATTAAGTTGGAACTATTTTTATCATTGAAGATGTATACATTGTAGCCCAAATACAATGCCAGTATAGAGGGTGCCACTTGTGGCATACACAAGACATTTTGTTGAGTGTTACACAGCTTTTATAAAATTGTAAATTATATTGTTGTCCTAGTTAATAAATCTCTTTGAAGTAACAGAATAAATACAAATGAGTATTTTTGACATCACAAAGCAAAAACATTGGCTTTGTATGGACTTGTGAATAAGTGAGAGAGCATTCTTTTTGGACACTTTTCTGACCACAATTTACAGATGATTTCATATTTGTAGACTTTTCTCAAATTACAAAATATTTTGCAAAATTTCTGGTCTGACATCAGAAAATCCTGCCAGGTGATTGGTCAAGTTGCCCATTGCGTGTCAGCTTTTTTCAGCTTGCTTGAAGCAAGTGATGTTTGCTGGAAAAATGATATCATAATTTTGACCAATAGTATACAGCAAAGGCCAACTTGGTATTGTGGCAGTTGTTCACACGCGTCAAAATGCAATCCACATGAACTCTGTCACTTCTTCATGAAGAGCTGTATTTCACACTCCTGTGTACAACTGTTGATTGTTTCAATTGATATTAAATCAGTTTCAAGGTGACTCTGAATGGCTTCACATCTATTTACACTAAATTATCATGCATTGACCGAAAGCCGCGAGCATGGTCTATGACATCAGTAAGGGACTATTCAGAATTTATGACTGGGTTGAGGGGGAGATGGGAGTTTTACCTGAGCGGATACTACATGCTTCAGGTGGTACAGTACTAATTTTTATCTTTTGTTCAGAATCTACATGCCCGTAGTTTTGCCCGACGGAGCACCAATTTTTCACACATGTTTCAAGGGGGTACTTATTACTCACAACATGCTTAAGGGGGGGTATGAAATTTCAATATAAAAGGGGTAAACACTAAAAATTCACATGGAATGTATGAGAGGTACAAATAAGATGGAACCAAAGGGATATACGTTTTTGATAGAAAGTTCCAACAGAACTCTCAACCCCCCCCCCCCCAAATCATAAATTCTGAATGGTCGCTCAGGACAGGATGGTAGCCTAGTGACGTGGTCAACATTCATAAGAAAATCAGTGGAAATCAGATCAAGGACCCCACGATTGGTAGCCCATAGTCCTGCTGCCTGAGCTGAGCCCCTTTTCTGAGAAAATGTTACTCTTACAATTATGTAATAGATAACGCCCTCGTTTGTGACGATATGCAATATATCCGAGGGCTTTAGCCCGAGGATTATTGCAGATCGTCACAAACAAGGGTGTTATCTAACTTATACCACTAAGTGCAAAACAAATTAGTTTAAATCTCTTTGTTTGCCATTTAATCCTTCTTGTTTGACAATTCATTGTATTTGTTGCACATTCATGTTCTTCGGTTCATTTGGAGGCTGGCAGCCCTGAAGGCAACAGGTCAGAATTCTTTGTTCACAGGAAATGATACAATACATTAATTTTGTAGATAGATAGATAGAAAGATAGATGGATTGATAGATTAGATAGATTGAAATAACACAATATATTAATTTCATAGATTAATTTTATAAATAGATAAATAGATAGATAGATAGATAGATAGATAGATAGATAGATAGATAGATAGATAGATAGATAGATAGATAGACGGATAGAGAGATAGATAGAGAGATAGATAGATAGATAGATCGACAGTGCAGCCCTCTCAGCCAAGGTCTCTTTGGTAAGGCAGATTATTACAGTCACTGGGGCAAAATTGGATGTTGAAGTTACAAAAAACATCTGAAAAAAATAATAGAAAAGAAGAAGCAGGGGTTCGGGGGCAGCAGCCCCCGAATTAAGAAGATAAAATAATTCTTCGAGCTTGTCAAATATGGCCAAAACTGTTAGTCTGCTGCTCCGCAATTTTTTTGGCAGCTTAGCTATCCAGAATGAACTTTTTTATCAAGTTACCTAAAATTTGATGATCATTATTTTAGATATTGGTCCAAAAAAGAGTGAACACAGCCTTGATTCAATCTTCCTCCTTGTTTGCTGTCTGTGTTGTCCAGTTTTAATCCTTTGTTGGTCAGGTTTGTTTCAGTGTTTCCTTCAATTTTGTCAACTTGTAGTCAGCCAAGCATGCAATATCATGGTCAGGTGTATGAGCTGTGATATGCATTATATCAGAGCGAAATCCTGGCTTCTGATTGGCCAGAAAAAGCAAACAGTGGTATAAACATATTTATTTTCTGTATAAACAGTCATCACATGGATCACCAGATCGCACTCATTTGAATGCACAGAAATGGACTTGCAGAATGTATGATTGTATGTGCTGAAAATGTGTGAAACACAAACTGAAAGTCTCACTTGAAACCGCTAAAGTCAGTCCCTGTTAGGAGATCAATGGCTTAAAATGGCATGGTCACCCATGTAAAACGCTATGTCACTTTTCAGGAGAGAGTGGTGTCATGCCATCTCTCGGCCAATGAAAATTGCAAGAAAAATGATGTATTTTCTTCCTCAAATGTCTACAAATATGAAATCATCTGTAACGTGCATAAATGGCATAAGTAGATTGAATACCATCAAACTTCGGATGAGTAAAATCATCCCTTTCACAGGAAAAAGTTTACGCTGAGGTTTCAAAACTTTCTTTTGTCTCATGATTTCCAAACATTTTCATTCAAAGCAGTGTACTGGATCTTTGCCAGCAAACATGCTTTGTGAAAGTAGTTTGGCGTAGTAATATGGACAGCTGTTGTGCGACCTGATTTTGTGATCTGTCAAAAACAGATCAAATCAATGTTGACCCAATTGGATTTTCCAGGGACTGTCAGCATTAGCTTCACTTTCAACAAGAACCTTATCTTTGTTTGGTCTCTCCAATTTATTCGCCTTTTGTTGATTGATTATTTTACTCTTAGTGAAGGTAATAATTTCTTGAAACGGTTAAATCTATTACTTTAAAAGATGCTTTGTCTATGGAGAGTATACTATTTATATGTAATATACTAGGCTATAACAAATAGTGAATTGTAATTCATCAAATATAGAATATGATTGGACTCGTAAAAGCTATATTCAAGTGTCTTGGCCAATACAGCTTTTCTTCATCCAACTATAATTATATATATTGGACTTCTCGCTATTCAATATTTGTATAGCAATTTTGTAGATTCCACCGAAAAGGCACAATTAGGTCCATCAGTAGTGAACCAAGGCAGTCTGTTTGGGATTGTCGGTGAGATTCAATCAAGCAAGGCTGTCCAAATATGCACTCAATTAAGCATGCTTGTGCCAAACTTTTCAATTATTTGTCGTATCTGTGGGGGTACCAGTGTAATTTATGCCATTTTTTCCTTCGGGGTGAGTTACCATTCATCTATCAAAATATCAGAAAACAAAAGGACATCTTGGCCAGATTTGAGGTAGCCTAAGTTTTATCACAATTGGCACATTTATTAGGGAGAAGGTAAGTTAGAAATAGGTCAGGTGGCTCAACTGCCTCAGTTGTGGAGTAATTGTTCTGTAAAACTTTTTGTTTCTGTCATTTCAAAAATTCAAAATGCAGCAAACAGTGGAGTCATGCTTATGACAGAGCATGAAATGTACAGACAAAATAACATTATATTGGAGAAAAAAATCCAAATTCTCCTTATTTGAAATTAGCACATATTCTCACGACAGATGTCACAACTTACCCAACAATTTTTTCTGAAAATATGCCAACAACGCAAGGCTAAATCTGTTACTGCAATTTCAATTAGTATGAGTTGCTTGGCTAAGTTTTCCAGCTATCTACGTTGCATTTTAAGCTCATCTGATTGGTGTATGCTAGATAAAACGTCCTTCAAATTTGTATGTTGGACGTAGGAAGCTGTGAAAAATGTAATAATTATGCTTCAGTGAGCAGCTGAGCTTAGTTTGCGGATAAGATTAGCAACCAACAAGCACGTCTACTGGGCTTGATATACGTTTCTATGCTATTCAAATTAGTTTTATGCCATGTAATTCAGTGTCTCAACCAATCAGATCCAGTACATTTGCAACGTTTTACTTTCCTACTGCAGAAACTCATACTTGTTGAAATTGCAGTAAAACAAAAATCAAAAGACATGCTTCCACTGTGCTTAGTTATTTATTTCATATCAAAAGCAGGCAGCAAAACTTATCCCAAAGCACAACTTACCCTGGTCTTTCCTACTTAAATGCACACACATTGCAGAACTATTTGCTAGTTAAAGCCATTTATGAATTTTTGCTTAATAGGATGCGTAATAATGACTAATGAGTCTGATAATTCTTTTGTTATACATCCTATTAAGCATAAAAATCATTAATGGGTTCAACTATGTAAATAGTTCTGCATTGTTACTTCACTGAAAGGAAACCAGGCTGTTCCAATAACCAGTAAGTGGGACTCTCTTGGGTCAGCTTCAGGGGTGTGACATTTGGCTTTAATTTCAAGCCTCTTCTATGCATCTGCTATGACATGTTTGAGAAGTTTGGCGGTGTTGACCATTGTAGGTTGGCCATGCGTCTTGTGCACTCCTTCGGGGGAGTCCTTCTTCATCATCGTCAGAGGGGCTGCTGTTTCTGCTGAAGGAAAAGAAAGTTATGATGCAGAAAACGTCAAGGAATGTACAATCAAGTGTGTAGCAGCCAGGATGCACAAATTGGTTATGTTCCACAATTCGAAAGAATGCAAATGCTTTGATTGGCTGGCAGCTGCTCGTGATATTGGAACACTTCATGGGGAGTTGCATTCCACCATTGGCTTGAGAAAAGCTGAGGTGAGTCTTAACTATGTAGGCCCACTTCATCCAGCCATTTCCTTCTGACCAAACAAGTGTAAAATTGGTCCTGCAGTTTAGAGGTGCTTGTTAGAAGTGCTTGCAACCTCTTTTGCAAGAGGAATCGGGAGAAAGCTTTGCAATTGTTTGCAGGTGCGGGCAGTAATTTCATTGCCTGCCCACACTGTCACTATGTGCCATTTGCTCTATGCGAAGTGACCCAGTTGAGGCTTGGGTATGGCTTCAGTCAACACTTTTGACAGTCTGACAGGTGCATGTTAGTCAACTTGAATTCAAAACTGGATTGTAGACATCAAGAGACAATGCCTCCAAAATGTCGTCAAACCCACTTATAGTAGGCCTAAAGCCTGCTTCCCAGGCCAAATCAGAGTATGAAAATCTCAACACATTTACAACGTTTGCGTTTGAAAAAGCCAAACCTGTTAGTTCTAAGCCAAACCTAAATTAAAATGGTATGTTTTTGTAATTTTTTCATAGGAAGCATTATGATAAATTACAAATATAAATTATATCCATATTAGTATTATGAAACAGACTGGAGAATATTTCAGTCTCAAATATGGTGTAAGTACATAATTTTGTCAAAAATTACGCGAAGTAGTCAGGTTGATTTCAAGTCCCTCTTACTAGAATCATATAATCTTTGACCACAAACAATATTTTGAAATATAAAAATATGCGTAGGATTATTGAAAGTATAATCTAGCATACTGGCTATATTGAAATTTGATTGAATTTACTTGAAAGATGTAGTTTGACTTAAGGAGCAACATATGTACACCTGTCAGACTGTCCAAAATGTTGACTGAAGCCAAATCCAAGCCTTAACCTGGTCGCTTCGCATAGGGCAAACGTTACACAGTGTGTTTGGCCACTTGTAGACCATAATGTATACTATTTCATTCAGTAACAGTTAAATATGTGTGCAGCATGAAACAAAGGAAACAGAGAAAGGAAGGAACAAGGAGGAAAGCGAACATAAAATGAAGGGGAAAAGGAAGGACATTTAGGCCTAAACACACTTAGTACAAAGAAATACAGACAAGGTTGCTTACATTTCATTTCAGGTTTACAAAAATATGAATTACAGCATGAAGAGTAAATTATCACGCAGAATGCCCTTTAAAGTCAAGTGTCTCATGCATGTTATTTGTAAATATAGGAGGATTTTTGCAGGTGAAATGGCACTGGTTGCTGAGAGCGAGAAGTGGTTCAAACGTGGGTTTGTTCAATGCATGGGATTCTACAGAGTCTTATGGGCGGCTGGAGTTTGCAAGCGAGAACGCCATTGTCACTGGCTTCTACAAATCTGTCTTGGTGGATCATCAATGGGCGACATGCAGCCAGGTACGGTTCATACTTTAAGACTGCTACCAATGAATGTCTGCAGAGAAGTTCATCTGAGATATACATTCAGTAGCAAAAAAAATGTAACACTTCATTTTGGTCATCATTGGGAGAGAGCCAGCTCTCTCCCTCTGGGATCGGTATGATTGTCAGAAATTTTTGGATTCGCTTGTGAGAGACAAGGGAACACTTTCCAAAGTGTTTTTTTTATTCAAGGGCCTAATATGATGCATAAAAGAGGCGTGGTAATGACTTTTTGCTTCTTGTGATTCTGGTTTATTTAATATTAAGGTTTTAGTTTTCAACCAAATGGGTGTTTATTCACGCGGGAGCAGCCAGTAATTCATATTGACATTGAAAATTAAAATTTTAAAATTTGTTTCTTACATGTTAAATTTATTTTGTTACGTCTTTAAGGTTGTACCTGACAAAGTTAAGTGGTAATTTGGTAAATATTTCGAGGAAAAGGACAAATTCCAGTGTTTTATCAACATTCATAAATTCAGTTACATTCACTGACTGCTCCCTCAGTGTTACACACAGACTCAGCCATGGTGTAAATGTAAAAGGGATTCTGATTGGTCAAGATCCTAGGTTCATGCTACCTGGTCCATGATTGGCTCATGTCTTTCTGATAGCTTTTTGGACCCTTCTGTTAGGGCTAAAATTAAAATTTTAGGCTCTTTAGAATCCTCAATTCATAGACTATATTATTTCGTTTTTTCATGGAGATATATTTATTCATTGCTGAGAATTCGTTGAAAATGCATATATCAGCCATGGTGTAAATGTAAAAGGGATTCTGATTGGTCAAGATCCTAGGTTCATGCTACCTGGTCCATGATTGGCTCATGTCTTTCCAATAGTTTTTCGGACACTTCTGTTAGGGCTAAAATTAAAATTTTAGGCTCTTTAGAATTCCCATGTCTTAGACTATATTATTTCGTTTTTTCATGGAGATATATTTATTCATTGCTGAGAATTCGTTGAAAATGCATAGGCCTATACTTTTTTTGTGCATTGTTGATGCTAAATGATGTTAAATAGCACATTTTTACAATAAGAGGATTTGTTGTTCTTCTTTATTAAGTACATTCACACTAATTCAGTTTCATTCTATCTTTGTGATAAAATAAATATTTTTTTATTGTCAAGACAATTGATCTCTTCAAAAGCCATGAATTGGAAGTGTAGGCTGTAATCTGGAGGTGCCATCCAATTGAATGTGTATTTTCAATTGCATTTGATCCAAGCCAAAGAATGGCACTCTCTGTAATCCAATTGATTACAAGACCCTCTTCTGATTGCCAGATTTGAATATAATTGCACTTTTAGTCATGTCTTTTGAATAACTGCCCTTTCATTTCTTGATCACAGTATATTTGCTGCAAGGTGTGACAGTTCTTTTAGACTTTTAGTCTGAATATTAATATTTAAAGATGATCCTCTCCTATTGGTTTAAACTCAATCTGTTCCTATTGGCTGTTGGAAGTACCTGAACTAATAGACTAATTTCAGGGACGGTTCTCTCAGTAAACACTAGGGGAAAAGTGGTGCTTGGTGTCAGTACACTTAAAATTTCATTGGCTGATAGATTTCCCGCCCTTGCCTATGATTGGTCCACCCAAGGTGTCTCCAAGCTGGAGTATTTTTAATGCATTTTAATATATATATATATACCATTTATTCGTGCTTATCACACAATTTTACGTATTTTGAAAATAATACAATCAATAAATGTAATTAAATTAATAATTATATTCGGGAACCAAATGTAAATTTAAGGATAAATAGAGGATGCAGTCCTTCATCTCCTGTGAGGTCCAATTGTTCAGTTTTGAAACCCCCTGCACCACAAGTGAAAGTTCCCTTATGGCAGTTGCTGAGCCTTCCAAGCCTGAGTCCAAAATTAATCATAGCATTGTTTGTCCCCATACCAATTCAGATTACGTGCTTTAATGCTGCCTTTGGATGAGCTCAAAACCTTAATAATTGCTGCAACTCTCCTGTTGTTCCCTGAGATCATAGTATTATACAACCTCAAGAAACGTGAATGCAGGGCACTTTCCATGGGTATTGTTTCATGTAACTTTGAGCATTGTTGAGGCTTTATAACTTCCTAATTCTTTCAGATTAAATTTTGGAAGTAGTGTTTTTAGGTTTAATGGGCATACATCTTCCATGTGCGGAAAGCAAATTAAGAATCATGGAATTACCTAGAAGTTATTTGGGGCAAATGTTCAGCACATTCAGTGAAATGGGTCTATTGGCCAATATAAAAAAGAATATGTTGTCTCTGTCACACATAACTACATTAAACTTTCAGACTATATATACCAAACAATTTTTTAAAAGTGGATTATTATTACTTCTAAATAAGTAATATTAAAGCCTATTTCTGAACTTTAGTAAGCAAGTTGATAAACAGGCATTCCAAGTATACTAAGTATGTGGACCAAAAAAACGGTGCGGAAATAGGCAAGCCTATTCACGGTGCTTTAGTCAGTGCTAGTTGAGTTCCATTGCTTGAAAAATATAGGCCTATTTTGTCTTCAATCTGTCTGGTCCGCATTAATCTGGGTCTGCAGCTACTTGGTCCGCATCCTTTACTCCTAAGTGTTGTACCAGAGTGACAGACTGTAGCTTCCCTGGAAGATGCCTGCAGATTTGCAGTATTTAAACCAATTCAAGCCATTTGAAACACAAAAACTTATCAGGAAAAATCTGTATTTTGTCTACAGGTTTGGCAATAGGCTCAAATTAAAGCTTATTTCAAGTAGAAGAAATCCAGAGTCCAATTTTAAAATCCAATGTCGGATTTTTACAACTGCTTGCAGCCTGTATTGCAGGAGGAATTTTCAGTCAGCCTCCGACCATATAGGAAGTCGCACTATTTCACCTATCACCTTGAAACTTAGCATACAGTCTCAATATAATTTTATCTTGCTGCCATCAACTTTTGGTAAACTTCTGTGACATTAAAATTTTTATTTACGAAACTAAAATGTTCATTTTTTTGCGCGAATTTCAAATGACCATGCAGCTCCATGAAACCAGCACCAACAGCAGCAGTCAGATTCAATAGAAAGAATGAAGGAAGGGATGACAGAAGGATCGTATGAAGGAAGGCAGGAAGGAATGAAGGAAGGGATGAAGACACGAATGAAGGAACGAAAAAAGAAAGGAAAGTAGGAAGGAAAAAAGGGAGGGGAAGGAGGGAGGATAAACATGTGGATAGATAGATAGATGGATGGATGGATGGATGGATGGATGGATGGATGGATGGATGGATGGATGGATGGATGGATGGATGGATGGATGGATGGATGGATGGATGGATGGATGGATGGATGGATGGATGGATGGATGGATGGATAGATAGATAGATACTAAGTCTATCTAAAAGCAGCGTTAAAGTGCTTGCACGTTATTTCGAAGTTATCTTATTTTCAGACCTATAAATGGCATAAAAACAAATCTACGAGATTGCTGTACTTCAGCTGAAATCCTGCAGATCTAAAGGAATGTTGGATTTCACTGTTTTCCCAATCATGCATTGACAGCAGAATTTCTTGTTTTCCTCGAGATCTGCGTGAGTCTCGCTGCGACACTCTCTCGAGTCTTTTACATCGATATCTACCTGCGTGCGGCGAACTCATAACGTGCACAAGGCACTTTAAAGCGGACCTCATGGCATGCAGTGAGAATTTGCCATTAAATCAAAAATATGTGATAATAGTGAGAAACTTAGTTTTAAGTTCCCCATGGCCGAAAATTGAAATGGGAAATGCATATGGGAATTTTTTTTGTCTTTTGTTAAGTGCTAATTGCTAGAGATACCCTTGCTGCTCAGTGACCCGCGAAATTAGCTGCCTGCTGCAGGGGGAGTCCTTACTTGGGGAAGCCCCTTGGGGAATGCATATGACGTCATTCATTGCTATAGCATTTGGGTTGAATGGATTTCCCTTGCTAGAGAGTTTACTATGGGATTAACATGTACCAAAAGTTGATCACTTCATGTGGAGGCCTATCACATGATACATGGTAAATGGCATTAGGATTGAAGAGGGTAGGCAGCAGAAACTTGACCCACAAGGTTTGGCTGAATTTCAATGTCATAAGCGGCACCTCTTATACTAAGAGGTCCGCTAAAATTATTTGTTTACGTCAAAACCAATTATATAAAATTGATCAGCATCATCGATCATTTTCCCAAAAATCATTCAAGTTTGGCCATTTTCCTGCATAAAAAAAATCTTTTAAAAAACATCTTGCGATATAATATATTCAGTTTTCTGTAGTGATTGTCACTTTCACTTGAAACATTTTGCCTTCAATGCAATAGAAGATTTCTTCTTATTCATAGTTTGCCTTGAATTGTTTTCTTGCACCTCTGAGACAGTTGGGAACATCTTGGGAAAATTTAGTAAAACAAGCACAATTCAAAGGGCATGAAAATCATTCCTTTTCTTCGCTGTGTTCAAAATTGGTGAAACGCAAATTTTCATAGTCATGTGTAAAATCTAAATTTTTTGGCTTTTGGTCGTCTATTAGATAGGCTTTCAAATTACATGGTCTGTTTTTTTGCAAAATCTCAAATTTGATAGAACGGACCAGAGAAAGACAGGAAATGCTTCAACAAAATGTCAAAAACACTGGAGATCCCGCCATCATGGAAGAATGGAAGAATAGTGAGAATATAAAAAGGAAAAGGGAAAACATAGGCTGCACGGCAGCAAACCCTTGGCATTGAACAATCAACGAAAGGCAAATTTAAGACAAAATAGCATCTGCAGTATTTGTAACGACCATTTCCAATTCCCTGTTTAGCCTACAAACCTGTATATTATATTGTTATAGTGGCAAATTAAAAGCAATACACATTTTTAGATTCAAGACAAATTATGAAATATTGGCATTAATTCTTAAAAGTTATCAATAGTGTCATTTGCAAAATTTAAAACAAACTCAGCCTTTCAGACTATAGAATGCAAAAGCTTTGCCATCAAATTTAAATATGACAGAAAACATTAATTATTTTAGGTATCTGCCTAAATTTCCATGTGTTTTATGCCTAAAGGTGCAAGGGTACGGCATCGTGTTTTATTTGAAAATAAAGAGTTATTTTCAAATTTATGATAGATCTACTTTACTTTTATTGGGGCATTCAAACCAACAAAAAACATATCCAGGATATTTTACACATGCAAGTACAACCAAATTATGTGGAGATAGGTGTATAATATTATAAAGTCATTTTCTTGTTCTCCCGGGGCGGGGTTATTTCTTTTCGATAATTACACAAAGATCATCGCTAGTGATCAAATGATACACACCTGCATAATTCACTTTTAGACTGTTAGATATCATATTCAGATTGATTATAATATTGCCTTCCCAGTGATCTGGAAGTGAGGTGGCACACCCTCGTTCCTAATGGCCCCTGATCTATATAATATATATTTTTGCAATTTCACTTTTTTTACCCTTAAATTTGACCAAGAACACTAAAATTAGTAATTTGGATGATATATGATAATAACTGAATAGCTAAATATGAAACTGGTCATCATTGAAGAACTTCTCAGAAAAACCTGGATTTTTCTGAAATTCACATGTTTAAACCCTTCTGGAAGGCTTATATTTGCATTTTGATGACAGAATATGTGGTCTGATGATCCAGAATACAAATAGGTGCACTGTAGTTTTAAGTTTTAGACAAAAGAAATATGGAACTTTTATGACCTTCGAGGCAAAAACGTGAATTTTTGACAATTTCTTGAATTTTTAATCCAATAAAATTATTGCTGCGAAAATCTACTATAAACAGCAAAATAGTTCTTAAAGTTCCTTTCCCATGTCCTGACCTGTTGTAATATTATAAATGTACCACTTAAGCCACTACCATGGTTACACCACGGACAAAAATATTTTTTTTTAATTCAAAATTTTCAATTTTTTTGATTTTTGTAAAAAATTCATATCAATGTCCATCTTTTTGAAATGGAATGTTTAATATTTATATTTAGCTATTTTCAGGCAAAATTTCATGGGTCTAACACAAAAATTTACAGAATTATTCATAATTGAAAAAATAATATTTTTTCCAAATGTGCAACTTTCTATTTTGCTTAGAGCATTTAGACCCCCAAAAGGCACATCTTGGGTATTTTACACGTACTATAACCAAATTTCATGACCATATGTACAGCCACATTTTTATTCTGGTCCGGAAACGAAAAAAATCAATTTTTTCCAATTTTCTCTCTTTAAAAAAAAAAATCAGTACTGCATGAATTTGACCACAAAAAGGTACTACCGAGTTGTAAGGTCCATCAACGTTCTAAATATAACAAATGTACATAGCTTAGTTTTTTAATAACACCCAATACACTTAGGTGGACACCCGTGTGGCAGACACCAATGCACAAAAGTAACTACAATACCCTTGGCAATATACATTGCCAAGGGTAAAAAGGAAAATGCTCAAGCAAAAGAGGGATAACTGTCAGTAGTAACATGGGCAAGATGTACGAGAGAATAATAAACAAAAGAGTGAAGGTGAACATAGACATTAGCGAAATGCAAGGAGGAGGAAAGAAGGGAGCAAATACAGTAGACCACCTGCTGATCCTACAAGAACTCCAAAAAAATGGACAGGAAGTATGCATTGCATTCCTTGATGTAACAAAGGCATATGACAAAGCATGGCTAGAAGGAATAATGTATGTATACTTTTTGGCCAAGTGTGACCCCTTATAGTCAATAAAAACATATATATATATGTAATGGCCAAGCAAGGAATCAAAGCTAAGACCTGGAATATTATAAAGTAGAGATACAGGGCTGTTATTTGAGCTTCTTTGTATTGACCTGAAGTAATTCTGAGTACTCCGTTCATCAGTTTTTTTGTTTGGTGTTTGCTTGTTTGCTGTTTACATGTTTGCCTTCCACCATTTTGAAAAATAATGTGTATTGTGTTTTCGGTATATGCGAATGAGCTGTCCACCATTTTGAAAATGATGTGTATTGTGTTTTGTGTATGCAAATGAGCTGACCTGGTGACATTTTAAAATATGTGTATTGGTCATTTTCTGACCTGAAAATTGATTTTATCATGATACTAATTCACAAGAGATGAGATTTCAATAGTTATTTCAATCTCCAACTATTTCAGTCAGATATATGGATGGGCAATAGATAGATAGACAGACAGATAGATAAGGGTGGATATCATGGATAAGTTTTAAGTATTAGATATTTTATTGCATGAATTAGATGGATAGATTATATAGATCAAATTGATAGAATACACAGATTAGTTGGATTACACAGATTTATCAACAGGGTTTGGTAAGCCACTGCAATGAGTTGTGATTTGGTACTTGAAATAATTTGTTACACGGTACAAAATATCTGAGCAGGCTTAGCTCAGTTGTGGCGCACTGGGTTGCCAATTGCTGCCTGACTCCTGGGTCTGCAGTCTGGGAAATTACTGTCATATGAGGACAATTGCAATTCCAGCTGTCCTGGTCCTGATCTCTGTGCAGCCATCCTCATCACACAGCAGTGTGACAGTTACTGTAGTGGGACTTATTCTATAGATCCAATTTCGCGAAATACTGCAAAGTCATCAGCAGCTGATGACCATTCCCTAATTTCTCTGGAGCCTTTGGGTTCTTTTCCTAATTATGTAATGGATAGGTTTGTCAAAATTTACAGAGTTAGTTGATACTGTGATACAACTTTATGCCAAGTTTGGAAGTGATCATAGCAGCAGTTATTTTTAAATAGCCTGTCAAAGATGATTTTGAGCACTGCCAATTGGGTTGTTTTATTGATGATTATTTTGTGCTTGG
Source organism: Platynereis dumerilii (assembly GCA_026936325.1). NCBI lineage: Eukaryota > Metazoa > Annelida > Polychaeta > Phyllodocida > Nereididae > Platynereis > Platynereis dumerilii. Next base: position 2,277,958 of record JAPTHN010000010.1, read on the forward strand.
AAATTATGATGAGTTTCCTCTTTTTACTCTTCTTAGTTATTGCTGTACATTACTGAATTGGTACTTCTGAATTTTTCAGATAATAGTGTAAATTTTTCAGTTTTTCATATATTAGTGTACATTTTTCAGATATTAGTGTCCATTTTTCAGATATTAGTGCAAAGTTTTCAGGTATTAGTGTCAAGTTTTCAGATATTGCTGTAAATTTTTCATATATTAGTGTAGTTTTTTCAGATATTAGTGTCCATTTTTCAGATATTAAATGTAGTGTCAATTTTTCAGATATTAGTGTCAATTTTCCGTGATGGAAATATTAAAGCTACGGTTCTCTTCAATGCCACTGGGACAACGAAATTCAACTTCTGGAGAAGATCCAGGATCCTGGAATCCTCTTGGACGGACATTCAAGCAAACACTGATGCGAACCCCATCCTATTCAGCACTGAAGGGTAAGAACACTAATTTTGTGAATGTTGACACTTTTCTGTCATATTTTCATGATGTGGTTACAGTTGCATGCTATATTTTTGTCTGATGCAATAACACCCCTCACATTGCCCCCACGATAACATTGAGATTTCCTACTTCATGGCACTGTGTATGCCAAAAGGGAATATAAATATTCACAGCGACTGACTGATTTGGATTTGGTTTTTTTGACTTATGTTTGATATTAGGCTAGATTCTCATTGGTCAGTGGAAATTTAGACTGGAATCTCATTGGATTATCAGTTTTGTCCAATGAGAATGCAGCGTAATATGCTCCACTGGCATGGCTGGAAAAAGTAGGGAATTCGGGCATGTTATTGCCTGGAAATGTCTCAATCTCACTGGAAATTTTAACTTTGAAGTAGTCGCTTTACTCACAACCGCTGGTGAGAAATTTTGTTGTGCTTTACAGAATTGCCTGGAAATTTAGATTTTGTCTGGCACTGTCCACCGGTCAGTCATTGTCCAGTGGGCATTGGGCTGGATTCTCGTTGGCCAGGACATTAGGCTGCTTTCTCATTTGACAAACTATTCACTGCAGTGGGCAATAATGCAGATATCCGACTGAATTCTTATCAGTCAGCTCACTAATATCCAAAGTGTTGGATCTTTGTCAAAATCCACAATAATATAAGTGAGTTATTGCAACTGATTTGGGCATGTATTCAAATGTTTGGTCAAAATCCACAAGACTCACACCTGGTACTTTTTACTGAAAGTCTGGTCAATCAAAGTATGGTTATTTGGAATAATTTTCCTCTATCGATAATTTTTTATTTTGGGTATTAATGATGTGTTTAAACATTGTAATTGGACTTTTTGATATAAAAAAAATTACAGTCCCAAATGGGTGTTCTCTTAGATATTTTGATATGAAAATATATATTGGCACTTCTGAGATGTGTCTATACCTGTCTCTTTGCATCAAAAGCCTCCACCAGCGGTGGTGGGATATTCAGAAATGGGAGGCAAAACTATTGTTGTTCATACATGGTAGGGTCATGTCATGAATTTAATTTACAGTAGACAAAAATAACGTGCAAGCACTTTAACAGCTGCTTGTAGATATATAGGTGCAAGTATACTAATATACTAAATAAGTCTATCTGTCTATCAATCTATCTTTCCATCTATCTATCTATCTATCTATCTATCTATCTATCTATCTATCTATCTATCTATCTATCCTATTCAATCAGACGGTGTCAGTGCTCCTCAGCAATACTCGCAAAATTAGGTCAGTATGACCCAGTTACTTTGTTGCCTTGATTGACCTTTGACCTCAAGATAGTTAGCCTGTTTGTTTCCTTAATAATTTTTCCGTCAGAGAAAGGCACGAAAAGTTTTTCAACGCAAGAAAATATTCTATTTAGACTGCATGCAAAGTTTTAATGACATAGGTGAAAGAGCACGACCTTGGGAGTTGTCATAAGTTTTCCTGAACTCCTCTCGCAATACAGGCTGCAAGCAGCTGTAAAAACGAGTGCTTACAGAAAAACATTGGAATGTTTCTTGTGAGGTCACATCCCTATCCCTGCCTTGTTATTCTGTGTGACTCGTTTGCGTTTGTGAGGTCATATCCTATACTTGCAATACCAGCCGGGAAAGCCATTTGATAGATAGATAGATAGATAGATAGATAGATAGATAGATAGATAGATGGATAGGTGAGGTGTTTAAATGATTGAAGATTGTTTGACTGATTGGATGAATGATTAATTGATTGATTGTTTGACTGATAGATCCCTCATGAATTTATCCTTGCAAATAGATTTTCATAATGCAGTAATATCACATCATATGTGTATAGGCTATTATCATTTGATTCCCAGATTTAATATGCTGGGTATTGAAAGATTTCAGTCATATCAACATGCTCTTAGTTTGAAATTATTCAAATGCACTTCTGTGTGCAATAAAACATATTGATAGATAGACAGATTGATTACAGTGTGTCTGACGAAATTACGCAAGTCGCATATATTTCACAGTAGTATGAGAACTTTAGGGCCCAACATTGAATCCCTCTCACATAATCACAGGATAGGGCTTAGAAATCTTCCATGTAAGTGTCATTAAGTTTCATTGAGGCAAAATTGCATGAGGTACGCCATATTTTAAAAATATTTTGGAGTCTGAAGTGAAGAAATTGCAAATAAGCAAAATTTTTGACATTATGAAAATATCTAGTTGACAAATGATAGAATGCTAATGACTGAATAAAATAATTTGAAAATGTAACATTTTCAACGTTATTTCACACAACATGTGGATTTTGCGTAATTTCATCAGACACCAAAATATATAAACATATAGTTGAGTAGGAACGGGGGGTTCCCATGCACCCGAAAGATATATTTTTTTAACTTTGGTTTTCGGAATCCTCATAATGTGTAGAAAATATTTTTTTATGTTCCCATCGCCAATTATTGTCCCATGTCATCCGTACGGCGGCCATCTTGGATTAACGTCGAAATTGCCATAATTTTGACAAAAAATCACTAACTTCTAAACTACTGGTCACAAATAGACATATGATACCATTTTTTTAGGGCAAATCCACCTGGAGAGTTGATAAAAGAGGTCTATTTTGTGATTTGTTCAATTCTAAACATATAAAGGTAAATAAATAGGCAAAAATGGTGAATTTTTCACAAAAAAATCAGTTTTTTTTAATACAAGTAAAGCCAATTTTTTCAGGCACATTCTGATAGACAGATAGGTAAGAAAAGACTAGCTGTATATAGATCTATGCAAGACGTTTAAAATGACACCAAATAAATAGTTTACTATAAGTACAAGCAATTCTAGGTCAAGATAACTGAATGGAAGCGATTCAGTAGCGTCGCTGACGGCACAGTTTTCAATCTCACCTGGACGTCACTTCCGAAGTACTTGTCATTTATAGGCATATGATACCACTTTTTCAGGGTAAATCAGTCTGGGAAGTTGATTAATGAAGCCCATTTTGTGATTTATTCAGTCCTAAGTGCATAAATGTAAAATTGTTTTACAAAAATGGTAATCTCTAACTTCACTCATGGCCCCACAGCTTTATTGTCACTGGTCTAAGAGAGTGACAACGCTTACCTGTGTGTATATTTTCTCGAACAAGCTTTCACATTTCTTCACAGCCAAGATTTAAAATTTGGCACCATTGCCAGACCTCCTAATACCCACAGTCCCTTGCGCTTAACCTTCCTCCTTCTTCTCGGCTGTTCAACACGTCGGACGTGTGCTGGACAGCCACTTGCTTACAGGCGATTAAATGAATTTTGACATTTGTGTGGGTTTTTGAGTTATTCTAGACATTGTACTTGCTCTAATTTCTTTAATATTGTGCTTATTGGTGCCAGTGCTACCTGCTTCCTGTTACATGAAGCCTTCCTTCTGTGGATTCCTTGCTGCCCTGTTTGCTGGGTTGTGGGGGACTCTGGCCTTGGGGCCGGTCTCTGCTAGACTCCGGGTCCCATGGCTTGCAGGCTACTTTGTGGTCATAACCATTCTTCATCTCGGGTCCTGCCTGGCTAGCAGGGCCCCATGTTGCTTTGGCTCTGTCTGCCTTCCAGGACATTGACTCACCTTGGAGGGGGTTAGGGGAGATCCCTATGCAGGGGTTTTCCCTATCCTTGACCCTGCTGTTTGAATCTGCTCTGGGCTGCCCCTGCCACTGTTCTGTCGCTAGTATATATTGCCTAACTTTGCCTCCTGGTTGGCTGGAACCCTCCATCCCTCAGCAGGCTGGGAGTCCCCCCACCCTCATGGTCCCCCGTGGCTTTGGGGACATCCATTCAACCATGGCTATGACTGTTCTGCTTGGTTCTTGCCTTGGGCATCATTGCTCAGGGTGTCGAAGGGCCCCTAGTGCCACATCTTGAGGTGGGCTTCGGCAGCTGCAAGGGTTCTCAAGTTCAGGTCCTCTCTCCTGACAAGGCACATCTTGTGGAGCCTCCCTTCCCAGGCTGGTCAGGTTCTACTTTGCCAGGCTGTTTGGCCCTATTGCTCGTCCTGGAGTTGCAGCTGCTCCACGAGTCTGACTCATCGTGGTCACCACTGGGGACTTTGGTCTCCTTCCGTGGAAGCTGGCCCTCTTCCGTGAACTTCTCTAGCTGCCCTCATATACCTCCTTGTCTTGAGTCGTGGCTGTCCTAGCATCCTGGCTGGTCCTCAAATTTCCAATCTCGCCCTGGCATGTCTTGTCCTTGTCCTAGTCTCCTCATATGACTCGGTTGCCAGTGGTGGCTTTATCCTGTGCATGGTCTTTTATGTGCCGCCGGGGCATCGGGCGAGGGCCCCTCGCTGGCTGCCTGGTCATCTGGCTGCCTCTTCCTTGGCTGCTTCTTCATCTAGCTGCGGTTTCTGAGTCATCTGTCATGTCCATTGAGTGTTGGGCTATTGTCTTCCGACTCGATTGCTTTTGTTGTGGGTTGCCTAGGCTCCTCCTGATGTCTCCCTGTCTCAACATCTTACTTTTCTGTCCCTCTGGGGTTTGTTTACTGCATTTAGTGGGTTCTCCGACCCTCACAACCTTGGCCTGGACTCCTGTCTGGGCAAGTAGCCTACTCTCAATCATGCCTGCTGGCGGGATGGCTTCTTGCCCTTCAGCCCATTCTCCCCCAGCATTGGACCTGGGCTTCGTACCTTTTTCTGGCCTCCCACACCTTTCAGCTGCTCCGGGGCAGCCTCCCCTTGGCAAGTGGAGCCCTGGACCTAGCCTTCGCTCTGGCACTGCTCGTCTGGGTGATAGTTAGGTAAGCCTGGTGGCCTTTTTTTCGCTTGTTCCTCATTTGGCCTTTCTGCCTTGTGACTTTGCCTCGAAATCCTCCCGCCCCCTCCCCTATATGTGACCTATCATGCAGTACCTCTCCTTAGTCCGTCTAAGGCTCTCTCATGGCCCGAGTCAGATGGTGCCCCTAGATGCTGGCCCTCCAGGCGGCATGACCGGCTGGTCTCCGTGTCTCACAGAGGCTCCTGCTAGGTGTTGTTCCTGATGGCTGGCCCGCTCAGCTTTTGGATGTCTCCTTTACTTAAGCCCTGTCTGTTTTTCCCTTGCCAGGGTAGGGAGATTTCTTCTGACGCTGTAGACTTGCCCTGGGTGGGGCCTCTTTTGACCTGTTGTCTCTTAATCCACTCCTCTCCTTCTTGGGCTCGTCATTTCCCTGCTTGTCCATGGCCACTGTTGCTGCAAGTGTGCCAGCGCCCTTCGTCTGGTGGGGCCTCACTGGCCGCAGGGATCTCCTGGAGTCTCCTTGGTGCACTGGAGTTGGTCTCGGACAATCCTTCCAGAATGCCCTGCCTCTTCCATTCTGGGGCTGGTCTCCCTGGGACTAACACTGGTGGCCCTTGTGCCACTCCTGGATGCCTTCTGTGATAGTCCTTGGTACCTCTGCTTCGTTATGGTACATGCATCTCCTCTTCTCGAGTGTGGCACTTTCCTGGTGTGTGACCTTGACCCTTTTGGACAGGACCGCCGCTAGGTCTGTTTGGTTGACCAAATTCCGTCTGTTTGTTTGACCAAATTCCTCTTTCCTCAGACTTTCCTGTGGTCACTCTGCCCGGGCCCATCTTGACATAGGCAGGCCTTGACAATCCAGCAACAGATTCACTGTATATACATGGGCCAAGTAATAATATACTGAACTTCAAATAGACAGAGGTGGCCAGCCAATGAGACATTTGTTGTTCACACATTAGCCACACCCCAGTCAAGTCACCCCACTCTTTAATCTTTGAGTGACAGCTTTAATTTCTTAAATCTGCTTGACCAATGGCCAGGCCATTTGGGGAGGGGGTAAACAACCAGTAAAGGGGTGTTGCATTGCCTTGACTGATGCGTACAGACCCTTGACGCAGAATACACAATAGTCCAGGCTGAGTTGTCAGAGCATTTGCTGTCAGGATGCTCTACCCCAGTGGATGGCATACATGCTTCCTGTCAGGACTTCCCAGGCCACAGGTCCCAGCCAATTTATAGGCTCTCGGAATTTTCTTCCCTGAGGGACCAGAAAAGGAACATCCACTGATAAGGCACTCGAGTGGATTCCCAATGGCCTGCACATCATATCTCAGAGGTGGCACCAGGGTGGAATGGCCACCAGTGTTAGTCCCATGGTGGGCGAAGAGACAACTGACCATTGAGAGCAGAAGGACCACCCTCAGAACAACCGTCAGGGAGACCAGCCCAGAATGGAAGAGGAAGGGCATTCTGGAAGGATAGTCCGAGACCAGGAGCCTCTGTGAGACATCATGAGACCAGCCGGTCATGCCGCAAGGAGGGCCAGCAGCTAGGGGCACCATCTGACTCGGGCCATGAGAGAGCCTTAGATGGACTAAGGAGAGGTATTGCATGATAGGCCACATATAGGGGAGGGGGTGGGAGGATTTCGAGGCAAAGTCACAAGGCAGAAAGGCCAAGTGAGGAACAAGCAAAACAAAGGCCACCAGGCTTACCTAACTATAACCCAGGCGAGCAGTACCAGAGCGAAGGTCCAGGGCTCCACTTGCCAAGGGGAGGCTGCCCCGGAGCAGCTGAAAGGTGTGGGAGGCCGGAAAAAAGGCACGAAGCCCAGGTCCAATGCTGGGGAAGAATGGGCTGAAGGGCAAGAAGCCATCTCCCCAGCGGGCATGAGAGAGAGTACTTGCTCAGGCAGGAGTCCAGGCCAAGATTGTGGGGTTGGAGAACCCACCCAATGCAGTAAACAAACCCCAGAGGGACAGAAAAGTAAGATGTTGAGACAGGGAGACATCAGGAGGAGCCTAGACAACCCACAACAAAAGCAATCGAGTCGGAAGACAATAGCCCAACACTCAATGGACATGAAAGATGACTCAGAAACCACAGCTAGATGAGGAAGCAGCCAAGGAAGAGGCAGCCAGATGACCAGGCAGCCAGCGAGGGGCCCTCGCCCGATGCCCCGGCGGCACATAAAAGACCATGCACAGGATAAAGCCACCACTGGCAACCGAGTCATATGAGGAGACTAGGACAAGGACAAGACATGCCAGGGCGAGATTGGAAATTTGAGGACCAGCCAGGATGCTAGGACAGCCACGACTCAAGACAAGGAGAATTATGAGGGCAGCTAGAGAAGTTCACAGAAGAGGGCCAGCTTCCACGGAAGGAGACCAAAGTCCCCAGCGGTGACCACGATGAGTCAGACTCGTCGAGCAGCTGCAACTCCAGGAGGAGCAAAAGGGACAAACATCCTGGCAAAGGAGAACCTGACCAGCCTGGGAAGGGAGGCTCCACAAGATGTGCCTTGTCAGGAGAGAGGACCTGAACTTGAGAACCTTGCAGCTGCCGAAGCCCACCTCCAGATATAGCACCGGGGGCCCTTCGACAACCTGAGCAATGATTCCCAAGGCAAGAGCCAAGCAGAACAGTCAAAGCCATGGTTGAATGGATGTCCCCAAAGCCACGGGGGACCATGAGGGTGGGGGGACTCCAAGTCTGCAGAGGAATAGAGGGTTCCAGCCAATCAGGAGGCAAAGTTAGGCAATTAGTAGCGACAGAAAAGTGGCAGGGGCAGCCCAGAGCAGATTCAAACAGGTGATGACCACAAAGTAGCCTGCAAGCCATGGGACCCGGAGTCTAGCAGAGACCGGCCCCAAGGCCAGAGTCCCCCACAACCCAGCAAACAGGGCAGCAAGGAATCCACAGAAGGAAGGCTTCATGTAACAGGAAGCAGGTAGCACTGGCACCAATAAGCACAATATTAAAGAAATTAGAGCAAGTACAATGTCTAGAATAACTCAAAAACCCAGGCAAATGTCAATTCATTTAATTGCCTGTAAGCAAGTGGCTGTCCACTGTGTCCAGCACACGTCCGACGCGTTGAACAGCCGAGAAGAAGGAGGAAGGATAAGCACAAGGGACTGTGGGTATTAGGAGGTCTGGCAATGTTGCCAAATTTTAAATATTGGCTGTGAAGAAGTATGAAAGCTTGTTCGAGAAAATATACGCACAGGTAAGCGTTGTCACTCTCTTAGACCAGTGACAATAAAGCTGTGGGGCCATGAGTGAAGTTAGAGATTACCATTTTTGTAAAACAATTTTACATTTATGCACTTAGGACTGAATAAATCACAAAATGGGCTTCATTAATCAACTTCCCAGACTGATTTACCCTGAAAAAGTGGTATCATATGCCTATAAATGACAAGTACTTCGGAAGTGACGTCCAGGTGAGATTGAAAACTGTGCCGTCAGCGACGCTACTGAATCGCTTCCATTCAGTTATCTTGACCTAGAATTGCTTCTACTCATAGTAAACTATTTATTTTGGTGTCATTTTAAACGTCTTGCATAGATCTATATACAGCTAGTCTTTTCTTACCGATCTGTCCATCAGAATGTGCCTGAAGAAATTGGCTTTACTTGTATTAAAAAAAACGTTGATTTTTTGGTGGAAAATTCACCATTTTTGCCTATTTATTTACCTTTATATGTTTAGAATTGAACAAATCACAAAATAGACCTCTTTAATCAACTCTCCAGGTGGATTTGCCCTAAAAAAATGGTATCATATGTCTATTTGTGACCAGTAGTTTAGAAGTTAGTGATTTTTTGTCAAAATTATGGCAATTTCGACGTTAATCCAAGATGGCCGCCGTACGGATGACATGGGACAACAATTGGCGATGGGAACATAAAAAAATATTTTCTACACATTATGAGGATTCCGAAAACCAAAGTTAAAAAAATATATCTTTCGGGTGCATGGGAACTATATATATATATACATATCTAGTTCCTACTAGACTAATATGGCATAACTCAATTTTGCCTCCATGAAACTTAATGAAAATTACGTGGAAGATTTCAAAGCCCATTCCATCCATCCATCCATCCATATAGTAATGTGCGCCGAAGGCATTGTGGGATACCATGACGTCACATCGCCGTTTTTCCTTAATTTCCCAGACTAATCTTTCCTATCCCAATATGACACATGCCCTTGAAGATGCGTGACACTTTTTTCTATCAATTAATACCAAATTTAACCCTATCCATCCTCTATATTTTATGTTCACTCAATGGTACGTTTTCTGTGACCTGCGTAATTTCATCAGACACACGTAGTTGTTAGGTTGATAGATAGATAATTTTCAGAGTCTTTGCCCAAGTTTTAACGGTTTTCCAATTATTTTATTGGGAGAGTCCTGGCCATCCTGCTGCCAACCCTCCCAGCCAGTATGTCAATGGATTTCTCTGGCTTCAGAATAGCCTGTGAATAGCTGAGGGTATGCTGCCGCGCAGCCTATGTTTACTATATATTTGATGATTATTTATCAATCCTGTTTATCTATTTAATATCTAACTATTTATCTATCTATTTATCTAACTGTTCATGAAGCAGTTACATAACTGCCTTTCATACATTGAATATGAAATAAAAATGGAAGTTATGGTAACACTAAGGGCCGATTTTACCAACATAGTTTTAACAGTTAAGCCTGGTCTTAACTTCTTTAAACCTGGTTTAACTGAGTCCCTTTCACCAACTGAGTTTTAGTTGATAGACTTGTCAAGGTTCAGTGGTTGACAAATATTGTTAGACAACTTACAGATTAGTGATCTCAAACTGTTATTACAGATCTTGTATTAGTGTGCCATGTTCTTTTCAACTGCCACAGTGCTCTTGTGATGTCAGTATCAGCATAATGATTTCACAGTTGGTATATTCGCAGTTTCAGCTGTGTCATTTGGAACCCATACTGATCACACCATTAGCTACCATTACAAATCCACAATGAGCTGTTAGATTGTTCCTCAAAATTGATTATTCAGTTTGATGTTTTGAATAAATCCAAAAGTTTCAATATCCAGCTATATATAATGCATGGATTTTGTGTATAACTGCTATCAGTTTTAGCACTTTTACAAAAAAACAATTCATTCACTCTCGCATTCATTTGTTGGTCTGAGAGGTTATCATGTGCTGCTCTGTCTTGGCAAAAATAATATACTCAGGAACCGTTCAGAATTTAAGACCTAAGGGGGGGGAGTTTTGCTTGGGGGCATCCTTATCAGTGATTTCCAATGATGTTTATTTAATGATCGAATTCTTAGCCTCCTTGTCTGGCCTTTCCAAATTTTTGGGGAGCAACTACCCCCCTCCACCCATTTCGTCCTCTGGTATGCCCATGCAACACCGCCATGTTCACTTCCAAAAAATCCCCCCATCATCCCCATTCCAGTCATCAATTCTGAACAGTTTCTTTGGTGCAGATCTTATCTAAAAGGCTGAAAAGCCACAAGGTGCTGCCCTCAAGGAGAAATTTCACAACAGGACACCATGAATGTCCATGATGGATCAAGCAAGTGGCTCAAACATATCAGTTTCACCTGCTCCAACTGAATCAAACAACCATACCAATGAATGTAGATTAATCAATGGTCATTCACGCTTAGACAGCCCATAAGCCTGACTTGTTTGTAGCAGTTGGAATCAACACTCAAGCTTGGAGTGCCAATAGTGATGTCAGTATTGCAATACTGACATCATCTGTGCATATATTCACATGGAACATGGCACACTTATACGAGATCTGTAATAAAGTGGTGTCCCTTTGGGGCTGACCAGATAATATATGAGGGGGGGGGGCCGCTGGACTTATGATGAAAATAATTGGTTCAGCACTTGACACTGGAAAATAAATTTGCTCAGCACTTCAAAAAAAAGAAGTTTGTTTCCACCCAGGCACTCAGCACAGCCTTCATTGAATAAGTCAGACACACCTCCAAAGCTGGCCAATGAACAAGCCTACACACATGTAAATATATGCACATGATACACCTTGAATTTCATCTGAAATATAACAAAAAAGTTAATATATGAAGTTTGATGTTTGTGCGAGAGACTATGATACTTTGATACAGTCGTAGGATAGCTTGTTGTGTTGTTTTGTTGCTTGATAGCAATGATAGGTTGGTTAATGGGAAAGGGGGATATTTTGAACTCTTTTTTTTTTCACCGATACTGGGTCAGTGGCGTCCCTATGGGGGGCACGGGGGGGGGGCACATGCCCCCCCCCATATTGGACCTGTGTCCCCCAGGTGGCCCCCATATGAACTTTCCAACTCTGGCTAAAATATACAGTTAGTATAGTGGGTGCCTCCCCAGAGAATCGCATGGCCCCCCAGGTGCCCCCCCCCCCGCATGAGACCCCCCAGTTACGCCACTGGACTGGGTAGGCAATTATCTATTTTAAAAATTTCCAAGAACCCGCCCCCTCCCTTTTCTGTGTAGCCATATCTTTGTCTTTATTTGGGAAATTGAGACATTGTGTTTGTAAAGGCTGACCTGTTCGCACAACATGTGTAAACTTCCACTAAACTAAAATTCCTTGATACTGCTCTGCTTGACTGATTGGCTTAGCCAGACCAGGTCTTAGCTAAGATCTGGCTCTTCTCTTAATACCATGTTGGTGAAAACGGCCCTATAAGTCCTACAAAAACTTTTGAATGTTGAGCGAACTTCATGGCTGTGTTATTTACATATTATCATCTGTAAATATGCAAACTTTTTTTTTCAGCCATGAGCCAGAGAAAGTGCGTTTTACCATGTTCTCAAGTTATCCCTCAGCCACTTGTGGAAGTGAAGTGGGCTGGATGATGGTCATGGAGGGGAACAATGGCAGGTGCTCCTGGGGTTCTGATGATTCCTACCCTGCCTTCGCCTACAGCCCAAATACCAATGGTCGTCCTACGGCTGGTAAGGCATTTGTAAATTTGGAGTTGATCAAAGATGTAATTTTGGAGTGAAAGTAGAATAGATCAAATTAGAAAATTAACTTGCTAAATGCTGAATCTATAATAAATCGCAAAATTTAATATTTCTTTCACTTGTTGTTTGCAGATTGGAAATTTGGTGATGTGCTTGCCATCAAAGGTCTCTGCAAATTTTGAACCATATGTAACCGGAACAAATGCGGACTCTTATATGGTTGTAGGCCTGGTATCCTCATGAACAAAGTAGTGTGGCTCATTCTGATTATAGAATAACAATGGTGTATATATAGGAGAGAGCGGGCACGGTTCAAAGATTCAAAGATTCAAAGATTTTATTTCTCTTGAGACCCCCTTCAGGGTATGAGAGATGTTCAAGTAAACATGCAATTAATAAACCTAATTATATTACAATGGCGACGTCAAATATAAACTAGAATTACACAAAATGATATAAAGACTACAACATTTGGCAACTATGGCGAAGTAAGACATAAAAGAAATATAATACTGGAGTACTTCATTTAGTAAAAAGTGTAAAAGTACCTTGGATACAAGTTAAGTCTGTTAGGAACAACAATGCGTCTACCGCTCCTATTGGACATATCCTGAGGTAATGTAAAGTTTTGTGTCATAGTCATTTATTGTTTCTACTCTACCAAAGTGACACATAATAACAGATATAACAATTTTCAAGTTTCTCTGTTTTGAAGCACTTGTGGTACTCATGAGAATCGTCAGTGACAGTGTATATAAATTTGCATTATTAAACTTTTCAAAGTAAGGACAGTTCAAGATATCGACCGCTGAGCGCAAATAGTGCCACTAAGTCCAGTTTTGAAGCATTATTGTTTTTATATACATTTGTAGAAAATGTATGTATGAAGGTACGTACCAAAAATCATTCAAATCGGACTGGTATTGACCAAGCGAGAACTGAAAACAACTGTTCAAAAGTAAAAGGCCTTTTTCTCAAAATGCCATTTTTCCACTAAGCTCCTTTTTGCGCCGAGCGATCGATATAGTGAAATTCATCACCCTCATCCCTGTTCATACACAAGTCCAACATAATATTATGCTGGTCATCATTACAGCCAAACACTTTGATATAGAATTAGAGTGGACTGTGGCTCTGTGGAAATGGCACTTTGTTACTCATGATAGCCGATGAAGTGTCATCTTCTCTACTTTCAACATGGGAAACATAGAGGCTGTTTGATTCAAGAGAAAGCCATTTGACTTCTCATAACAGATTTTAGAGTGAAAATCAGATGCATAATCCTTTCGTTTGGCTGTCACCAAGAATTGGGATAAGTCTCCTTCAATCAAATTAACATTTTAATTGAAAGTATTGGGTTTGATCATAACAAACACTGGTCAACGATGATTTTGCTAACTGAGGAAAAATAGATATAAACATAATTCGAGCGTGCTGATTCCAAATCTGAAATCAGAATTTCTCCAGAACGTCTAGATTTTGAGTTATGCCCATGTCAATATTTGGCAAACAAGCAGGCGTGAGAGCAAATCGTGTGTAAAAGAAATGTGTTCTAAGCTATTAAAATTTAGATTTAGAAATTATCTTAGCATTTGTAGAGATGAGTTTAATATCCTGAATCAAAATATGACCTAATTGTTTACTTAGACTTCTCCAACTACAAATATTTGAGGGTAAGAGGTGTTACTAAGTAACATGATTGTTGGTTTATAACTATTTCAAGATATGAAAATTTTGTGTGAGGTGCTACAGCCAGTAATTAAAACCAATTTGTGAGCTGCTGAGGGCCTACTTTGCAAAAAAAAAATATATATATATAATTTTGTATTAACAAATTTGGTGAAAAAAATGTTCGGAAAATTTATGCTTTTTCCCAAATCTGATTTTGAATGTCCATTTTTAAATGCTCAGGAGAATGTATATGCCCAAAGTTATGTCAAATCACACTCCACCTCCAGTAGCTCAGACTCCGAAGGGACCGCTTGATCATCATTAAAGAAGGGGCCTTGTGAACCACATAAATTCTTGCAAATTTGATGGTTTAATTCTCCGCGATTTATTTCTTCTTGACAGAAATTGTTGGTTTGAGAAAAACAGTATGGAAAACAGTTGAAACTTTCAGGCACTGGTCTACACAGTGGCTGAGGCCGGCTCTGTGAGAGCTTTTAATTGACCAGGTCCATCCACGTGGAATTTTCAGAATGTAAACATTGGGCAATGATTGCTCGGGAGAGACAAAATAATCAAACTATCGACCTCAATTTTGCAGTGGTTTAACAAATTAAGATACAGTTATTGTGTCTGTTGTATCAGAATGAACATATAGCATCATTTAAGGTGTTCAAATAATGTCAGAATGTGCCTGGAAATATTTCCATAGGGCATTTAGTTGACTTCCTGAACAAATTCTCCCAACTGGGACCAATGTGAGCGAAATATTTGGGCCCCTTGAGGGGACAAAAAATATGGACATGTGAGGTCTACGATTGATTTCAACCAAACTTATGCATTGTCTCATGTTGTATGCCTTATAATATATATCAGGATAAATGAATGCTAGAGTAGTTAGAGTTAAATCAGGCAGAAAATGATTAAAAATATTATTTTGTTGAATGTTATTTCAACTTGGGTTAATGAATCACCCATCAGTATCCTCTTTAATTTCCTGGCACAGTGACATGGATGAATGATCTCATTATCATAATGCAAGTTTTCCAGGTATGTAACTTAGTGTGTTTGTTGAATGTTTGATTGTTTGGGTCAGCTACGCTGTATTGATTAGGCCTATGTTCTTAAAACAGCAGTTCAACAGAAAAGTGTGTTGTTATCATACAGATTGGGGGATTGAAACATGTTAACAACCAGATTATTATTAACTGTTGGTCACAGGATTTCACTTACTTTGTAAACAAACCAGATAATATGTTCGTTTGGAGGGCTTCCCCACAGACAAAAATAGCCCTCCCCCCTTATCGTAGTGCCACCTACCCATAATACCTGTCGTAGACAGACCTATTCCTTTAGCTGACATAGCTTGATGTTTTAAGTTATGATAATCTGTTTGTTGTCATAACTTAAAACAACAAGCTATGTTGGCTCAATGGAATTGTGCAACCATCTGTCTCAATCATTTAAGCTGACTCAAAATTCGATTTTAACAGTGTTCCACGCGAATGTTACATGCTGCATCACAGCTATATGGATTGTAAAATTGTCCTCATGTCCAAACAAGGCCTGAGCTTCTGAACATGGAATGGTCTTTATGTTCTGATAAATGTACTTCAATTAAGTGAGGATCTCTCAGAAAATGTTCAGCAATATTATTGTATCCATAGTACCTCAATGGGATTGGAATGGCCAGTTATAGCTTTAATTGCAATAGAAATACAATGTAGGATAATACTTTTGTCATAATAGTTATCCTAAAGATTGCAGTCCTATCATATTTGTATATCTTGCCATTTTCAAATTGCACAATATCAAAACTGTTAATTGTTATCAAATGCATAATATTAGGCCTATTTTAATAGCAAACATTCCCATTATTATATGGTAGTTCGCTATTCAGGTGCATTTCTACAACTAACAATATGATAAAATTATCTGTAGATTTTATGATATAGGCTACTATTCATTAGTTATAACAAAGTATGGAATGAATTATAGTTTGACAAAAAACGAAGGCTCTGGATGTGGGGACAAGGAATTCAAAAGAAAAATGGCCAATGGACAGGGGGACGCAAAACCCATCCAGAGCCTTATAACAGGAGCTTTTCATATTTTTGACTGCAATAAGTTTCTAAAGTAGCTTTTTGGTGACTTAAATCTAATAATAACGTGATTATTAACTTTCTTAGTATAGAAAAATAACGTGCAAGCACTTTAACAGCTGCTTTTAGATATGTGTCTATCTATGTGGCTATCTATGTGTCTAAGTATTTATCTAAGTATGTATCTATGTGTCAATCTATGTGTCAATCTATGTGTCAATCTATGTGTCAATCTATGTGTCTATCTATGTCTATCTATGTGTCTATCTATCTATCTATCTATCTATCTATCTATCTATCTATCTATCTATCTATCTATCTATCTATCTATCTATCTATCTATCTATCTATCTATCTGCCTACATGTATACCTTCCCTCCCTCCTTCCCCCCTGCCTTTTCCTTCCTACTTTCCTTCCCTTTTTCTTCCTTTTTCTTTCCTTCATTCCATCCTTCCTGCCTTCCTTCATAACCTTCCTTCATCCCTTCCTTCCTTCATCCCTTCCTTCCTTCATCCCTTCCTTCCTTCATCCCTTCCTTCATTCTTTCATTGAATCTGTAGACACTGGATCTGACTGCTGCTGTTGATGCTGGTGCTGATGCTGTTGATGCTTGCCATTTGAAATTCGCGCCAAAAATGAGCATTTTAGCTTCGTAAATAAAACTTTTAATGTCACAGAAGTTTACCAAAAGTTGATGGAAACAAGATAAAATTATATTGTGAGTGTATACTAAGTTTCAATGTGATAGGTGAAATAGTGTGACCTCCTGTATGGTCAGAACCTTACCAAAAATGCCTTGTGTAATACAGGCTGCAAGCAGCTGTAAAAACATAGATTTTGACACCAAGTTGACACTTCTATCTCAATTATATTGCCACATAATGGCAATTAGACGTTTGTTAACTTTGTATTGTGCATAATAACGGCCACGTTGGCTATCAGATATTAATATCAGACTTAGACATACTTTTATGTCTTTACTGAATTCCTTGATGTCAAAAACATAGGTATAGACAGTAAAATGACTTCTCTATCCCATGTAGTTTGCAAGATATGAGCAATTTTTTCTTGGATAGTGCGTAACGGCAGCCATTTTGGATATTCTCAGTTTATGACCAGGGCTTAGCAGTGGGCTAAAAGTGGTAAACTTTTTTTAATGAATACAATGTATCTAGCATACTTACCAACCCAAATCCGTTAATAAACTAAATAAAGCAATTTATTGTAACCTGGGGCAGTTGTTGAGCTAGAATTACTGGACTAATATTCGCGTGAGCGAATGGGCTGCGAAGCAGCCCATTCGCGGAACGCAAACTTAGCGCAACAGGTGCCTGACATGTTGTTGTTGACAACAGCTTTACTGACCTGATTTGGTGAACCGCCTGAACCTGCGATGCGAGAGCCATTCGTCACCTTCAAATTTAGTTTAGTAGAAACTCACATAACTTAAGTTTATCATTCCAATGTATCAGAATATTTTCAATGGGTGTTATAATCACTGCTTAGTGCGTAATAAGTGAATTTCAGAGGAAAAAGTCTCAGTTTTCTAAATTTCTTCAAGAAACATCAGCGACAGTTTCCGTCATTTTCCGCCAGATGGCGTCTGGTGTTGTGCAGGCTACTGTGGCGATCCTGTGATTTAGTTAATTAACTAGATCGCTTCTTAGAGAAGTGAGTTTTTATCGCACACATGAGTTTTTGGTGTTGTTTTAAAGCTCTTGAAGAGATCTGAATGACGCAGGTAGGCCTACTACATAAAATCTGGCTCACACGAATCTTTGGCTGTGCCAACTACATATTATAGCCCCTTCAAGAGCTGCCTATTTAAGACATTATCAACTCAACACATAAAATGGTGAGCCTGTGATATGATGATACGCTGCTCGATGGCTTCGTCCTTGCCAAATGAGTGCAGCAGAAGTGATGCTCTAAATTGCTCTTCAATGAATTCAACTGCTCTATCAACGATAGATATTTTGAAGTATCTTAAAAATAACAAGTATGGTTTATCAAATATATCTCTTTATTAAAGAGAAACTTCTTCTCAAAATACTGTTCAGTAACATAAACAAAAGAGTAGTATAATACAATCAGCTGTGGTTTATTAACATATTTTACACAAAGGTTGCAGATAAATCCATTATAGGCCCCGTCCACTTGACAAGATATGCTATCATTTCAATTGATACATTGCTTCAACTTAATATTTCAATTTTTGATATCTAACGAATTACTGAAATTTTTACAGTCTATTCTAATTGTTTAAGTACAAGCAATTCTTTGAACACAAGATTCAAAACAGTATCAATGGCATAATTTTACTCAACAACAGCTTTGATCGTATTGTCACAGTTTCCACAATACAATTTTTTTCAGGTAGATTTTTTTTTACAGTTTTATATTTTTCTTACAAAAACATGTGAGATCATCTGCTTCCGGTTAATTTGCAAAACGGAAGTGCCAAGTGCGCATGCGTAGATGCATTTCCTGCCGCAATGACGTGATGGTTGTTATCACAGAAGAGTTATCTATTTCTGAAACAAGAAATGTAAAACAAATGTTATCATACCTTGTTTTTTTTTATTTATTTGCTTGAAAAGGGGATAAAACATTTCACTTGATTTAACCGGTATTTGTAATATATCGACCTTGCTTGAAATTATTCTATAATTCTGAAAATTCTTTAGAATTACAATGTACAATGTATACCTTAATATATTATTATAGTTATATATTTTCAACCTTTCTGAGGTGTGTCAATTATGCTTCTCAGGCAGACTTATTTATAAATTATTCATAGTTATTTTGGTCGTAAATAGCAATCATCAAAAAAAAATTGAACCGACAACCAACAGGACAATCTATCTACAAAACAACATTTTGATGACTTTGAAACTACTCATGCACAATAAATCACAATATAATGGTGAATATCTCAAGCTTTGCGCTGCAACATGCTTTCTGAATTGGCATTAAGCATATTGAAGAAAAAACAACAACAAAAAAACATTAAAATGTAGTGCATGGATTGCACCTTCCCAGCACTTTAAGTGCACAGACAAGTAGCATGCTGCGTGCAAGTCCAAAATAATGACTTTGCCAATTCATAAAGTGTTGATGAAGATCGTCCGCATCCGCGAACATGAAACGGTTCTCATGCAGATGTTTTTGGCCCTGCATTTGCTGGAACCTTTTCACGACTGACACAATGCATGCATCACTGAAAACAGTTATGGATGACATCAGTCAAGTTGATACTGACACCTGGTTTCCAATCATGTTTACATGGGAGTATGTGACAGGATTTTCAAATCCACTTCTGTGCAAGGCAGTCGACTAAAAATCATATGCTGTTCCTTCAAGGCTATTTTCATCCATTATTGTTTATGCAACAGATATTATGGTGTGGATGTTTACTTGCCTGCATATTTATATAGCGTACACACTACATATACTAAGATGTTGGCATCAATTAATGCTGTTATATTTCTGTCTGCCTCAGCCTGGGATTAAACCCTGGCCATATAGACTGAAAGGCGGGGATGCTATCCATTACGCCACTTGGGCCTGCAGGTGTGGCTGGCAGAATTTTAAGGGAGTCATCCAAGTGCCTCTACTATGCAAGATCCTCTGTGGCTTATAAGTTTGAAGGTTTAAGGGGTTTTTAGAACTAATGGTGAAACTAAAAGTAATTTAACTGTTAAGATCACATTTAACAATAATGATCCACCTTATTCGATTCATGCATTCACAATTGAGCAGAAACACATTAATCAAAGGTCTATATTTAGAAACTTCTGAACCTACATAGATGCTGATGACACCCTTTTGTTTGTGTTGGTACCCAGTCAAAGGAGAAAGATGGATTCGGGGGATTCCCCCTAATCGGATAGTTCTGCTGGAGATCTGAGATGCCATTTACAAAAAGTTATAATTGCCTCATATCAACATCAGAGCTGGAGTAACTGACCTATCAGATCCTCATTTGGTCCAAGGAATCACAGAAATAATAGGATTCTTGCATTTCATCCACTTCTGTCACAATATGTGTTGATGCTTTGGTCGCCAGGTGTCAGATTATGCTGCTGACAATTGTGCCCCCTTGTGCAAGCCTTTCTCACTTGTCACATGCCCCAACTTACGTCTTGTGAGATCCACAGTCAGTATCAACAAAGGTTCTTCTACGTCTACCTACATAATTCTACCAGCTAGGCTACAGCAGATATATTAGGGGCCTAAACAAACATAGTATATTTCTTATTATGTCCATGCATTATGTACAGTTTCTAGATTGCTTGTAATTGTAAATGTCTACATGTATAGGAAGCATGATGAAACATTCATGATATAAATAGTCCTATATATATTGGAGGCTACAAAAATCTACTGCTGAAACTACAGGCAAACTAGGACGATAATTAGATATATGTGATTACTTAGCTAATGGCAATATTACATCTTATGATTTAAAAAGACTACATTCTAAAGAAGCATTAGAGTATGATTAGATTTTGTTAGTAATCAACGCCTAATATTCTATTGAAGCAAAGGAACATGTAATTATCTAGGTCTACTGGGGATATATTTTACCTTGCTACTTCCATTAATGGGAAGCAACAGATTCATCTGAGCTTTCTGACAAAGCAGTGTCTTCGCCAATGTGAGCACGTTTTCCCATCCTGAGCATACTCATTGCCCTTTTTTCTTCTACTTCATTGTCTCTTTTTCCCATCCTGAGCATACCCATTGCTCTTTTTTCTTCTTCATTTATATCTTCTCGTTTTCCCATTCTGAGCATACCCATTGCTCTTTTTTCTTCTTCATTTATATCTTCTCGTTTTCCCATACGAAGCATACCCATTGCTCTTTTTTCTTCTTCATTTATGTCTTCTCGTTTTCCCATACGAAGCATACCCATTGCCCTTTTTTCTTCTTCATTTATATCTTCTCGTTTTCCCATACGAAGCATACCCATTGCTCTTTTTTCTTCTTCATTTATATCTTCTCGTTTTCCCATCCTGAGCATGCCCATTGCTCGTTTTTCTTCTTCATTTATATCTTCTCGTTTTCCCATACGAAGCATACCCATTGCTCTTTTTTCTTCTTCATTTATATCTTCTCGTTTTCCCATCCTGAGCATGCCCATTGCTCGTTTTTCTTCTTCATTTATATCTTCTCGTTTTCCCATACGAAGCATACCCATTGCTCTTTTTTCTTCTTCATTTATGTCTTGTCGTTTTCCCATTCTTAGCATGCCCATTGCTCTTTTTTCTTCTTCATTTATGTCTTGTCGTTTTCCCATTCTGAGCATACCCATTGCTCTTTTTTCTTCTTCATTTATATCTTCTCGTTTTCCCATTCTGAGCATACCCATTGCTCTTTTTTCTTCTTCATTTATATCTTCTCGTTTTCCCATACGAAGCATACCCATTGCTCTTTTTTCTTCTTCATTTATGTCTTCTCGTTTTCCCATACGAAGCATACCCATTGCCCTTTTTTCTTCTTCATTTATATCTTCTCGTTTTCCCATACGAAGCATACCCATTGCCCTTTTTTCCTCCTGAGTTACTTCATTTTCCCTTTTCCCCATTCTTAACATGCCCATAGCTCTCTTTTCCTCTTCAAGATCCCTCTTGCCCATTCTGAGCATACCCATTGCTCTCTTTTCATCTAAGTTTTCATATTCTCTTTTGCCCATTCGCAGCATTCCCATTGCTCTCTTTTCCTGAAGTTCGTCTTCTGAGTCTCTTTTACCCATTCTTAGCATACCCATGGCCCTCTTCTCATCAGGAGAATCGTTAAATTCTCTTTTGCCCATTCTAAGCATTCCCATAGCTCGCTTTTGTTCTGTGTATTCATCTAAATCTCTTTTGCCCATCCTTAACATGCTCATGGCCCGCTTACCCATCCTCAACATATTCATCTTTCTTTTACCTTCTTCTGTGAATTCTTGCTGCTCATCATCCCTTTTACCCATTCTCAACATGCTCATGCCTCGTTTTCCCATTCTGAGCATGCTCATTTTTCGCTTGTACTGCTCAATTGCATCCTTCTTACCCATGCGTAACATACTCATAGCACGACCCATCCTCAACATACCCATTGCCCTTTTCTCATCTACTTCAGGTTCTATCTCTTCTTCCCTTTTGCCCATACGTAACATGCTCATGCCCCTCTTCCCCATGCGTAGCATGCTCATTGCTCTTTTATCCATTTCATGCTCAGTGTCTGTTTCCTCTGACCTTCCCATGCGAAGCATGCTCACCGCTTTTTTGTCAAGGTCACGAAGACCAAGGCGTGGTAGAGGAACAGCACGCTCTTCTTTGTCATCTTCGTCAGCAAAATTTTCCCGAAGACCTAATCTGGGCAGGGGTGCAGCGCGCTGATATTCTAGCTCTCTTAAGCCAAGGCGTGGCAGGGTTTCCAAATCGCGATATCCCACACGAGGCCGAGGAATAGCACGATATCCCAGGCGGGGAAGGGGTGCAGCGCGGATCTCATTCTCAACATCTCTGAGTCCCAGTCGGGGCAACACTCCTCCGCTCACCTCTCTCTTCTCCTTGTGTGATCCTTCAACTTCATTAGCGACCTCTTCGGCTGAACGTACAAAACGCCCAAAGCGAGGGAGTTCATCAAAGGATGTAGCTTCATCTGCAACCATTCGTCGATACTCATCAATCACCTTATCAAGGTTTCCGACTCGAGGAATTGGAGGGTGGCGCTTGCTTGGCTCCATGATGTCCACCAAGTCCTTGCCCATCCTTGGCACATCAAATAGTTGGCGAGATTCATACTGGTCATAAGGTGCTGATCTTCCAAGACGCAACATCCCAAAACCACGCTTGCCCATCCTTAACATTCGGATTGCTCGCTTCTCTCTGTCATTTTCTGCACTGCTCAATGCTGAAACAAACAATGGTAGTCATGAGACTGTGACTAGTGGGGTAAAAGGAGAATAAGACATCATTTCTAGATCGCATCTTGCAACCTGCAGTAGACCTTACAACATACTTCGAAAGCATTACAGTCCTCGTCATACTTACATGGAATCTCAAGTTATTTTCTATGCTGTTGAACTGTGATGTCAGAGATGACTCTATTCTAGCATTGCAAAATATGTAAATTAACTATAAGCTGTGATGTCATTTCAAACTGGGTCAGATTCCCCAGCTTCTAGCCAATGTTGATCCTCCTGAACTGAGCGTCACAGTTTCAACACAGTGTCAAAGTAAGAATTTTATCAGGGATAGCCCCTACAACCACATCATCACAGCTTGATAGCCAATGGGCTCACAGTAAACTACGCATCACAGTTCAAACATTGATATATCGAAGGAAGCATTACTTTTGTGATCCCAATGATTTATCACAGCAATCACCAGTCTAATCCTACCAAATGGCAGCTTTGTGAGCATTCACAGTAGACAACTGTTATAATCCCCATGGAGTTGTTTGATTAATCTACAAACTTGCTAACTTACAACTTTAAACTTTGATGGAAGTTGGTATAAACAGAAGGCTTTGACAATTTGTTTGTAAACACATGGCTTATATTATGTATATTTGTGCTGGCAGCCCATTGGCTGAGAGGCTGTGATGTCAAACTTGTGTGGGTTTTCCCAGACCAAATTTTCACTCTGACATTGAGTTGAAACAGTGATGCTCAGTTTGGTGGATTCACATTGGCTAGAAGCTGGGGAATCTGACCCAGTTTAAAAATGACACAGCTTGAAGTTAATTTAAATATATTGCAATGCTAGAAAAGTGTCATCTCTGGCATCAAAGTTCAACAGTATAGAAAAGAACTTGAGATTCCATGTAAGTATGACGAGGACTGTAATTCAGAAATGACTGAGAATGTTGCTCTATACCTGTATTACACTTGCGTGTATCATGGTGACTACTCAACCAATTATTATAGAATTAGAAAATGGCTATTAATTTGTGAACTTATCTTTACATTATAAGGAAAGCTAAAATATATTTATGATTAATCATATGGTCTTGACTATAAGTCCTGGTGTGACTGAGAGGCCTAACAGCTCCCTCTGCTGTTCACTTGCTAAAGACAGCAGAAATCGAACATGCCTAAAATCAGAGATTGGGTGTGGGGTAGTCGAACAGATTCAGAGATGTTTAATAATGGATGAAAAGTAGGTTTTTCACAATATTTGTCTTTATTTTCTACTTAACATATCATTAATGTTAACAACTTTCCTTTTGTTCATCACAATTTCCCCATTTACCGTTAGAAATCAATAATCCCAGATGAGCGCCACATCTTTATTTACAATTTATACAGTTCCGGAATATGTATGAAGTTTTATGTCAAAACCAGTTTTAATTTCTGTGTATTTTCAATTGGACACAGCCTCAAGCTGCGAATCCATGCGATAGGCCTTTGTAGATGAATAATGCTGTGAGCTAGTTCGTATACTTTGGCAACCTGGAAATATGAAGAGGGGTGTTCTTTTTTCATTTTTGCTCAGTGTTCTGGTACAAGTATATCTCCTTAGGTAAGAGGGATGCAGAGTCTCCATCTTTTCCATCAGTTCAACCACTCCCATTACTAACTACAGTATCTTTCTAATGTTGATTCAACATATTCTGCATAATTTCATATTTCCCACGTTACAGGCTGTTTCATTAAAATATTATGTCGTGATTGATTGTTTAATAATTCAATATGAGAGTGTAACAGTGTTGATCACACAAACAGCTGAAGAAGAAATTACATTTTTTCCAGGTCAAGAGTGTTCAGGGGAGGGGGTGGATGTTTCGAGGCCCCTCTGGTCCCCTCAGTCAAGCTGTGCCAAAAAATAATTTTGACTGGCACATGGATGTAGCCCTGATGATTTTAATCAAGAGAAAGCAAAGTACACACATTTATTCGGACAGACTGAGGGCAAATTTGGGACGAGAGGAAATTGGCAGAAGAGATAAGGCAGCATGCACCGGAGAAGGGCACTGCTTTGATTTTACAGCACATTGAAAATATTAAGTGCTCACAACCAGCAAAGATATGAGAAGGCAGTTAATGGTCAATAAAGTGTATATACGAGGGGTTTTCGAAAAGTTCTGTCCAACATATCATAACTTTAACTGGATTTGACATAAATTATATCATAAGAATAAAATTAAATTTTTGATTTGTTGCCATGGAATGAAGAAGTCATGAAGTGCGGTCCAGATTTTTCTCCAACAATGAATTTAGTTATTAAATGGACATATTGACTTTTCATATTCGCGCAGCGAAACAGCAGAAGGCCGTTTTGCGAAGCGAATTGAGCAAAAGAGAGGTTTCAAAAATCTGTGCAGTGATGGTCTCAACATCAATGGTCGACAGCAGGAAATTAGGTCAAGTGGGTCCAGCTTCTTATCAATGATTGAGTTTCGAATTTAACAAAACATGACATATTCATATTCAAAAGGGTCTTAAAATTTATATTTTCTCTCAATAATATTCCCTATACATATAATTTTTATGGAATAGTTAATTATAAGCCTTGAAAAGCTAAATTAAATTATTAACATGTGATTTATTTCATTTCGAAACAGACAACTAGAAAACATTACAAAAATTAAAGTTAAATAATCTTTTTCAACTGATGATTATGTAACAGTGAGCAATTAATCTACATGCAGATCATGTTGTTGTTTTTTTTAATCACAATTATGTAATATCAACAATCTAGCATAGCCTTAAATTTGGCGGCTTTCAGTGTTGTCTTCCTTTTTACTATTTAACCGATTATCTATCAATCTATTTATCCTTAAATGGCTTACTCCTATTTATTTTTTATCCTATCTATCTATCTATCTATCTATCTATCTATCTATCTATCTATCTATCTATCTATCTATCTATCTATCTATCTATCTACACCGTTGCTCATAAATATGGAATACTTCAACATTCTCCATTGAAATTGACAAATTTAGCAACTTCTTCTGGAGCACATGATGGTCTGATTCAATGGTAACTACTTCCAATGATCGCTAAAGGGAACAAAATGCTCTTGTGTAAAACGCATGTTGCAGCGTTAACCTCAGGAAAAGTTACAGCAGCACGAAATATGGAAATTCGGGGGGTTTTTTAGGGTGAGGCGCATTCAACCAAAAAGTTTTAATTCTTGCAGAAAATGTAATTGAGGCTTTCAAAGAGTGATTAGAGAAGATGATTTGACCCTTACAATGGACCTTGCTTGCATTCACACTCTGAAATGTACTGTTAATTGACACTTTTTTTCAAAAAAGTATTCCATATTGATGAGCAGGAGTGTATCTATCTATCTATCTATATATATATTCAAGTTTTGATCTATTTTATCTTTTTAATAGGTTCTAGTCTAAATTTCTCTCTATTTCTCTATTTATCTGTCTTTCGATTTTTATGAATCAGTAACTTAACTGCCTTTCATACATGTATTGAATATGAAATAAATTTAATGAAAAATATGGTAACGCTATAAGTCCTACAAAACTTTTTAAGTGCTGCATGAATGTCAAGGCTGTGCCATTTACATATCATCTCTTGTAATAATTACATGTAAATAATGTAACAAGTTTAAGGCCTATTGGGTTTGTGTGTGTTACCAACTTACCATGCTCTGGATCGCACTTCAAGACTTTTGGTTTCCATGGCAACAAATAAACCATTTATTTTTATTTATATGACCTTCAGTTATTGCGGATTGTTTTAAATTACTTCAATATTATCTGATGCTAATATCATCTGTATGTAAGCTGAAGTTATGAGAAGTTAGACAGAACTTTTTGAAAACCCCTCGTAGGTTTCACGATTAGTTGTGAAATTGCTAGATTATAGGTGGCTTGATCAGTAAGTTCTGAGTAGGGGGAACCGGGGCACATTGGGACGCTTTTAATGTCTACTAATTTTGCTCAGTGCTGAAAGCACTGAGCAACTCACAAGTTTGCATGAATATCACTAATGCTGTTGAGCTTAAATGCAAGGCATAATAAACTAGACTGAACCTACCCTTTTGCAGCCAGACAACAAAATGAGCCGTAATCATGACTGTCCCAATGTGCCCCGACGGGGCACATTGGGACATCAATTAAAAAATCATTTTAACACTCAATGTGCAATAGATATTACATATAAGTAGTGCGTAAGACAATATACAGTGCATTAACACCTTGTTGTGCCAAAAGTTAATAACTTTTTAAAAATAGTTTTAAACATTTAACATAAAATGTCCTGGGTGCGGACATCTATGTAAGTAACAGAGAGTGCTTTGCGATAAATTGTTCACAGAGCATGGTAATCCACTATGCCTCTATAAGTGCGTCCCAATGTTCCCCGAATTCACTGTCCCAATGAGCCCCGATATGACTTTATGCCAAAATGCTAATTTCTCAGGCACCAGTGAGTGTGTTTATCAGGATAGCAATTCATAACTGTTCGTTACGATGTATCAAATTCATACAAGCATTGAGAAAGCCTCATCGTTCATAGTTTGTCCACAGAATGGTTTGAATTGAACCCATCCGTATTTACTTAAGTAGTAGGAAAACAAACTTTTCCTCGCCATACTTCTGCATGTGGCTGTAATTTGTCAATAAAATGATAGAAACGTCAGGTTGTGAAATTACAAGATAGGATGGCACTCTGCCATCCCATAGTGCCCCGCGTCCCAATGTGCCCTGGTTCCCCCTACACTTATATCCAGAATGGCTGAATGGGTGATTTGTAAACCGTACTACATGTGATTACAATGTTCACAAAAAAGTTCCCTTAAAAAGGGTACTGTATCCATAGAAACATAAATCTGACAGCATCTGGCAATGTGGTTTGGTTTTTGCAATATCTAAAAGTATCAGATACAGGAGTGTGTAAATACATATTGTACCCCGTTGCTCATAAATATGGAATACTTGAGCAATCTCCACATGCAGAAACCGATACCTTTGGCAACTTCTGCTGGAGATCATTGAGGTCCGATTCAGTTGGTGATACTTCCAATGACTGTCATATCGTCCCTCAGGCAGAGCTACAGCGGAGTGGCGTATGGAAATTGTGGGTGTTACGAAGATAGGGCGCATCCGAATGAAAATTACAAATTGTTGTTAAATAGTGGTTAAACATTCAAAGAATGACTAGTATATAGGGAAGACAACTAGATCTTCAGGGTGGACCTTCCTTTCAGTCATATTTACTCCAAATAATGTATTCCATATTTATGAGCTACAGTTAAATGTGCCGCTACAGTCAATGTGCCAAGAAGCATCATGGGAGAGGGGCCAATTCCCAGCTTTGTGTTTTCAAAATACGTGTACCCTAATAATCCATTGCATCGATTCTACTCATTTATCTTCGTATATGGAAGCATTTAAATTTTGTAAATCGGCCAATTATTGATTAACTTTGCTAAAATAAAATTCAGTCAGACTGGCAATCTTCACGCCTTTGTCAACAATTTCACTTGAAGTTATAACTTCACAAAGACATTACTCATTATTGACTATACATCTCCACTGATTAAAGAATGCTTAGTTTCAAGGCAAAATTAAATCAACTTATAGCTTAAATATTATGTTTCACTTCCTGCACTTGTACATTGTATGCCCACACCAGTTTTTATGGTG
Source organism: Platynereis dumerilii (assembly GCA_026936325.1). Taxonomy (NCBI): domain Eukaryota; kingdom Metazoa; phylum Annelida; class Polychaeta; order Phyllodocida; family Nereididae; genus Platynereis; species Platynereis dumerilii. Next base: position 2,306,556 of record JAPTHN010000010.1, read on the forward strand.
TTCAGAGTATGTCGGGGCAAGAAGCCCGGGTTAGGTGAGAGCCCCCCCCCCCCAGGGTTATATCTAAATTAAAATTTTGGTGCGTTTTCTTATTGATGAGATTGAAGCTAGAGGCTTTTTAGGTGATGTCAAAAATTTTCAGTGCAAACAGCACCAAACCATATAGTAGAAATTAAAGAACCTAAAAAATATGCATGGTTTTTGTAACTTTGAGTAATTCTTTGAAAGGGGCTGTCAGAAATAACTTTGGAAGTATAATGGATATCTGCATTGCTTCACTTTTTGACAATCATATAAATATGATTTGGATCATGTTTTTTGCATTTTAGTTAAAAATATAGAGGTCAAATTAAAATATGTGTGTTAGGGGCGAGAGGCCCCACAATGGTATGGGGCATGAGGCCCCCTTCACTTGGGCCTCGAAGCTGCTTCAGGAACAATTTAATAATGTGTACTTTACCTTAAATCTTGACAGAATAGCTAACTAAAATAGAAAAAATTTGGCCGAAATTGAAAAAGGGCATAAAATATTAAAAAATATGAACAGAAAAAGTAAATAGAATGCCTTAAAAATGATAGAAGAACCCCAAGAAATAACTTTCAAGCTGAATGCGCTCGCAAAAAAATTGCCATAGGATTATAATAGGGGGGCTTCTTGCCCGACGGGTGGGGTAAGAAGGCCTTTTGCAATTTTTTACAAAAATGGCTGTAACACGTTTTTAAAAATTGGTAGACATTTTTTTCACTAGTTATAAGTAGAGTCAAGTGATCCCTTCCTGACAGCGTACGCATTCAAATAATTGACCATAAAAGGTAGGTCAAATCACACCTCGAAATTAAGGGGGGCTGCATGCCCCACGCTAGTCTACATGTATGGTCAGACAGTATAAGGTTCCCTGTAACTTTGGTGTAACTTATATGGTACAGAATACTTATCTGTATGTGTTTTCACAAGTAAAGACATTGATACAAAAAACGTACAAGGTTGTTAAGGCATTACACAACCAGGCTGTGAACAAGACTCGTTGGCTGTGGGTGAAGCGCACACTGAAGCAGTCAATCAAGGCACTGGTGTTAGATTCAATCTGTTAGGCTTGTTCAGGCTTGTTACCTGCAAATTCCCTGGGAGAGTTAGCAAAGATGAAGTTAGGGACAATGTGTCGCAAGTTGCGAGTCCTGGGCTTTGCGACAGCCCAATCCTGCCTTCCTCAAAATCAAAGCATAAATGCATGGTAAATTTAAAAAAAGAAAGAATATCAAACGGGTATCCCAGTCGGGAAATGTTAAATAATATATGAAGCACGCCACTTGGTGGCCGGGTTTGTTTCAACTTGGAAATGCAAACGATGAGGATGGACCACAATAGTGATACTCAATCAGTTAATTTTTGCTGTATGACAGACAAATATAATAAATGATCAGTTGCTATAAACTATTCTGTAGACCTGTTTACTTTGTAGTTGATCGTTATATTTAGTATAATTGTTTTTCTAGATTACTTCAAGGAGCGTCAATTTTTTATGGAGTCTCTATCCCCAATTGCAGGAAATATCAAACTTTTAAAAATAAATTGTGTAGATGGTCGTTGAACAATGGTGATTTTGCCTTGAAACTAACAATTCTTTAATCAGTGGAAATGTAGTCAATAATGAAAAAAGTATTTGTGAAGTTATAACTTCAAGTGAGATTGTTGACAAAGGCGTGAAGATTGATAGTCGGAGTGAATTTTCATAGAAATTGTCACGGAAGAGGAGCAGAGTGGAGATTGGAGTCGGGGGTAATCCATGGAGGAACATTTGGCCCACACTTGTCCCTGCGTGTAATTGTGCTCCTGATCAAAGCATTATCAGTAACAAGCAAGGGAGGAAACTCTGCTGATGAAACAAGGAATTAAATGCCTCTTTTCCTAAAAGAATGCTGGGCGATAACATGGGAAAACTTGTTTGATGTTTTTGTTACGTAATCACATCATCCCTCATTCTAATATTGCTAAGCTTTGCTAGGAGCGGAGAGATAACTGCCATGCTCCACCTTCCCCTGCTCACCCGCAGTGAACTTCTCTCTCAAATGTGGACAACTGCTCAATCATTTGGAAAAGCACGTTTGTCTGTGTCTCGATGTATTTTACCACATTTGGTAATGTGCTCTATGTAATTATCTATAGACCAGCAGCAGACATTATTTGTGATTGCAACTCTGTCTATAGGCCTCGATCAATTTTTATGTGGTCTTAAATTGAAAGATTGTGATGTCACAGATTCAGGGGCATTATTTTGTATTTAGTATATTACAAGCAAAGATTTCTATGTTTACTTGGATATCTGCGCTGCTTCAATGAAGCATTACTGAATCAAACAGTCCCTACTTATCCTCAAAGGATCGAGACACTATGACTGATAACAATTTTAAAGAGTGATTTGAAATTTTGAGCCTTAGTGTCTTGTGAAGAACAATAAAACAGACTTTGTTTGGGAAACATTGAAACAGAAGAAATGGTTTGTTGTGGTTGCTCACAAAAAATAACAATGTCCGGCAGTTTCAAATTCCTTTGTCATTTTAACCGTGATGTCAAACTCTGAACTGAGTGTCACAGATTGATTAGACCAATCACATTCAATTCACGGCTACCCTGATGATGTCACAGGTTCAACTGCAAAACGAAGTTTTCAAAAAACGTAAAGCTGTGAAAATTATAATAAAAAGTTTATTTCTCAGTAAGTCTGGATAGAATAATCAGGGTGATTAGATTTCGTTGGCTGTTTAATTGTCACTTGGGCCTATTCGTTTGCAGGATTTTGATCGAAACTTGTACTGCAGAAAAGACTAACTATGCTCTGTAGAAAGAATCTTCTCACAGCAGTGATCAATTGTCATTACTTATACCATTTAACAAAATCGGCTATACTCTCGGGGCAATTTGAAATGGAGTCTTTTATTCTTGAAACCAATAACAGAGAAAGACTAGCTAGAAAGCCTTTCAGAAACAAATCATTGCAGTCTGCTAATTGATTTTCTGACAGACATCCCCAAGACACGCCATGATGTTCATCATTGAAACTGGAAATGTCTTTTGATTCACTAAGGTTTTTGAATACAAACCTTTCCCTGATGCTGCAGGATTTATACCACCGAGGTTAGCTTAAATACAGTTGCTTATAATAGTTTTCATAGCTGTATGTTTTTTTGAAAACTGCGTTTTGCAGTTAAACCGTGACATCATCGGGTATCGGTGAATGTGATTGGACTTCAACCTGTGACACTAGAGTTTAACATCACAGTTTTTGACAAAGGAATCTAAAACTGCCAGGCAATGTTATTTTTTGTGTACAACCACAACAAACAACTTAGAACTGTCTAAGCCGAGTGTCACACCTCACCAGAAGAGTCTCAACATGCTCAATGTTTTCCAAACAAAGTGTGTTATTGTTTTTACAAGACATTTGTCATAAAAATTTCAAATAGGCCAAATCCGCCCCTGCTCTGCCTCACAAAAAAATTCCTATTTATCCAAGACTGTATACATATAGGGCCTGATGAGATGCAATATACAATTAAATGACTCAGATGGGTAAGTCAGGGTTTCTGTGGCTCGTGCCCCAGGTTGTTGAATGTCATTGGAGTAAATTGTTGGTTGATGTCGCATAATTTTACACAAACTGGACAAATTAGGCGAGGCAAGGATCGTGGCAACGAGAGAAGGATTAAACAGCTGTCCAATTTGAGCCTGACCTGGAATAGCCAAGCTCCACTTCTCTGCCTGGATGGCCATTGATACTGGAGTTGCGATGTCCCTCTCTATAAGGCTGCAACTCTGATGGGCCTGTAGTTGGTGTTGAGTTGTCCTCGCCTGTTCATTCACAGCTTCCCACAATGTAACATGGGGCAATGTATGTGAACAATGCCTGCGTCTCTATCTACTTTTCCTATTGGCTGAGCAGTGATGAGCCTAATGCCCTCTGACGTAAACCATCGAACACTATAAAGAAATGACCGGCCCAACAAAAAGCTGTCATGCCCGTTAGACCACCGACTGGTCACTCGCCACGTTGGCCCTTTCTTTGGGCCAATCGCTATCCCTCCATTCGTCAATAGGCAGGAAACGGCAATTTCAAGATGGCGGCCTGCCTGATGTGAGTGATAATGAGTGCAATGAAGGGTTTTGTGCGAATTACGTGACCTGTCTGCCTCGTTCTCTTTTCATTTTCCTGACCTCAAGTATTTCCCTAACAATTAGCACGGAACTGAAGCAATGAGGAGTTGGGCGTGGATGGACTGAAGACTTAACTTCAACTTCCTGAACTGTAAGGTCCACCATTTGTAGATCTGATACTTTGAAAAGAGTGTGTGTGATGCAACTATAACCTGTTGATGAGACTTCGGACAAGTTGTATTCAGCACATTTGTATTGAATTTTCATCATTATATCAATTCTATGGCATCATTGGAGATTGATAATGAGATACAGGTGCTTTTTAATATCTTTGCACGGCCTATACCATTCTATATTTTCTGTTGCCTGTGCCTTATAAAACTATTTCCCACTGCTAAAATGGCTCTGATAATTCATATCCGTCATACAAAGGAAAATCAGACATGTGAAATTTTGGACGGCCTACACGTTCTTGTGCACATGTTCAGGCGATAAAAACAGCCTTAGATAATTTTGAGGAAGGAAACACGAAGTACTAATATTTTTAAAGTAAAGCAGAGAATCATGACTGTCACGTTGGATTCACATGCATGCGTCGACAGAGAAAATACTGTAGATGAGTTGCACAGCTGTCAATCGCAAGTGAACATCCAAATCAGGTCGTCTGGAAGTTAGATTAAATTTTAGAAAACACTTTTTTTTTCTTTACTTTTGTGTGATTGACATGTCTGAGCTCTTCCATACATTCTCGCAGAAGGTAAGAGTTGGACAAGATTTTTTATAGCTCTATGCAGATTAGCAGTCCACTGGAAAAATTAATTTTTTTATTATCAATCTGCAACCTAAAATGACAAATGACAAATGATTTATTTCAATCAAAAGACCCCTCGCAGGGGTATGCGAGTTACATAATTTGTATAAAAACACTAATTTGGCAAGTGCGGAACATGGAAAAACAAAACAGATTTGGCATATATCGGAACATAAGTTATAACATACAAATTTTTTTTATAAAGAGAGCTTATACACACGGCATTTTCACACAATGACTACACTAATAAACTTTCTGAGTACTCTTTTGAACTACAATAACAATGAAATTATTCTGTCTCTGTTCGGGACTGACAAGTGGCAGCAGAATGCTGACAGTCCCTGGAAAATCGAATTGGGTCAACATTAATTTGATCTGTTTTGAACAGATCACAAGATGAGGTCGAACGACACCTGCCCATATTACTACGCCAAACTACTTTCACAAAGCATGGTTGCTGGCAAAGATCCAGTACACCGCTTTGAATGAAAATGTTTGGAAATCATGAGACAAATGAAAGTCTTGAAACTTTAGCATAAACTTATGTAGGCCTATGTGAAAGGGATGATTTTACTCATCAGAGTTTGATGGTATTCAATCTACTTATGCCATTTCTGCATGTTAAATTGTTGTCAGAAAAGTGTCCAAAAAGAATGCTCTCCCACTTATTCATGTGTCCATACAAAGCCAATGTTTTTGCTTTGTGACATAAAAAATACTCATTTGTATTTATTCTGTTACTTTATGGAGACAACAATATAATTTACATTTTCATAAAAGCTGTGTAACACTCAACAAAATGTCTTGTCTATGCCACAATTGGCCCCCTCTATACTGGCATTGTATGTGGGTTACAATGTATACATCCTCCATGATAAAAAAATAGTTCCAACTTAATTTGGTATTTACAAGCAGTATGCTTAAAATTTAAGCGAATCAAGGTCAGATTAGACACTTACAGAGTTTTTGGAAATAAACTAGACCGTCACTAAATGATGGAACTGTCCTGGTTTCTTCTACACAGTCCTGGTTTCTTCCAGATAATGAAATTCGGTTGACCGCTCACAGGAGCTCGCGAATTTTGCACCCTAGGTGGCAGCAAATAACGGTAAACTTGTAGACAGAAAATTATTGCTATCTTAAGAAAAAGAACAGTTAGAAGATGTCCTTAATTATCTTTACAAATTTAGCTAATTTGACTAACTAGTTCAGTTTTACTCTGCAATGAAAAAAGCTGGTTAAACTTCAAGGTGTTAGGTCTGGTATAAAAATATGGTTTAATGTACATAGCACGAATATTTATAAACTGGCCACGTTATTGACAGTTTTCTGTTGGTCTCCTTATTTGATGAAGGACCTTTACTCATTTAATTATTTGTTTACTGTCACCTATGCTGCTAGATATGATAAGTACTGAATCAACTTATAACTGACACAAACAAAACCTTTTTCAGCCAGTGACTTCACACAGCCAAGTTGAAAGTTAGTTTTGAAACTGTTTGGACCGCTAATCTGCAAACAGCTCTTAAAAGTTTTTTTAGCAGACGCCTGACTTCACCTTGGCATACATTGTACCAACCATGAACAAATCATATTCGCATGGAGAATTAAAGTGTATAGAGTAGGTCGGGGCATACAGCCCCCCTTAACTTCGAGGTGCGATTTGACCTACTTTTATGGGCGATTATTTGAATGCTTATGCTGTCTGGAAGGGACCACTTGACTCTACTAATAACTGGTGAAACAAATGTCTACTAATTTTAATAAAGGAGTTATGGCCATTTTTGTAAAAAATTTAAAAAGGCCTTCTTACCCCACCCATCGGGCAAGAAGCCCCCCTATTGTAATCCTATGGCAATTTTTTTTTGCGAGCGCATTCAGCCTTAAAGTTATTTCTTAGCGTTCTTCTATCATTTTAAGGCATTCTGTTCACTTTTTCTGAATTTCAGAATTTTTCCGTTCATACTGTTATTTTTAAATATTTTTTGCCCAGTTTAAATTTCGAGCCAATTTTTTTTCTATTTTAATTAGCTATTCTATGAAGATTTAAGGTAAAGTACACATTATTAAATGGTTCCTGAAGCAGCTTCGACCCCCCAGTGAAGGGGGCCTCATGCCCCATATCATGTAGGGCCTCTCGCCCCGAACCCACATATTTTAATTTGACCTCTATATTTAGAACTAAAATGCAAAAAACATGATCCAAATCATATTTATGTGATAGTCATAAAGTGAAGCAATGCAAATATCCATTATACTTTGAAAAATTTCCAAAGTTATTTCTGACAGCCCCTTTCAAAGAATTAGTCAAAGTTACAAAAACCATGCACATTTTTTTGTTTCTTTAATTTCTACTATGGTTTGGTGCTGTTTGCCCTGAAAATTTGTGACGTCACCTAAAACGCCTCTAGCTTCAATCCTATCAATAGATAAACGCACCAAAAATGTAAGTTTGGATATAAGCCTGGGGGGGCCTCTCACCTAACCCGGGCTTCTTGCCCCGACCTACTCTACCAGAAAATAAAAAGATAACCCTTCAAAGAGCAGTGAATTTCAGTTGCATGCCTCTTAGCGTGCATCGCGATGGGGTACAGGCTGAGGTCTCTCCCTGAGGTCTCTCCCTGAGGTCTCTCCCTGAGGTCTCTCCTGAGTTCTCTCCTGAGGTCTCTCCCTGAGGTCTCTCCCTGAGGTCTCTCCCTGAGGTCTCTCCCTGAGGTCTCTCCCTGAGGTCTCTCCCTGAGGTCTCTCCCTGAGGTCTCTCCCTGAGGTCTCTCCCTGAGGTCTCGCAAATCTCTTGAGGAGGCCTCTCTGCAATTAATACCCATCTGCGACATCTTCTACCTCTCACTATTCAATTCGAATTGATAAGCCTTTTTGAAAGAGCCAACTACGGAGACGTTTTTGAAATGACGTTTTCTTGATAATCTCTAAGGTAGCTTCTATAGTATAAGAGATGTAGCATGCATTTGAGAGGTGTTTGACGGGGAATTCCCTCTGTGGTCACGGATCTGGATGTGCCTTTAGTGTGCTTGTACCTTGAAGAAGACAACACACTGCCCCATCTTTATATGGTGACTGAATAAAAAATAATCTAACTCAAAATCTTAGGAAGTTGACCCATCAATGTACCAAACCTGCTTTGACAGCATATTAGGGACCATTCAGAATTTATGACTGGGGGGTGGGAGTTTTGTCAGAAATTCCCGTCAAAAATTGATACCCCCCCCTTGAGATTCATGTGGATTTTTAGTACCCCACCCTTAGGTTCCTTACGTATTTTTAGTACCCCTGCCCTCGGCCTACAATGCAATACACACATATAATGTCACAGATGTGCCACTTGGACAATAACACACACGGATTCGTGGAGTTTTGTGTGTAAAAAAGCTTGAATAAACTGAGTGTATGCGTGTTTTATTACATATATGTTTTGTAAAATTTTCTTACCCCCCTTGGACGTCTTGTCAAAAATTAATACCCCCCTTGAAACACGTGTGAAAAGTTAGTACCCCCTCGACCAAAACTCCCATCCCCCCAGTCATAAATTCTGAACGGTCCCTTATACCTTTCATTATATACCATACATTGATTTTTACCAAATATACGCATGGTGATCTTTATACTGGCCAGCAAAGGCAATAACACCAAAAAATGAGGGATATGTCCATACAATAAGGAAGAACCCTTCCCGGGTGAAGTCTGTCGCAGATGCTGCTCATCAATGCCGGCTACTCGTTCACCTAAATATTGGAAACTGAATGAGTCAATTTGGCCCTAACCATTTGTGTTGGGACGTATTTTGGGCTGAAGGTGCCACAGGGCTTCCTTTTGTTAAAAGGTGGGAGCAGTCGATAGCAGTTTATTTCTCTCTTTAATTACCCAGCAAGCATTGCAGCTAATCTCCCCCAGCTCCAGTCTGATCATGTGATTTCCTATTTCCCATGCGACCAAGCCAGATTTCCTTTATTGTCGTTTTCGCGACCATTGCGGGAGAGAAATAGACGGGAGAGAGTGAGATTGAACGGGAATTGTTGTGCCACGCGCCATTGACATATTCATGCTTTTGTTACACCAAACAGGTACACAATGGTCATAATTTGGCCACAGAGCACGACGACAGTGAGTATGTTGTTCATAATATTCAATGTCATGGAGATCAAAACGGTTCAAGAAAAATAAGTCCGCCTTTATGAAAACTTGAATATCTCAAAGACCTCTTTTCCGATTTCTGTTAAAGTTCTAGTACATGTAGGCCTGCATATTGACAATGACAATTTGACATTATGCCTGTGTAATTGTAACTTGATTGCTTCATTTTTGTCCGAGCCACTTGACCCTGAGTGAACATACCCCTCTTTTTAAAAATTTGAAGTTTTGACTTTTCCTAAAAAAAATTTCCGAAAAGTGCTCAAACTCTACTCAAATTATTTCTAATGTCACCCGAGGAACCTAAACTGTGAAAAGGTTACAAAAGCAGCCCTCAATTGTCCATCTAAATATGATTGAGAAACAAGTTTTCTCCAGTATCATGATGAAGTATGCCCCAGCTGGTGGCTCCCACTTGATCAAATTGTTCATATCCATTGGAAAAGCCACAGATTTTTGAAACAGGGGTAGGCTCACTCGAAGGCTGCTGGCTCAGCCAGGAATAATGTCACTCTACTACAAATACACTCATTCAGGGTCGATATACAGGCCTGTAATTCAATCCAACCTTCATAAAAATCGGGGATGGAATCTTTGAGATATTCAAGTTTATTTAAAGGGGGGGCTTATTTTTGTTGAACTGTTTATATGCTAGCTTCATCACAATTTTAAAGATCAAGAAAATGCTACAAGATAGCAGTGCCCATCACAGTACCAGACCTGGGTCACTCATTCAAAGAACTGCTCCCTCTGCATACCGCAAGACGGCTCGTGTAGCGTGAAAGGGCCATCGCTGGAGAGCGTTGCTTTCTTGATGCATGATAAATAGAATGATGGAAGTTTGAAATGAGTTTCCTGTCATTGCGAATGCGAAAAAGCAAACCGCCAGAGGAATGTGATCAAGTGACTTGTTCGATTCATAACCCTCGCTCCAGGGCAGGGTGATCCATAAGTTCTCGATGTGCTGACCGGACAAAAAGAAAAACAGAGAACAGCTCAAATGCAAAGAGAACTGCGCTGTTGTCACCAGCACAAGATAAATCTCCACATCCAATAAAATGGGCCTGGGTGTATTGGGAAACTGAGAGTGGACATTCCCTGGTTTATATACTGTGGCCATTGTATTTTGCACAGTGCCCACACACGTCATTTAATTTGAACGATAGATATAATTCTAATTCGTCATCTGATTGTTGTCCAAGTTTTGTGAGTGACATACGATATTGGGCCAGAATAATGGACCAAGCATAATGGCACAGCTCAATGCATCAGTTTAATATTAGTTTACACGTATTAGTTTACACACAATGAAGTTGTGTAAACATTCTTGGCATCTGCAAGGAATTGAATATACATGTGCAATGTACAGCAGCCTTGACCGGGCATGCAAATGCGAGTCAGGTTGACAACTGAGTATATATTTGTGTCCTCCCGGTCAATCAAGAAGCTTTCTTGAAACTGCTAATTTCTTTGACACAAAATACGTGATGACACTCCCCCACCCCCTCCCAGATGATCATGTGCATACTACTCGTATATACTTTATTGGAAACACTACTCCGCACACAGAGGTCATACTGAACATTTATTAAGAGATAAAACTCTCTATGCATGCACAAGAGGCAAGAGCAGTGAGCTCACTGAGCTGTCACAGGCAGCAAAGTCTGCCAGAATTCACATGCAGCAACTGATACGCAACTGTCCGTGTGGTGGAACAACTGCCCTGAATATATGAAAGCGAAACTGTGACATCAAAGCCTCTGTTGTCACACGGTAGAATAGCTTGAACTTGAACTTTATTTGTACCAAATGAATACATACATATAATCACAAGGCACAGCAGGGCCAGTAGTTTTAACAAAACTGTGAGTGGCTCCTGCTTAGTACCGTAGAACGGGGTGACTTTGAACAGCCGGGGTGACTTTGAACACTTTTCTGAAAAAGATTGATCCTCTATGAATGCAAAGCTAAATGAGATATTGGAAGTATTTGACTTCTGATTATATTCTACTAAAGCCTAGTTTCTTCCAACATAAAGTCATTGTGACTGGAATTTTTTTGTCGTGATTTTGATGAATAAACTTAGCATACTTCTTTTTGCAAAATACCATAGCCTGTGAACTTCCGTGCCCACAACAGTACTAGATGATCCTGGCCTTATAAATACCTGTCTCATTACAATGTCACTCAAATACTTCCAAAATCCACCAGAATCTTGTTGGAGGCTATTAAGAAAGACCAACAACAAATTACATAAGTGGATGATGTTGAATTGTAACAAACTTCGGGGTGACTTTGAACATCACATTGTGATGGTGAGCGCAGAGACCATCACATTTTCCCGTAAACTATATTCACAGATATATCATATTTCATAATACAATGCATATAATTCCATGTCTGAATGCATATTTCACTATATTAGGCAATCATTTAGCTCCAAAGGCACGGAAGTAGATCAAGAATAAAAAAGTCACAAACTATAAAAAAACCAGTGACAAAATTTTAGGGAAAGGCAATCAAGCCCTGCAAAATTCATAAATACAGATAAACATTTGTTTTCTGAGAATTGATGGTTTTCTTTCATTGAAACTCACTCTGTTCAAAGTCACCCCGGATCTCGGGGTGAGTTTGAACGCCCATTTATCCACTGACACAGGCATATACATGATGTCTATCTCAAAATGCCAATGCACAGGTTAACTGCATGCCAGTGACCAACATTTTATCCCATGAAATACCAAATAGATCTTATATATTTTTAAAGATAAAGGAATTGAGGTGAAAACTGTTCAAAGTCACCCCGTTCTACGGTACTACAAAACCGCATCTAATTATGAATAGGGTATAGTACGGATTAAGCTTTAGATAATTACAATCTTACAACACTGATTACATTTTCTGGTTACATGATCATACATTTAAAACACTAGAAAAATAGAAATTTTATCTATCATAAATCTAAAAATAGAAAAAGACAATTTACGTAGATTTACAAACTTGTGACAAGGATTACACTTTCTGATTACATGAACCATACAATTAATACACTAGATAGAAATAAAAATTTGATCTACCATAAATCCAAAAATAGAAATAGACGATTTACGTAGAATGCTGATGGAGGTGATAGAGCCAGTTACGGCATAATTCGATTGCAAATGTAGCAGTTCCTTATGGTACATGGTAAGGAATATTTATTGATGAAAAAGGTTAGACGTAAAGATATAAGTAGAGGCTGTACGATGAGATTTAATGTCCTCTGGTAGGCTGTTCCAGGATTGAGCAATTTTGTAGTTTAGCCATTGTTTACCAATTTGGGATTGAAATAAATTTATTTGGATATTTGCTCTTCCATGTCATCCACGGGTGGAATGATAATTCATTTGCTTTCAATATATCTTTAAAATATGATGGTAAGTAATTTTTTAGGGCTCTGTAATATAAAAGACAAGATCGGAACTGGTTTAAATCAGCTAGTTTTAAGCTTTTGTATTTATGAAAGGAATGAGTGGTGTGAGAATTATATTTCTCTTTCTCAATGATTCTCATGACCTTTTTCAGTAAAACTTGGATTCTATTAATTGTTGAGTTAGGTGAATTTCCCCAAGCTATTAAGCTGTAGTTTAAATAGGGTACCACCAGTGAGTTGTAAATAGTGAATAATATATATATTGGAAGGAAGTTCATGTTTAGGTTTATTCATAATGCCAGCTATCCGAGAAATTTTATTGGCTGTTCCATCAATATGGTTTTTCCAGTTTAGCGGGTCAGTAAGAATAACACCAAGAAATTTAATTTGGTGAACTCGTTCAATTTGAGATCCATTTAGCATTAGTATTATAGCTATTTGCAGATAAACGGCCCACTATTTTAACTTTTTCGACTTCCAAATTGGCTTTGTCACGTCATTGATAGTTACCTGTTAGTCTTCTAATCATCTTATCAGGTACAAAGTGTAGTTTGTTTATTGACACCTATGCCGATAGGTATATGACACATGTTTTTCAGCTTTAATTCTTTGACGCTTAAAAGATTCAGATTTTTGTTTATTTTTCGCGACGGGTATCCTGGATGCAGACATCACTCATTTTGCCATTTATGTCACTGATTGGTTGGGTGACTCTGAAGGCCAAGGGATTGAGACCGGCTGATTTAATTGAGGAGCACTAGTCCTTACACCATATTGCATGGTCCTCAAGAAGTCCTTATGAAGTCCTCAAGAAGTCCTGTGTCTTCTTTGATGTTTGACATGGTGACCCGTCCTGTTAGGACACATACACTACACAGGCCCCATAGCAGCTCATAGCTACCACCACTTGGAGAAGGTTGAGCCATGGTCCCATGCATTGGATCGCATTTTGCATCAAAAGGTTATAAACCTCAGTGTAACCCCAATCATTTGCATGGGGGGGGGGAGTTTAAAAAATAGGACACTTAATGTCACTTATGCTAACCCCTATAGCTATACCTATCAAACACATTGAAATAAGCTGTCAACTTGTCATTGAACAACTTGTGACCTCATTGATACTTAGTTGGTCACTCATTTTGATAGCATCGCAAGTATAGGCTATGAACTCATAAATTGCTCATGACTCATGGAGAATAACATAGCAAGCATGGACAGGGCTATGACCTCACAAGGAACATTTCAGTCCAATTCTGCAAGCTCTCGTTTTTTCGTCCACTGCATGTTATCAAATCAGGCAGGCGTCTTTAGTGACTTTGTCGCTGATATATTGACTCTTGCTACAGCATGAAGTTCATGAACACTCTGTCAACATGACACGGTTTTCATCTGAGAATCAAGATGCCTAATTGCTGAATTGCTTCACTCCATTTTACAGGAAAGTGTAGCCTTCTCCTGTTTCTTATTGGAATCACCTACAGGGAGTTGCCTTGTGGCGCTGTCACTGGACTTTGCCTTGATGTCTTGTTTGACCACCCTCCTCATCAGTGGTCTTGCTGATTTCAATGTCTTCTATTGTCTTTATGATGCACAGCATGATCCAGGTCAGTCACAAAACACTTAGTTTAACTTCCTATTTTGTTAATTTGTAATATTTTCAACAACTTCTGACCAAGACTCGCTTTCCTATAGTTCCAGGTGGGGCTTCACCTTATCATCCCCACAGAAGTGTGCACTCTAAAAAGGGTTTGTGTAAAACAGACCAAAAAATTCTGTGTATGTCAGATAAAATGTTAATATGAAACAGCCACTTGGGAGATTGTCAATATGCGTAAATTGATCAAGATAAGTATAATTGGTCAAAAGTATTTTCGGAGCGAACAGGATGGACACAAGAAAGTGTGGGCGAATTACTTTTATTACTATAGGCAAGGTCGCCTCATTGGCTATAATTACTGCTGTCATATTAACCAATTAGGGTTGAGGCAGAGGTAACTGTTGATTGTTCTCTGCCTTAGCAGGGGGTCTATCATCAACCTCATTTGGGAGAGAGAGACCTGCTCAGCTCTGATCGGCTGGCGGCAAATGACAGGAAGCAGGAGAACAATCGCTTGCATTTGCCATGTCTCGTCTTAGTTATTTCTTGACACAAAGTGGAGGTTTTGTTAGTGGACTGATTTAACTTGACAGCGACTAAGAGGCCTAAAAATGAAGGAGAACAATCAGCGTGATTACTGTCAGAATTTATGTGTCAGCAGACATCAACTAAGTCATGACGTCATTCATCGGGAAGACAATGTTGGGGTGACATGGCAATTAGGCCACAAATATTAATGTCATATATGATTGAGAAAACAACACTTGCCAATAGCCTATACGGTATGTCGACTGAAGTTCGTAACAGGTCCACCGTTGTGCTGTGGGTGTATTATAGCTGTATGCGGATTAGTGGTTCAAACAGATTCAAAATTAACTTTCAAAGCCAGTTTCCAAATTGAAAACAAGAAAATTAATTTTTCCAGTGGACCGCCAATCTGCAAAGAGCTCTAAGGAAAACATTTTAGTGGGCTTACCTATAAAATGTTGCTGTTTTAAAGACCGTGTGGATCTAAATATAATTTTTAGCCACTTTTGTGAAGGATTTCCATCTGAAATCCAGTAGTCAAAACAAGTGATGCACCAAACTGAATGCATGTGATACAAAGGCATGATCGACATCATGACGACAAGTACATGCGTAAGTGGAGATAGATATTTCCTGTTCAGCAACAGCTCGAGAACTGCGTCCAAACAATTCGAGGTCCGAGTATATGACCTCAAGTTGGAAGTACAATTACGGAGAAGCACACACCCGCAGCCACGCCATCCTTTTACGCATTTTTCTTTTAAATTTTGCATCATGATTTGACAAAGATAATATGCTTTTGACATAATAATTAGTTATTGGCAATTCCTTGGCATTCACATATCATATATAGTTTAGTCTGTCTTTTAAAACAGGCTAGGCTATGAAACGCATGCCGCCTACCAACCAAGTGAATGTTTTGACATTGTTGGGAGCGGAACTATTTGCAAAGGCGCTGTAATACTGGCTGATTTAAGGAGTGACAGGAAAGCCGTTTATAGATCGGCCTGTATCCCTACGTAAAGCGTGGATCACCCAAATATCCGACGGGGATTTCTGGGTATTACCAACTTCCTTAATTCAAAACAATATCCTTTCTGTATTGGCCGATTCTCCAAATGCCCTTTGCGCTACACTAGCCATAATCCTCGTAAACCAGCCATTCTTGCAATGGAAGATGACACTGAACGCCACTTGTTTGAGGCTGCTTGTACTTTCTCATTTGGTAAAAGCTGACCAATAGCATCTCCCCAAGTGGGCCTATGACTTGATCTATTGCAATTATTCTCATTCACTGACCCCACTGTTAGCCTGACGGTACATAATATGAATATCACCTTCCAATCTAATCTATTTCCAAAAGGGTCATTGATATTTGCCTGACATCCCAGACATCTAATTTACTGGGGTGAGAGTGATTTATGGGTCTTGGCCACTTGCTTGCCTGTTAATGTGTACTTGACAAGCTCATCGCAATCAATTCCTTATTAGATTATAATTATATATCCACACTTCGGTGGCATGGGCCCACTTTTCGAAATCAGTAATTATTCAGTACCAAAAAAAGCGTATATAAATTGTATGTTGGATTCACACATTGTATCTTAGCCTTCATCTACTGTAGTACTCATATCCAGACAGAACATACACTATTTTGCCTAGCATCTGTATAGATTCCTAGTGCACAGACTGAACGTGATGTCTTTATGTGATACTATAATATATTCACTATTTTTTTGCCAAGGTGGACCATGTCCTCACCCATCTAGGTTTGCCCATGCCGCACGGAGATAGTTGCCTGGGTCTTCAGGATGGCCACTTCACTGTATCGTTCAGCCCATGTGGATAATCTCAAGAACTGCTCAGTTTTCCTGAACATCCTCTGCTGATTAGCCACCAATAGCCACAGTTATACTCTGCAAGGCTGTTTGTCTCACTTTTTTTTCAAATAACGTTGTTAATCAAGATGATTTTTGCAACCAAGGAAATACAATGATTCATTCCTACCGTTTGCACGTTTGCAAATACTAGTGCGCTTCTTTTTTTATTGTTAGAAGCAGGCTGGGCAGTCCTGAGCACCAGTGCAATTTTTATGGTGAAATGGACTCTCTATCTATCCGACTCTCTGTCTGTCATAAGCGATGGCTGTGAGGATGTCTGAATTTCACTGACTTGTTTGCACTCTCAGAGCAAATCTGCATTTTATTTCCAATACACCGTTCTCTCTCAAGCTTAAAAGTAAAACATGGCTTATATTTACAGTTGCTCTTTTAGGATTGGAAAACTGGCATTATTGAAGAAAGGAGAAGTGGACTATTCACTAACTCTGTGTGCTTTGTTGAGTGAATAAATTGAGTGACCAATTTAACATTGTTTTTTAGAGACATATAGTAATATAGGCCTATAACTCACTTTGTCCAACAAAGATATGTGTCATGAATGTGTATAGGCCTACAGCCGCGTATAACACAGCCAGTGCTCAAAACACTTGTATTTCTCAGACTGTATAACGCGAAGATGCTATTTTAAGGTTGAGTAAATGTCTTTGCAATATAGTTATGGCCGGGGAGTTGAAGGCCCAACAGTACACGTCGACATGCCTTGCCTTAGCGAGGGGTGACGCAGGGCTGCCTACTTTGTCCTTTGCTAATCACCACCCTTGAAACAAATCGCCTTTTTCTCGTGCCAATCGGCTGATGCAGAAACTGAAGAGCAGCGAATTAGAAGTAACTCAATTCAAACAAAACCAATTGTCAGCCTATTACGTTTTTACTTAAATGCTATTAAAGGAATTTTTTGTAGAGAATCGGCTTGAGGGCCTCATTACGGAAGGTGTTAAGGGGAAGAAAATGCGGGAAAAGAGAGCATGGCTATAAACATATACGTGCCGAAAATGGTATCTCATATCTATAGGTATAAGTAAAACAAAACAGTTGACATCAAGCATACATTGTCACTTTAATAAAGCAACTCATGGTGGATAAATACACTGCCCTTGGGTGCGCGTCTGCAATCAATAAGTCTTTCCGAGTTGGCAGATAGAACGATCATTGTCGCTTGTCATCTGAAATTTAGAACTGCAGAGGGCCTTGTATTCCCAACACAAGCTTCAAAACACAACCAAATACAAAGTGAGAACCGAGATGCCTAAATACAGTAGGGCCTAGCTGTGAACGACAGACTGGGAGGCTGCGGCTTCAGGGGCCGGCAATGCACTGATATTTGCGCTCATCTTTTGGTTCACGGGAACTGGGGCATTCTCGCAACTGAAGACGAAACTCAAAGTGATAGATTTCAAGTAAAAAGTGCAGTTAAGGAGGACGAGAAAACCATAAAAGGGATGGAAGGGAAGAACAAAGAGAGTAGAATGATGCAGCCCTCTCAGGCCTCTAGGTGTCGCATCTCTCATCTAACGTATTGTAATGATTTTTTGTTCAAATTTGTATGCTCTTCAAAAGAAAATATGACCGCAAATATCAGTTTTGAAGATGTGAAAATATCTTAAGTATAACTGCCAATTTTAAGTCTTGTTTGTTTGTGGTATTACTAATCATACTATTAATTCACGGACCCCTCACGCAACTCCAAACTACTGATTGCCCAATTATGAAAACTTGCAAGCAGCTTTTCTGTATGCTCGATCTGCAATGTCCTTAGCCCCATTTGAACTTCAAATTACAGTCAAAGAAATAGAGGTGATTTTCCCATAAGCTGGCCACACCCTTTATTTTCCTTCCTCACATGCATCCATGCTTTGACGGGTCTTATGCTAGTGCAAACTCAATGGGTCAATTGGAATTAACTGCATTGAATTAATTCGTACCCCTTTTTGAAATTTGTAGGACTAGCGTTTATGAGTATCGGCCTACTCGGTGCCTGCGTAGGGACAAGCAAAGATCTCACACATGTGTCATGTGTCTTCGTGTACGGCCAGGAGCTGCTCTCATATAATGTCATATGGTCATAACGACGGATTTTAACTTCAGTATACTGCATGATTGGGCTGCCAGCAACATGCATGTACCTGTATACGCTTCGATTGTAAATTCAGCTCTAGAAGGGTTTGCAGAGTTTTATATGCCAGACATATAGGTCTACTAAGTTTTGAAAATGTTGCAGAACTTCCTGCAAGCACACAATGTGTGCCACATCACGAACCAATGAACGATGGGGATTGATGTGACGTCATCTATGGCAGTCCCTACACAATACACTGTATTAAACATATTTATGCTGAATGATAGATAGAGAGATAGAGAGTTAGAACTAGAGATATATAGATCGATAGATATAGATAGATAGACAAAGCTAGAGATAGATAGATAGATAGATAGATAGATAGATAGATAGATAGATAGATAGATAGATAGATAGATAGATAGATAGATAGATAGATAGATAGATAGATAGATAGATAGATAGATAGATGGGCCTAATAAAATGTCAGTATTGACAGATTAATGAATAGGCCTGCACTGGTGCAGTGGTGCTGATGGGGCGTAAAACACAAACTCACATACACAATGAAATCAATATCATAACGAAGTAGCCATGCCAGTTGCTCTTTTTTTTAAATCATTAAGCCGACATATGAATAATGATGGAAAATAAGACATCCACTCTCTCTGATGGCCGTTTGTTGTTTGATCTTGTGGTGTATGTGTGTGGTAAGGTATTTTCGTTTCTTCTCAAATGTCTTTTTCTGTCAATCCCGTACTTGTACAGGTAATGAGGACAATTTGCTTTGTAATATGGCATGTTATTCACTTATAAATATAAACTGCATAATAATGCCATTCGAAGAATGGATGTGCTTTTTGTCTAATTTTGACAATAGGCCTATGTTATTTTCTCGTTTGATCTAAAAAGAGGCCATTGCTTTCAAAAATCTGAAAAGCCATATATTCTTATTCGATAATATTTGTTCATCAAAATTGAATTAAACTCAATCTTAAAATTAAGGGTACTTTTTTCTAAATGCCCCACTTATTGCGTTGCTGACATAATAAAAGTTCATTGGCTTAGTTTGCCTTTCTTAACATTTCCATTATTAGGCCTATATTGTAAGTAATTTGGAAAATCGTGAATCTGAGTGTGCATCTCATCATTATCTTGGCCGCAACCTTCTTCGGAAAAGGAATTCTTTCCAAATCGAAAATCTTCGGCAACCGCCACGTGATCTCAACGTACTGGCCGCCCATGCTCGTTGCGGCATCTTGAGTGTGTAACTATTGCTTTAACTTAGCTGAAATGCTGACCATGCAAACTAACTGGTCACACGCTGCGCCTTTGAGAATGTCTTAAGTGTTTGGTGGTCTCTAGGAATAACTTCCTTGGTCGTTAAGGGGAAGTTATTGTGTTATTTGAAAACCTATCCCTTTGTAATTGGAAAGATTATGAAAGCGAGTTAAGGAGGCCGTGGCATTTGTTGGTTATTGAGGTTCATTATATGGCCACAAATTGAGACAACATGTCATTTGACGAGATTGTTTATCTTGCCGATGTTATCCTGTCCCAGCCTCAGATTCAAGGGAGTTTTCAAACACAGATCTTGAGGGAAGCAATTGCAGTTGGAGTATCTCACAAGCTCATGGAGCATTATTTCCGAATGGGTTATTGTATAACTTCTGGTACATTGGCAATTTGGTACTTGCGTCTAACAGCAATTGTGAGTGCAAATGTTGTTATGTATTGTGTGTCTTTGTCTTATGTACCCGAACAGAAACCATCGCAGCAGAAATTGGAACAAACATCAAAAACGGAAAGTATAAGAACTCAGTCTGGGCCGATGGGACCTTCAGGCGAAAATAGAGGGTTGTATCCAACGTCCTACGTAGGAGCAATTAACCAGAAGACATTGGCCACCCCTGTCTGAATAGGAGCATGCGTCATAATTCTGAGCTGCTTCCTGCTCCCTATATGTGTATGTATAACTAACAGTTTATCTCATCCCACGAATCCAGGGCAATGCACGCAAATGGGAAGAAGGAGATAATTCACAATTATTTCATTTTAAATTCCATCTAAAGTGCATCTATCAATCCTCAAAAGCACACTTCAAAGGTTTGCCCTTTTTGGCTTTTTTCAGCATTCAGGTTGCTGCGATTTGATATCAGGACACCGTGAATCCCTGTTTGCCAATCGGTGATCTTTTTTTGAAAAGGTCATAAAGTAGTTAAAACGAATATTATAAATAAATAGGTACATTTAAACTAACTCAATCGTGTTTGTTCTTTACAAGTTGCAGTCTCTTGTGATATTCTTGTGATATCAAAATAGTGTGGAAGGGCATACGCCTCATTAACGCCTGTAGACGTGTTTTTTAAATGATGGTCAATAAATACTTCACTTTGTTTGACTACCATCTCGCATCGTTCCCTTACTTAAACTTTTTGCATTCACGCTCCCTGCGAAATGGTTGACTTGAAGTTGCCAGTAATTCCAATTATAAGTTGAACGGCTGTGTCTTGAAAACGGCTGGCTTGGCGCAATGTGAACCCAGTGCAAGAACAAAGAACTTTCGGTTCTTCAAAACACCATCAATGCACAGCTGCATAACTATAAGACAAATACCAAGGAGATGAAAATAATATAAGAAGAAAAATATGCTGTGGCACGGAGCTTTCTTTTTGAAAGAAACTACCGTGAATATTTGCACAGGGTGGCATGTGAACAAGATTATTCATAAGCCATGTGTGTGCTGGTAGATTGAAAGCCAAGGAAGATATTTGACTCCTCAAACTTTCACATATTATCGATTCTGCGGACACACAATGCGTCGAGATGGAACTCAGCACCATGCTCTCTTTTTATATTAATGTATCATGATTTATGACATTATATTCTGTTGAAAGTTGGAGTGAAATGCTAATCCCTAAAATGGTACATTGCTGCAAATGAATATATTGTCACTGCACTGTTTTCCGTGATTCTAATATTTTAGAAGGAGAGCCGCTGCTGTTGCCTACTGGTGTCCTAAATATTGTATATATACACTGGTGCATTACTTTGTTAATTAATAACACATAAATGAAGATATCTCAGTTATGAACGAAGATAATGAAGATCTGTTTGCTGTATTTGATGTGTGTTATGGCCTATATACAATAAGATATGGGAATATTGAAAAATGGGCCATTTTGACCATTTCACACATTTAGGACCCACCTTATGACATGCGACCACATCTGTCAGATATGATTAAGTATATGTTTTAATTCCAATGCTTTTAACTTATTGGAAATGTCCTTGATGGTCGACCAGAGAGCTGATGCTTATATAGGCCCAGACCAATATTGTTTGACATCTGCTTCCGAAAATATTTCTTTTGAGTTCTGACGATAAAGGTGCGATTGCATTGGGCGCTGATGGGAATCTAACGGTAGCAGAGAATCAAGCTCAGAGTTCAATGGCTGAACAAACTAATGCTTTTAAAGTGGTTGCAAACTAGGAGAGCTGCAGACATTATTTCAATTTCATTTGCCAAATATAATCAGTGGTGCGATCTATAATCAATCAATTAGCATATATTTGAATAGGACACGATTATTGCGAAGTTAGGGTGAAACAAGAAAGTGAAATGAACTTACCGCATAAACAGGAGACGAGGAGACAGAGGGCAAAGCAGTTGGTCATGGCGGCACTGCTCTCTTCTTCCTTCCTTCCTTCTTTCCTTCCTTTCTTCCTTCTTTTCCTTCTTTTCTTATTTCTTCACAAGTTACAATACAAATAAAAGTGTAGTTGCAGTGATCCCAGCTTCAAGTTTCACAGGGCTGCCACTATGTTAG
Source organism: Platynereis dumerilii (assembly GCA_026936325.1). NCBI lineage: Eukaryota > Metazoa > Annelida > Polychaeta > Phyllodocida > Nereididae > Platynereis > Platynereis dumerilii. Next base: position 2,328,987 of record JAPTHN010000010.1, read on the forward strand.
TTCTTATAGGGCAGGCAATATGGCGCCGCTCATTAATATTCATTCCACATTAGCATTGCGCCGCTCCTCCCTGTCCCATTGGCCGAAAAAGCTGTAGGCGATTTTGCCCTTTATTGCGTCACTCTCACATGTGAATTTCCTCTATCAGGGGGTGGCTGGCTGTGTTGGACTATTTTTAGAATAATTTCTATGCCAAATTGGTTTCCAAGGTTACCACAACCCCCTCCTGTCCTGTTATGGCTGGCTTGCCAAATCTCCGAGAAGCCGAACGGATCTGTCAGATTTAGGTCCACACTTTTTGAATAGGGCCGCTCGGAGCAATAAGTAAGTACTTCAATGTATATGTATTTGTGTGTGGAGATGATGAAGGTGGCCATGAGAACTTTAAATAATTATAGGCACTGTTTACGAAGTTCTTTGAAAGAAAAAGAGGGGGGAGAAAGAAAGGAAACAAGGAAGGAAGAAAGAAAGAGAGGAAAAGGTGACAAGGGGGCAGTAAGGAAGGAGGAGAGGAAGGAATAAGCAAAAATGTATGGACTGAAAGAGGAATCTGGTGCCAAATTGCTTTAAAAATTAATAAAGCAACATGTTATTTATTTATTTTTATTATGTTTGGAATAACATGATAATTAATGACATATAGATTATATGGAAGCTCTCATGCCCTCAAAAAATGACTATACAATCGGCCATCTCAAGAGGTGTTTCTTCACCCTAAGTCCACACAGTTTAATGAATCAGGCTTTCTTTAATTTGCAGGAATGTGGTCTCAACTGAGGGTGCTACATTGTACTTACAGAGAGGGTGTTCATAGAAGGTGGTCTTATATAGCAACTATATCATATATAAGGGATTGCATAATACTATGACACCTGTAAATAGATCAAACATGTGATATTTTGCCATTGCGTCAATGCTAAACATCCTCAGCCAAACCTGCTTCTGGAAGAATGGATACTCATCCGATGAGATGCTAAACAAATTTTGTCATACACTGTAAATTTGAAATAATGAGTCAGCTTAAAAGATTGAGTGAGATTGTTGCACAATTCCTTTGAGCTGACATAACTTGTTGCTTGAAGATATGATAATCTGTCCATTCAATTTGCCACAACTTAAAACAAAAAGCTACTTTAATTAGCTCAATGGAATTGTGCATCTCGCTCAATCATACAAGCTGACTCAAAATTCAAATTTTACTGTGTAGCGGTTGATATTTCAGGCAAATGGGACAAGAATGCCAGCCAATCTTCTTTGCTCTACAAACAGTAACATATGGGTCACAATTTTTTGATAGATCTAAGTAAATAAACCTCCGTCCCCATTGAAATTGCATTGGCCTTGTGTTTCACTTAATTATCAAAGACTTTGACCTACATAACTCTGCAAGGGTGCCGGAACAGGAGGGGCAGGGGGGACAATTGCCCCTCCTGCCCTTGGCCAGGAGGGGCAGACAGGGGGCAAGGTTGCCCTTTTGATCTCAAAGAAAAAACATTATAAGGCCTTAATTTACAGTGAATTTATGCAAATATTTATAAGTAAAAATTAAAAATTAGTATTGCAGCTACATTAAATTTTTGTCCCGCGAATTAGATTTGCCCTTTCTCGACCAATTGCCCCTGCCGCCCTCATTTCCTTCCGGCACCCTTGTAACAAGCACTTTGGTTGAGGATGTCTAGCATTGAACCAATGGCAAAACATCACCCCTTTCACTTACAGGTGGCACTGTACTTGTGGCAAGTTTCTGGGAACCACGTTAGCCTACACATTTAAGCCTATTGAACCGAAACTCTTCTAGGGTTGTCTGTGATCGCTTTTCTGGTTCCTTACAGAAGTTATCCTGAGATCGCAGAGTTGGTCCCCTCCACATCGTACAATTTTCCCTACAGGAAAAGCCTAGTTCTGGTAAAAGTACTCTTGGTGAATTAAGAATAAATCTGATTAATTAAGTCAAAACATCATTACGATACTATTGTTTTCCCTCGTTTTTGACTTAATCAGGCCAATGGTGCACCATCAAATAATGTGCATAAAATCAAATAGGGTCTTGGGTGATGATGAGCAAACCTGCTGCATCCACGTGGCTTGGATAATTGATGGAGGTAAAAGGCGTCACTCCAGGTGGCGCTGTGGTCTGACAGGGCCCTTCCTGTTTGGGCGCTGGCCGTGGTCTTCCTGCGGAGTCCAATCTCCTCCTGGTTTCCCTTTTCGTAGGTGGACTGACGGACGGACAGTCAATTGGACACACAAAGGTGATTTATGCTAATTTTGATCGTTAGCGTAAATTGCTGGGAGTGAGTGATAATTGGGAGGGCAGTATATCGTATGAAAGATGGCCTTCATTGCAGCGACACTCGGTGGTGAGCCAGGAAACGAGGTGCCAACATTTGCCTTTCCTCATCCGCCGTGACGGATCGCGACTGTGCTACTCCGCTGTTGCTAAGTAACGCTTTCTAAATGCCTTCTAAATATTTCCCAAGAGAGGAATGTGTCAAAGTTAGTGATAAATCAGTGGGCCTCAATAGGCCTGGCCTCGTAACTTTATGACAGGGCCACCATGGCCTCCCTCTTGTTTAAACAGCCCTTGGTAAATACACCCGCTGACACAAATGACGTTTTAATAAGGCACACGCTTTTTGTTACTGTGTTGTGACACGTTACATAAAGAAGATTTTCCAGAAAGGAAGAAAAGGGTATTAATAGTCACGATAAATGTATCATATGATTCATGGTAGCCCTTTTGGAGAAAATATGACAACATTGGTTCTTTTACATTTTCATATAATATGTTTGACATAATGACTATTAATGTGAATAACCAGATCAAGGTTTGTTCTGGTGATATCTAAATTTACTATGCAGCTTGACAGTGTATCGGATAAGCGCTGACACTTCTGGTTCCAGAGCAGCAATGCAGGCTGCACTGGCTACAGGGACGTACTTCTCGTTTCGGAAGACGACCAAGTTGAAAATGTTCTGTAACCCTTCTTCAATTTACAGCTTTGACTTTAGTTCAGATCTGCTGTGTGCGACTTGCATCAGAAGCAGCACAAAGAGAAATTATGATGTTTGTCCACTTCTGAACCAAAGTGACGATCTTTTGTTTTTAGTGATATGGAGAGTCAGGAATTACATGCACTGAAGTAAACAAAGAGCTTCGTGATTTCTCATAGGATTTCATGTTGTATATTGCATTCTTAAAATGGATTAAACAAGAGTTTATGAAACCCATGCGTCATGCCCCATGCACACCCCCCTTTTCAAAATCCTGAGCACGAGCACTTGGATCTACATTGATCATGACGTTATGATTATGTTTATTAAAATACTAATAGTGGCGTCATCATCAATGATTCAAGGGCTCGTGATCCTGAGTGTGCACCTGACCAGTGAAAAGTGAAATTTTATTTCTTATTAATTGATAATTTCTTGTTCATTGACAGGTAGCATATACTGGTTTTTGAAATATAAAGACCTGTTTCATACAGTGGGGTGCAAAAGTTTGGGCACCCTTGGAGAGGGACACATTTTTTTCACATTTCAGACAAACCATTTGCAGAATCTTTCCAATGTGAATTGTGTGAGTGAAGGATACCCATGCACTCAATTTTAGCCAGAAAGAACAATGGAAATGGGGTCCTCTTTTTTGTCCAATTTTACGTGTGCAAATGTTTGGGCACCCCTGCAGATTCTGATCTTGATTTTTCTATAACTCTACATTAAAGCAATATAAAAGCTCTAAAACACATTATTGGATAATAATGTAAGCATCCCAGGACTTCAGTTTTTGTGAATTCTTTTATTTTAATCCCTAACGGAATAACTCCAAACTTGGTCTAGATTTGTGGTACCCGAGGTCCGTCAGATTATTTAATCAAATTTCAATTATTATGAGTCAAGGAGCTGAAAAAGTTAATTAATCATTTTTATTTTTCATCACCTAAACATGAAAGATTATTCTTTTGATGAAATTTTGGAGCAGCTGAGACCTATATCCAACTAAAATATACCTAAAATGCCACAAAAAGGTAAACTTTCTGGGCAACTATGTCGGAGTACCTTGGCTTTTCTTGTTAAAATATTTCCTAAATCTGTTGTTTTTTAGTTGTGTTGTGTAGAAATGCCAATTTCGGAATTAATACAGCCGTTATCCATAATTTTTGGCCAGCTTATTTTTGCCGTTTGGGAGTCAAACTAGTTTATCACATTCTGGTGTATTGGAGCGATTCAATTTCAATGCATTTTTTACACCCTTGTCCCAAACACCACAATGACTGATCCAGAATGCTTCCAAATAGCTAGATGGGTCCTTTGGCATGACTCAGGCAGTCAGATTAAGCTACGTAATTGTGATACCTTGCATAGCTTGGCTTTTCACATCTGCATGCTGACAGTGGAATGATGCACCTGTCGACCACATTCAGTGTCACAACTGTAAAGGAGAGGCTAACCGGGTCTCCTTGCCCAGAATTGTTAAAAACTTTCAGTATAACTGGAAAAGATGCAACGGTTGCAGTCACTCTGTTGGGGAGAACAATAAGAAAGTCACACAAATGAAAGTCCTGGGATGCTTACATTATTATCCAATGCATTTTAGGGCTTTTATATTGCTTTAATGTAGAGTTATAGAAAAATCAAGATTAGAATCTGTAGGGGTTCCCAAACTTTTGCACATGTTAAATTGGACAAAAGGATCCATATTTTATAGATTTTTATAACTCCACTGTTCTTTCTGGCTGAAATTGAATGCATTGGTATCCTTCACTCACACAATTAACTTTGGAAAGATTCCGCAAATGGTTTGTCTGAAATTGGAAAAAATGTGACCCCACTCCAAGGGTGCCCAAACTTTCGCACCCCACTATATAGCTTCATAAACGTTTAACAAAGGAGATAACAAAACAGATGTACGAGGTGTGTCCCAAAAGTTCTGACCATATTTTTTTGGCTCCTTTCTATTTGAAGTTGCTGCATGAAATGTTCACGGAATTAATTTCAGGTATTTTACTATCTATTTTGAAAATATGGTACCTGTTGGAAGAGATTAAATTACTTTTGTTGAATATATTATTTAAGAGTAAAGCTTATGATAATACATTTACTTATAACTGGTAATTAGTAAACCATATATTTATGTTATGCTATGGGACTCATGGGACTCTAGTTTGTTCTTTTTTTTTTCTTAAAAACAATATTTCATTTTATGGGTGGCCCCTTGATAGCGGCCTACTAGCCTTAAAGGGGTCACCCTCAATAGAGAATTGTGAAAATACTGTATAACATATTAATAATTTATTAATCTTGTATCCAACCTTATCCTCTATTGAAAATAAATATGTCTGAGTCTGAGTCTTTCCGCTGCATGGAAAAAAGGTCAGTGCACGCAGCGTAGCTCAAATTTTAAGCCCTAATCGCTGCAAATAATCAAGGGGGTTATAATGTACCAAAATAAGTCTGATTTCAGGTACAGAAAAAATCAATTGATTATCTCGTTTGGTTTTAATAGGATTTACTGTAAAAAGATAACTGTAGATCATGAAAAACATTATTTAGCAGCCTGACAGTATCTCTTACGTTTAAAGCCACTATGAATCAATTTAACCCCGGCGTTGAAGCAATCAGTAAGGTCCTCCAAATTGAGCTGTTCCTAAATCTGTGTATATGGCTACAGCTTAATTTCTCGTTATGAATATAATTTCTTTAATTTTTGTACTGGTATATGTACATACCAGTAGCACCAAAACTCACAGAAGTCCTAATTGGTAATCAAAGCAGATGAGGTTGGGTTTGGATCCCAGGGTTCTTGAGCACTGGCGCTTGGCAATAGATTGTTTGAGCCGAACCATCTCGGAAGCTGTGGGGCAACTGATGGAGAAAGACTTTGGCAATTGCCTCAGCTGATCAGGCTGAAATATAAATAAAATTAATGTTTATAATGTAATGGAGGATATCTTGAAAGACTTCAAGCCTGTTAAGAAATACATTTTTTTGCAATCCCTTGCTTTATTGCTATAAAGTCTCTTACTATAAATAAAGCTGATTTATTGAATAAGCAAAAATTAATGGACTGAAAGAGAAATCTGGTGCAGGTTATTCTCGTCAGAGAAATTAAGCTGCGCTGGGTGCCCTGACCTTTTTGGAATCATGGTAACAGAAAAGTAACTTAAACACTTCTAACGTGATTGATTTTTTTCAAAATAGATAGCAAAATACCTAAAATTAATTCTGTGAAAATTTCATGCAGCTACTACAAATAGAAAGGTCTGCCAAAAAAATTGGTCAGAACTTTCAGGACAGCCCTTGTAGTCGCATGAAAAATGTAAGCATCACCGTTCACTACAAAATAATGTGTTGATGCCTTTTGGTGGCTTGATATCAAATTGCAGAATTCATTTCGAAGCACTCTCTCACGGCCATGCGGAGACTGGCTTGCTGAATGAGGAAGCAACTTCCTGAAATTGATGAGCAAGTTCAGTGAAGTGCCAGCAAAGATGCAACGGTGTTTGCATAATTATCAGGCAAGTTATCATTACAGCCATAACTCAGTGGACCACTCCTGCACACTCCCTGTATGCTTGGCCCCACAGACGTCCTTCAAGCGGGATGTATGGGTGCCATGCAGTTGTCTCTCTCTCTAGCTATCTTAAAATAAAAGATGCATCTCTTCAACTTTGTTGTCACCTCCAGTTTATAGTCCTTGTTGTAGCTACACACAACAAACTTTGCATGTGCTACCGGATTGACATTGCCTTTGTGTGTGGCTCAAAATGTCACCCAGGAGCCCATTGTTTTCTTTAAATCCACTTTGGAATCACCACCTCTAGCAAGAATAGCCTCCTTGCCTGGTCAAGTAGGTCAGAAATGTTCTGCCCAAGAAAGTTTATGACAGAGGGCAGCACACTCTAAGTCAGTCTGCTATACCAAGTATGTGGGAAGTTTCTATGCCATATCTCATTCAATGCTCATTTCAGCTATTAGTATGTCATTGACCTCAACATATTTGATGATACTTCTGCCCTCCACAATATAATACAGCAAAGTCACATCTAAAAATTCTTAGACTGATGTACATTTAATTCCTTGGCATGAAAAGTTTATGTTCACATATTTCCAATAATGAAAACCCACGTTTTAAATCACATCCAAACATTTAACTCTAACACACAAGACAAAGTATGCCAAGTTGAAGGGATCCATCTTTTATTTTAAGATCACAGGCACCGTATGCACAAAAAACATTAATTTCACACATTTCCAATGGGACTAATAGGCTCATTTGAGTCATTTCAACTTCAAATTTACAATACAGCTGAAGTAAAAAACATGGACTTCATGAGAATGTCTCCAGTACTACCATGCAAATATCACAAAGTTACATTTGCCTCACACATAAGAACAATTATTTCGTTTCTTCACCCTTTTCCCCAACTTAAATCTGATCATGTAATCTGCAATTATCCAACGGGCATTCTATAGTACTATTTATCTTCGATCATTGCAGTTACAATGTTATTGCATGGATTTTGATTGACCTACATGGATGTGCAAAAGCATATACATGTATAGGGAGTTTTTGAAGTCACTATCATGGTTCATTAAACATCATCACCATGTTTTCTCTGGTAATGACCATGAGAACAGCTAGTCAGCACACATAGTTTGTACTTAAAGCATTTCTTATGAGAATTTTATTTCAATACACGCACAAGCGGCAACAGCAGTGAACTCTGCCAGAATTCACATGCATCAGCTGACAGGCAACTGCCCCTGTGGTGTAACAACTGACCTGAAAGTTGAAACTGACATGTTAAAGCCTCTCTTGTCAGATGGTACAATTTGTTTTAGAATATCATTAGTATTACAGTGAAACACTTTGATATAGAATTAAAGTGGACTGTGGCACTGTGAAAATGGCAATTCGTGACTCATGATAGCCGATGAAGTGTCATCTTCTCTACTTTCAACATGGGAAACATTGAGGCTGTTTGATTAGTCATGATCAAGAGTAGGCCATTTGACTTCTCATAACAAATTTTAGAGTGAAAATCCGATGCATAATCCTTTCGTTTGGCTGTCACCAACAAGTGGGATAAGTCTCCTTCAATCAAATTAACATTGAAAGTATTGGGTTTGACCGTGACAAATCATCAGCATGATGACACACAAAGTGCCATTTTCACAGTGCCACAGTCCACTTTAATTCTATATCAAAGTGTTTCGCTGTAATACCAGAAACAGTGTCCCAAAGTTGGGAGGGGAGTTAAACATGAAATAACTGATTTTACTCATATATGACCATGAATTCTGTGTGCCAGTCACCTCACAGCTTTGCAACAGAGCGTCTGGGGTCAGTCTGGAGAATAGCCTAAATTGATGACTACACCTGTGACAATTCTTCAGGGTATGTATTGAATAACTTCCAAATGTTATATGTAAGTACCAAAGGAGGTAAGTGAAGTCAGCTCCCAGATAATGGCTTCTGCTTAGCTTCTTTTGAGCTTCCAGTTATTGAAGCCTGCTCCCAGTTTCAGCTTCCAGGTAGGTCAACAGTAAAGGCTTGCAAAGATAGTAATTAGGCCCTACATGTATATTCGTGCAACTGAAACATAAACTTATTGCAACAGGTGACTGAAAAAGTTCTCCAGTGAGTTTTACTCACTTCCTGGGCCTCCTAGACATTTCTGTCATTGACATTCATTCGTCAGCTTCAGATTTTGTTTGGTACACACTAATTACTTCAGATAAAGTTTAATTTGTCACCTGGTTACTTGGATACTTCCTGCAAATGGTGTGCAATACTAATACTCTGCTCCCAGATTTATAGTTTGTGAAATGTGATTTTTTTCCAAATTCCCAAGAAAACTGTCAGTGAGAGGGTATAGGGCAAGTTGACCTAACTTCAGCCTCTCCCCCAACTTCAGCCCCCCTACAGAAAACTCCCTGCAATTAAATTTTGATTTGGCCAAGGTGCCAGTTTTTCAGTTTAAAGTCATTGTCAATGTGTTTAGAATAAATTTTGAAAACTTTATGACCATTCAAACATAAGAAAGAGGAATTTTACATGCTTATATAGGGGACAGCATTTAGCTTGTTTTACGATGCAAATAGTACGCAAAATGAAAAAAAGGTTTGGCAAAACGTTAACTCTGTGAGTTGTGTGTACCAATTCACCCAAACAGACCCAAAGAAGGCTTCACTGGAAGGAAAAATTAGTTTTCGTCGGTAAATTAAGGTTTTTTCAATATTTTCTATTTGTTTATTCATGGAATTTGGTAATGCATAAGATTATGTCAATTTATTATTATTATTATATTATTATTATTATTTACAGTATTTATATAGTGCCATATTCACAGAAACTCTGTGCTCTACGGCACTTTACAATGTATATTATGTACAATTCGTAGTGAACAGCTCAGCATTCAATCTTCAGTGCCTCAGGAATCAGGACCGGTTGTCATCCATTCTTGTTTGGAGCTCCTGCGCTGTCCATGCATTCTTGTGGAGTCTGGCTGGAGGTGTTGCTGCTCACACCTGACAGGTGGGTAACCCCTGCCTACACAAGTGGCCACCCTCCCCGGCCACAGCCACAACCAACTCACTCCAATTGAGTTTCCAGGATCGGGGTTCGAACCCGCGTCCTCAAGTGCCAGTGGATTCGCAGTCAAGCACTCTAACCATTAGGCTATGGGAACTAACCTAGCTTCAGCCCCCGTGGTCTTAACTTCAGCCCCACACAACCTAACATCAGCCCCAGGTTTCCCCAAATTCCAGCCAGTCCATCTCACATGAAAAGTTGGTTTATTTATCCCTGAATATCTATCTATCTAAAAATGTAACTTTAAAAGCATTTTTAGGTCTGGCATAATGGAATAGACTAGTTGCCTGAATTGGAGTTTAGAAATTTTTTTTTATCGTCTTCCTGAGAAGACGATGAATTTTTTCCCAGCTGTTTTGAAATGCATTCTTGTAGGATTGAGTTTTTCAGACTGTAATGTTTTATATAGAGTAAAGTAATTAGGGACAATTTAACCAGTCAGCTGTTTCTATGACAATAGGATCAAGTGGTTGAAGCCAGGTATTGGTGGCTGAAGTTAGGTACATCCTAGGCTGAAGTTAGGTACTACGCGGCTGAAGCTAGGTACATGTCCCACTTTTGTCTTTGGAGCACATTTGCACTGCCTTATAAGGCATATGGCTGTTTTTTAAAAATATGGTCATGAAGAGGAGTGGAGGCTGGTGTTAGGTCCACAGCTACATTTTATTCCCATGAATAGCCAGCCTCTGACAAGCGATCAAAAACCAAAGTAGGCTGAAGTTTGGTCAACTTGCCCCAGTTATATTTGTCATTAAAGGTCAATTTAAGCGTATCAGAAGATGGGGAAATTAATGACCTTCAATATGATAAATTACTGCCCTTATCTGATTTGTCACCTGATTAAAAAAATTAATTTCTTGGATCTGTGAAAGTTTGATTATTTTCTTGTAATGGTTGGCTTATCATCGCTATTCTTGGTCACTTCTTGTCTTGACATATCTCCTATGTGATTGTCTCTTGTCCGATTATTCCTCATCTCATCATCACTTTTCTCGTCATTTCTAGTCTGATTATCTCATGGCAGATCATTGCTTATCTTCTTGCCTCTTGTCTGATCATTTCTTGTCTCATTGTCTTGTGTTGTTCAGTTCTTTCCTTTTGTCCCTGGTGTGATCATTTCCTATGTCTTGCTGTCTCTTGTCTGATCATTTCTTGTCTTCTTGTCTCTTGTCGGATCATTTATTGTCTTTTTGTATCTTTTGTGATTATATCTTGTGGTAATACTAAATAATAATTTGTTTTATAATTTTATAGCGTAAAGTCCACATACATACTCTAAAACGCTTGTCTCTTGCCTGATCATTTCTTGTCATTTTGTCTCTTGTCTAAAAATGTCCTGTATTCTTGCCTTTTGCATGATGATTTCTTATCTAGTTGTCTCTTGCCTGATCATTTCTTGTCTCATTGTCTCTTGTCTGACCATTCCTTGTCTTGCTGTCATTTTTCATCATTTCTTGTAGTGTTGTCTCTTTCTCATCATTTCTTGTTGTGTTGTTGCTTGCCTTATCATTTCTTGTCTTTTTGTCTCTTGTCTGATCACTTGTTTTCTCAGTGTCTCTTGACTTATCATTTCTTGTCTTACTGTCTCTTGTCTGTCTTGTCTGATCATTTATTTTCTCATTGTCTCTTGAATAAACATTCTTGTCTTCTTGTCTCTCATCTGATCAGTTCCTGTCTTTTTGGCTCTTGACTGAAAATTTCTGGTCTCATTGTCTCTTATCTGATCATTTCTTGTCTTGCTGCCTCTTGTCTGATCATTTCTTTTTCTCATTTTCTCTTGACTTATCATTTCTTGTCTCATTGTCTCTTGGCAGATCATTTCTTGTCTATTTGTCTCTTGCTTTTTTTCATATCATATCTTGTCATCTCATGTCTGATAATTTTTGCTCTGCTTATTCAGCATTTTGTAATTCCTTGTCTGATCAACTCTTGCCTGATTATTTTATTGTCATTACTTTTTTATGCTCTCTTTCTTCCAAACAATTGAAAAAGTCCTTCTATGAACTGGCTGTGTTGTTGTACATAGAAATTTTATGACAAAAACGGTTGACTTGCAGAGGGGGTATGCGATGTGGGACATGCAGAGGTTTTTACTCTTCCTGCAGGCGGAGTATTGTGAAGAATGGATTTTTTAAGCTTTTGGTTGGAGGTTTGTGAGTATGTGAGTCGATTCCTGGCGACAATACTAAATGATACCATGTGTTCATTTGTACTTCACAATATCTGAATAGTCCCCTCAAGCAACATCAGCACCTCCTGGTATCATATTTGGAAGCATGTAAGTAACCGTGTCATGAACGATGCTGGCACAAGAACTGCCAATGTGAATTGTATTTGTCGCAAATCAAAGCCCCTTCTAATTATGACAAATAAAAAAAAACATAGAAAAAGGAAATTATGTCTTATGTGAAACAGTGGGGCAGTTTGCTCACGAAGGTCGTTATTACCTACCGAACAGATAGGAGACAGACACATGCGAAAGAATAAGACTCAAGGCAGGACGAAAGGGGTCTTGGCATATTGGCCTATATTTGGCAGATTTCACGAAAAGTGCTCTCAGAGGGTACCTTAAACTTTGCAACCCTTTTGTTATCTCTCTGTTGCTTCCTAAGGCAAGTAAACCTATTACGAAGTGCATCTGTAAGCTAATGAATAAATATCAATAAAATAATCCTCAAATATATAGCTTTTTGCTCTTGATATTTTTTTATCCCTCATGAGGACAATTTTGGACGACCAAACTTACTGGTGATTAGACGTGCTTACTTTGGCACTCTGTGGAATCTGCTAAAACCGATTCAGGAAAATGTCATGATATGTGATTGATAAAAAACATCTTGACAAAACCATTTTTAATTGTGTCGGTCATTATAAAACTTGAAAAAAAAAATTAAAAAAAGACTGCTAATGTAACTCAATTCCGTCACAGGACACTGAGGTTACATTAGCAACTTTCACATGGGGATTTTTCTGTGTTTTTGCTACTTATGCCAATTTCAAACATAAAATTCTTAAATTTTATTGAAAAACGTGTCTTATTTGCCTATATACATCACCAAAAACAAAAACAACTTGTTGTGGTAGCTGTTTTTTTATTGCTAATGTAACTTCAATTTCGCTTCTGTCCACTTCATAGTGTTACATTAACAAAATTTGTCTATATAAAAAAATTATAAATTACGTTAACGAACACATGAATAGATCTCAAATTTTTCTGAACTGAAAGCCAGGTCTCCCAGGAGTAGGCCAGGGGTGGTACTCTGCTGGTGATTTCATTTATATTGCAGTAGGATCAGCATAAAAAAAAACTGTCCTCCATCATTTTACATTGTTACATTAGCACAAGGCCATATTTTCAGTTACTCTGATCTACCAATCAAACAGAAAACAGTGTTTACCCATGATTTTATTTAATGGATTGACACAATAAAAGATTTAGATTTCAGCTTTTTTTTGGTCCAGCGAGCTATCGTTAGAAAAAGCACCTTGAGAAAATCTGAGAAACTGCGAATCAATTATGTCTGGCCTTATCCGTCTTTGCGCTAATGTAACTTGTGGTAAGTCATTTTGCTGTTTTTCGTGAAATCTGCGCTATAGATGCATTCATGCATTCCAGTTTTAGCAAGAATTGAGTATAATGTATTTAGGTCTCATTAGCTCATCCATCTGTATACAGTCCTTTCCACGAATGTATTCAAATCCTTTGGATTCCAAAGTCAAGGTTAAGCAACCTGGCCCAACAATGCCACAGGCAATCAAGCGACTGTCATCCAACATGAAATTGCAAGGGTCGACACAAAACAATTGAGGTTAATATGCAGTGGGGGGCGTCACTCAGTCCAGTGCCATCTGGTGGGAGGCTACTGTAGCACCGAAATTGGGACCACCGCCATCGGGCTTGTTTGCCTTGTTAGCAGTATGTGCTGTTTAATCAAAATAAGCTGAATAATATTATTATACTCATTCTATTTTACGTCAAGAGTAACTGGCATGTAAGGCAAGCACATTGCCTGGAGGGCTGCACCTTCCCCCTCACATATGCTATGTGGGAGTGCCCTGCATATGTGGCATGACAATCATGTGCTTGCTGCTATAGGGATAAACACTTTGCGCTCTGTCTGATGCAGTGTACAGCAATAAAGTTGTCAAGGGGTAAAGGAGAGAGGAAGCAGGTGAAGTCACTTGATGAATCGACTCTGCTCCCATAATCCCCCACTTCCTATTGGTTCTGGCCGCCAGGGGTCTCTCTACCTCATTTGGGAGGGGGGGGGGGGTTGAGGGCACAGGGCCAGTAATCGGCCAGCCATCACTCTTGTACATATTGTCACAACACATGCTCACTGCTATCCGCGATCAGCTGCATGCTCTCAACTTCTTATTTTTCTAAGTTGCAGGAATTTGAAAATAAAGGTAGGCTTAATGAAGACTAGATGCGAGCATTTGAAAATAAAGGTAGGCCTAATGAAGACTAGATGCGAGCATTTGAAAATAAAGGTAGGCCTAATGATGAGTAGATGCCAGCATTTGAAAGAATCAAGACTCAAGATATTTTATTTCTTTCTGAAACGTTATGTTGCAGTAAAGAGGGAGGACATCTCTAAGACAAGTACTTATCGCTGGCGAGATGCCCCCCCCCCCTAAAAAAAATTAAAAGATCATGTCATCATCTCAGAGAGATCCATTAAAGAAATAGAATAAACAATAGCGTACATGCAGAAAATCAAAGTAACAATGGTACAATTCATGCATATTGGGTGAAGAACCAAATATATATTATGACGAACATGATGAGAACAAAAGTATGAGGACATAAAGATAAGAGCAATATTTCAGAAAAGGTAATTGCACATTTGGTGGAGTATGTAAGTCCAAAGAATCTGAGCATATTTCATAAATTCGATGAGAATCACATGTCAATAGATTCTGAACTTATTTTTTATATCTTTATAGAATTTGCAATGCGCAATTTACAATTTAAGAAGCAGCTCAGAGACCGAAATTCCTTTGTAACATGGTATTAACTAGGTATTCAGACTTCATTGGAGCATTATTTATGATAGCAGGTAATCTAAAACGAATACTATTTTTGACAAAATCATGCTTCTGCTGGGGTATTCGGAAAGCATATGCGTGCCTGGTGTTATAATTATGCATGTCAACGTTTCTAGTGAAGACAGAAGTTAGGAATATTGTCGGCAACATTCGATTTTCAAGCCTATATACAAATTTATACTCATTCAACCGCAGAATATCAGTAACTTTCAATAATCTAAGAGACCTAAAAATAGGTTCCGTGTGGGCATTAAATTTTGCATTCATTACAATTCTGACAGAACATTTTTGTACTTTCCCGAGTCTCTCAGCATGGCTTCCCCAGACAAGTATTCCATAATTCAAATATGGTAGGACCAACGAGTTATACAGTAATAACAAGATATTCTGAGGAAGAAAATTCTTAAGTTTATTCATTATACCATTAGTCTTTCCAATTTTCTTGGCTATATGGTTTGTATGAGGTTTCCAATTGAGACTTGAGTCAAAAATAATGCCTAAATAATTAAACTCTTCCACAAATTCTATTGGTTTATTCTCTATGTTCAGAATAGGTGTTCTAATATTTCTCTGTTTTGTGTGAAATATCATTGCTTTGGTTTTGCTAGTATTCAAGGATAACTTATTTAACTTAAACCAGGTGTTATAATTGTTTCTAATTCTTCATTAATTGCACAATCCAAAGCATGCCCACTAACGTCAAATGCTTCCAGCGAAGTGTATAATGCCGTATCATCTGCATAAACTACCGGTTTAAATTGGTCACAAGTATATACAAGATCGTTCAGATACATAGCAAAGGTCCAAGAATAGACTCTTGCGGAACCCCAGTATTTATTGATAATAGATCAGATGATGTCTCGTCATATAGCACCAGCTGTTTTCTATTACTAAGATAGGATGTAAATAAATCGAGTGCATTCGTTTTAATACCACAATATTGTGATTTTTTCAGCAAGATACTGTGGTCCAGTGTATCAAAAGCCTTTGAGAGGTCAAGAAATATGCTGATTGGAACTTTTTTATTATCCATTGCGCAAACAATTCTGTAAATAAAGGTAGGCCTAATGATGAGTAGATGTAAGCATTTGAAAATAAAGGTAGGCCTAATGATGAGAAGATGCGAGCCCACAGCGAGATATCAAGGGTAAGGCGTTTTTGCTTGCAATCTAAATATTGCTTCAAAATACAACGAACCCAGACTACTTTGTGGGAGTCTGTAATATATATGTATCAAAATATTTACATGAAAAGTTATATGAAATTTAGAACAATGATTGTGTTTATGCACATTAGTACAAATTTAAATCAGATCTTGACATCAATTTTTAAAAAATTTATGTCGACCCCAGTCTGGGATTGAAGCCTGGCCTGTGGGGTGGAAGACAGGCATGCTATTATATATCTATTATGCCCAATGCGCCTCGCATACGAGGGCATCGCATACGATGCTGTGGCAACCCCTTTCTGCCACAAGGTCGCAAGTTGATACACACTGGGTAAATCTGTTGCAACCCCTCATTAAAATAAGGGTATTTTAATAAACAAGGCTCCAACCCCAGTTTACCCCTTGTTTTAGTCTGCAATGGTGTCGCAAGCCAGTGCACACAAGAGAAACTTCTGAAAACCCGTAAAATACCCATTAAAAGCTGCGCTGAGATTGCAGAATATCTAGCAGTGCTAGATATTTTGCGATGACCTAGCTCGCAAGTCAATTTAATAGCATCGCAACTTGGTGCACACTGAAGAAAAAGGGGTTGCAACACCCTTGCATGCGACACCGTCGCAGAAATAATACAAGTGTGCATTGGGCATTAGGCCACTGGGGCAGGTGTGACCAGAAGAATTTTAAGGGAGTCTTCCAAGTGCTTGCACTATGCAAGATCCTTTGTGGCTCGTAACTTTGAAGGTTTAAGGTTTTTTTATGACTAATTGTGAAACAAAAAGTAATTCAACTGTAAATATCATATTGCCGTAAAGATCCACCTCATTCAATTCATACGTTCACAATGGAGGAGAAACACATGAATTAAAGATCCATATTTAGGAACTCCTGAACCTGCACAGAAACTGGTGACACTCCTTCACATGGTGTTCGCAGCATCCCTAAATAAAGTTCGAGGTTACAAAAATTGAACAAATACGCCACTAGCGAGGTGTTCGAGAAGGCAATCAAGGGAACATTTTAAGACAAAAACAAAAAAATCTGTTGGGAATTCTTCGAGATCTGACAATTTTAAAATTTCGGTTTATCACACTATCATTTTTACGGTTTTAGGATATCTAAACCAATTAGAAATGGTTCAAAATCTTATCAAAACGATGCCAATGGCAATGGCAGACATCTAGATTTTAGTCCCATAGCCATTTGTAGCAAGTATGTATCGTATCTTTGAATTTAACTTATTTGTGTGTGATAAACACTGCCTGTTTGTACGACTAGATTCACAAGAATGAGTAAAACTAATGTTTTAAGATACAAAATCAAGCTAAAATGCTTATCACCCTTACTACTATTCTGATCATACAGCAGTGGTAGTTTTTGATAGTGCATACAATGTATATGTATTCCCGCTGGTTCTATCACACACACGTTTCAGTGTGAGCCTTAATATTTGCTATCTTGTAAATTTTGAAGAAATGGTGATAAATTGGATAAAACGAATAATAAATCATTAGAATTAGTATAGATTGTCTTTATAACAACTGAATTTGTGTTTTCAATATTGTGTGACCGAAACACAGCTAAAAAGAACTACCTTTAACCTTTTATTCAAAGACATTTCACAGGTTTGCAAAAAAACCCCTATAAATTCAAGGGAGAGACTGAAGGAAATTGCTGACAAAATATGTTGCTGTAATGCAAACCTTAATCAATGTTGTGTTCAGGTATTGTTTGAGAATCTTTTCTGTGAGAAAAAATTATAATATAAATTCCACAGGCAGCCAAACAGAGTGCACTGCATGCATTGATCAGCAAGCTTGATAATGTATCAGAAACAGCATATTTTTAGTTAAAACTGTCTAAATAATGCTAATCTGCAGTTTTATATGCATTGGTAGTCTTAGGATAAGGATGTATTATAATACTTGATTATGAAAAAAGAAGCAAAACTCATTTGTTTTCTGAAGTAATTGTCTATGTTCAACTCAAAATTCGAAACGGGTGTTGTTTGTCACACTCAAAAATCTATTTTATGTAAAAACTACATACTTCGAAAACAATTACTTAGGAAATCATATGTGAAAACTGGCCTCAACATATTGCAGACTTAACTTCACCTTTAAACCAATATACAAGGTTTTACTGATCATTTAAGCAAGAAATTTGTGGTGTGATAAACCAAAATTTCAAAATTGTCATAGCTCAAAAAATTCCCAACAGATTTTTTCATTTTTGTCTTTGAGTGAGTGAGTGAGTTTGTGTTGTACGCCCCATCAGCACCGGTGTGGGCTATTTAGAGGCAATTCATTTTTGTCTTTAAATGTTCCCTTGATTGCCTTCTAGAACACTGCGCTTGTGGTATATTTGTTCAATTTTTTAAAACTCCAAACTTTATTCAGGGACACTGTGTGTTGGAAAACCCAGTGAAACATAGAAGATGGAATTTGGATGATCTGTTATGCCATATACCAAAAGCAGTAGAGAGTGAATCTCATGATCTTGGCTTTGTCGGGAGGCAAAAACAACACAAACTGATCTGAAAAACTTAGCTTTGTAATATTAGTATGTTATGTCTAAATAATTACCAATTCTGGCATTTTCATTGTTTTTCAATAAACTTCTTTACTCAAGTCATTTGACAAATTTTGATTTCCTACAATGAGGAGATCACAAACTAAATACATTATTAATTTCTATCTACTTTTTTATAGAACTTTAGACAAAATGTGAAAATAGAAAACATTTTAAGGATCATCATGTCTTAGCACAAACAACACCAAACAATAACTGTAAACTTAGTTACTGTTGGTTTGTCAAAATAATTATATGATCAGGACTGTTTGCGATACATCACTGCAATTGTCATATTTATGTGAAATCAAACGTGTTTCTAATGCTGTTACAGTCGACCAATGACGAGTATTTTCATTCAGGTGTTGGTGGACATCAATGACCTGATTGATTGATTGATTGATTAATGAGCTGTCTCAGAGAAAATCATGCAGAGCCTGCTGGATGAACGACTCGGAATTGGCTGAAACTTTCCACACATCAAGGTTCAGGTCTTTAAACATGCAAGTGATGGTCAAAAGTCCAAATTTCGTTTTTTAAGGTTGTGCCACAGCAACTTGAAAAAAAGATGTTTTTCACCTAAAATTGACTAAAAATTCACTTGACGCACCCATGAAATTGCATGTTTTTAAAGCCTCATAAAATCTGAAAATCTGCAAATATAACCATGAAAATTTGAAAGGTTTGTCAAACGCAAAAAATTCTTTAAATCAATTTTGACATCATTCATCTGTTTTTGGCAGCTTGCCAAAAATTAGTCTTTGATGGATTTCTGAAAATTGTGAAAGACACCCTGTGTTTAAGGGGGCCGTTCTCAACGCGCGACGCCTTTAGAAACCTGATTTAAAAAAAATAGGAATGCTAAACACTTGTATTTTACTAAATTGATGTCCGTTCCGTGGGATATTTTATTGTAAAATTGCAATAGGTGGCGCCAATTTTCGAATTTTTCATTAAAATGCGAAAAACTATGAAGTTCAACAGCATCTACTTAAAAGCCAGATATGCTAATTTTTGGTTTAAATCACATTTTTTGGGTGAGAGAATTGCAATATGTCATTTTCTATGACATTTCAATCCAATCCAAGGTGGCATTTGAGCTGGAATTCAAAATGGCCGCCAAAAAAGTTCATTTAACGCAACTTTGCTTCTAATTGGGATAGAGCGGCACTGTTTTGGCTTCAAAGATGGGTTTTGGGACCTGAGAAGTCAATTATGATATCAATTTTCATTTTACATCCAACCGATCCAAGTTGGCATCCAAAATTGAATTCAAAATGGCTGCCGAAAGGTTAATTCTACCTCTTTTTACTCATAATTGGAGTTGATCGCCACTGTTTCGGCCCCAACATGGGTATTTGGGGTCTTAGAATGCCATTTTCGTATCCAGTATAGTCCATTTACATTTTGCTACCAAGGTGGTGTCCAAGCTGCAATTCAAAATGGCCGCCAAAGGTGTATTTCACCTATTTTCGCTCCTAATTTGGGATTGATCGCCACTTTTTGGGCACCAACATGGGTTTTTGAGGTCTTAGAATTCGATTATGGTATCCAGTATAGTCCATTTACATTTTGCTACCAAGGCGGTGTCCAACCTGCAATTCAAAATGGCCGCCAAAGATGCATTTCGCCTATTTTCGCTCTTAATTGGGATTGATCGCCACTATTTGGGCACCAACATGGGTTTTTGGGGTCTTAGAATGCCATTATGGTATCCAGTATAGTCCATTTACATTTTGCTACCAAGGGGGTGTCCAAGCTGCAATTCAAGATGGCCGCCAAAGGTGTATTTCACCAATTTTTGGTTCTGGAACTGCACTGTTTGTATGCTAACATGAGTTTTTTGGGTCTTAGAATTCAGTTGAATGGTTTCCATTTCATTTTACTTCCACCCTATCCAAGATGGCATTCAAGTTTAAATTCAAAATGGCCGCCAAATGTATATATTTCACCTACTTTTACTTTTGAGTTCACCCGATCCAAGATAGCGTTTGAGTAAGAATTCAAAATGGCCATCAAATATATATATTCCACCGAATTTTGCTCCTAATTGCTATAGAGTTGCACTGTTTGTGCCCTAACATATTCAAAAAGCAAGCATCTCATTTACTATTGAGTAAATCGGTCACAAGGATGAGGATTTGATAATGTTGCTTTTGAAGAGCTCCTGTCCCTTGTTTATCTATAGAAATTATACATTTATAAGGAATTGAAATTAGCCCAAAAATAAAAAAGCTGAATCTGATTCTGGTTAAGAATACAATTATGATATCCATGTTCATTTTAGCTACTCCCGATCAACTATGATATCCAAGCTGGAATGCAAAATGGCCACCAAAGGAGTATTTCATCTATTTTTGCTAATTAGGATGTAGCTGTACTATTTGGGTTGAAATATGGGTTTTTGGGGTCTTAGAATTTGAATTATGTTATCCTATATTCATTTTCTTCATCCAATCAAAGATGGTGTCCAAGCTGAAATTAAAATGGTTCTCCTATTTTTGCTCCTAATTGGGATAGATCTGCGCTGTTTGGGTCCAAACATGGAGATCTGAGAATTCAATTATGCTGTCCATTTTTTCTTTGACTCGCCCAAATCTAAAATATCATCCACAACGGAATTCAAATGTGAAATAGCGGCTGCAGAATAATATTTATGTCTATTAATTGCTCCTAATTGATATGTGGTCGCATTTTTCGTGCCCAAACATGGATTTTTTAGTCTGACTTTTTAATTTTGCCATTCATTCTCTTTTCCCTATAACCCGATCCAAGATAATGCTTAGCTAGAATTCAGAATTGCCTCTGAAGGTAAATTTGACCTACTTGGGAAGTTGTGATGTAACTTATCTTGGTTCCAAAAGTTTCAGGTATGTTAGCATAGATATGCTAAATTTGGATTTGGTTGACACAACATTCAATTCATTGATGCTAAATTCTACTTTAACACTTAGAAAGGCCTGCTCTATCCAAATACAGATAAAACTAGATTTTCAGGTACCATTTCCAATTCTTGGTTGGACACAATTTGAGATTTGGTCATTTGGACCCATAAGTAGAGAACAATTCATCGATCTATCTCAATTAGGGGCAAAGGCGGAATTTACATAGTGGCAACCATTTTGAAATACGTCATGGATGCCATCTTCGACTAGATGGAAGTAAGGGGCCGACCAGATGATAGTTGGGGCCCCCCGGGGGGGCTGTGGCCTTTACCCCCATGACAAAATTTTTTTTTGTTCGTGGCGCGCCGACGATCAATTTTTTTGCATGCGGACTCGCGACAATCTTTTTTATCGAAATTTTAACGTTACGGAACCCTAGCTACAGGTGGAAGCAAACTTTTTTTTATTTCCATGTGCTGAACAAACTTTTTTTTTCATGTCAAGTGGGAAACAAACTTTTTTTTTTCACCAAAAATCCATAGCCCCCCTCCAAATATCATCTGGTCGGCCCCTAAGAGTTAAATAAAAATTGATATCTTGTTTCATTTCTAATTCCCATAAAATGTAAATTGATGCCTCAAAAGGGCAGTTCTGTCTCAATTAGGAGGTAAACATAGAAATTATTTTTTGGCAGCTATTACGCGAATTTTTTAAAAACACTTTTGGATCAGGTCATGATTAAATGGAAATTTATATCAAAATTGAATTCTTAGAAACTAAAAATCCATGTTTACACCCAAAACAATTCATCTCTATCTCTACTAAGATTCAAGACTCATTTTTTTAAGATTCAAGACTAAAGCAAAGAAAGTAATAATTTGCCTTTTGGTGGCCATTTTGAATTCCAGCTGAGATGCAAGGCTTGATCGACTGAGAGTAAAATAAAAAACGAATGTCATAATTGAATTCTCACACCCCAAAAACCATTGTTAACAACAAGAAGTTTTGCTTTCTCCAAATTGCAAGCAAAGATAGGTAGATTTCACTTTTTGGCAGCCATTTTGAAAACTAGCTTGGATGCTATTTTGGATTTTGTGTCAGTAAAATCAAAATAAATATGACAATTGACTTCTCACATCTCAAATACCCATTTTGGACTCAAACATTGCCACTCTGTAACAATTAGGAGCAAAAATTGGTTAAAAATATACATTTGGTGGCCAATTTGAATTTCAGCGTGGGCGTAACCTGAATCCATGTAAGAACATTACATTGCAATTGTATTGGCAGACCCCAAAAACCCATGTTTGGACCCACATAGTGCAGCTTCATCCAAATTATGAGCGAAAATAGGTGAAATATACCTGAGGTGTTTATTTTGAATACCAGATTTAAACAAAGACTTGGATTAAATTAAATGAAAATGAAAATTGATATCATAATTGAATTCTCAGAGACCAAAAAACTCTTGTTTGGGCCCAAGCAGTGGCGATCAATCCAAATAAGGAGCGGAAAATTGGTGAAATACACCTTTGGTGGCCATTTTGAATTGCAGCTTGGACACTGTCTTGGTACAGGGAAAATGTAAATGGACTACATGTATATGTATACTGAATATCATAATGGAATTCTAAGACCCCAAAAACCCATGTTTTGGTCCAAACAGTGGTGATCAATCCCAATTAGGAGCGCAAATAGGTGAAATAGACCTTTGGTGGCCATTTTGGATCGCAGGTTGGACACCATCTTGGTAGGTAAATGTAAATGGACTATACTGGATATCAAAATGGCATTCTAAGACTCCAAAAACCAATGTTTGGGCCCAAACAGTGGCAATAAATCCAAATTAGGAGCGAAAATAGGTAAACTGCACGTTTGGCGGCCATTTTGGATTGCAGCTTGGACACCAACTTGGTAGCAAAATGTAAATGGACTTTACTGGATACCAAAATGGAATTCTAAGACCCCAAAAACCCATTTTTGGGCCCAAACAATGGCGATCAATCCAAATTAGTTGCGAAAATAGGCGAAATACACCTTTGGTGGCCATTTTGGATTGCAAGTGGACACCATCTTGGTAGGAAAATGTAAATGGACTATACTGGATATCATACTGGCATTCTAAGACCCCAAATGTTGGGGCCGAAACAGTGGCGATCAACCCCAATTATGAGGAAAAAGAGGTAGAATTTAACTTTCGGCAGCCATTTTGAATTCAATTTTGGATGCCAACTTGGATCGGTTGGATGTAAAATGAAAATTGATATCATAATTGACTTCTCAGGTCCCAAAACCCATCTTTGAAGCCAAAACAGTGCCGCTCTATCCCAATTAGAAGCAAAGTTGCGTTAAATGAACTTTTTTGGCAGCCATTTTGAATTCCAGCTCAAATGCCACCTTGGATTGGATTGAAATGTCATAGAAAATGACATATTGCAATTCTCTCACCCAAAAAATGTGATTTAAACCAAAAATTAGCATATCTGGCTTTTAAGTAGATGCTGTTGAACTTCGTAGTTTTTCACATTTCAATGAAAAATTCAAAAATTTGCGCAACCTATTGCAATTTTACAATAAAATATCCCACGGAACGGACATCAATTTAGTAAAATACAAGTGTTTAGCATTCCTATTTTTTTTTAATCAGGTTTCTAAAGGTGTCGCGCGTTGAGAACGGCCCCCTTAAACATAGGGTGTTTTTCACAATTTTCAAAAATCCATCGAAGACCAATTTTTGGCAAGCTGCCAAAAACAGATGAATGATGTCAAAATTAATTTAAAGAATTTTTTGCATTTTTAAGGTTCCATATGACAAACCTTTTAAACTTTCATGGTTATATTTGCAGATTTTCAGATTTTATGAGGCTTTAAAAACATGCAATTTCATGGGTACGTGAAGTGAATTTTTAGTCAATTTTAGGTGAAAAACATCTTTTTTTCAAGTTGCTGTGGCACAACCTTAAAAAAGGAAATTTGGACTTTTGACCATGAATTGCATGGTTAAAGACCCAAACCGTGATGCGTGGAAAATTTTAGCCAATTCCGAGTCGGTCATCCAGCAAGATCTCTGGATTTTGCATGATTTTCTCTGAGACAGCTCATTTAAAATTTATTCGACTAAAAAGTTTTGGAGCCAGAAAAGCAAATCTGCTTATCGAACTGGCACCACAAAGGACAGCATAGGATAGAATGACCTTACAACAGGCCCTATCAAACAGACGGAAGTAAACTGACAACTTGTCATAAGGTAGGTCGTGAGCTCATCGATAATCGAGTGGTATGACATGTCATATGACTTTTCCTAATAGCATTGCAAGTACAGGATATGACTTCACAGACTGCTTATGACTCATAGAGAATAACATAGCGGGGATAGGGAAGTAACTCATAAGAAATATCCCAGTGCTGTTCTGTAAGCACTTGTCATTTGTCTGCTGTAATGTGTGATGTCGTGAGGACTGGATGTTACAGCTGAAGTCCCTATTCCCCATGGCATTGCTGTATATGAAATTGAATAATTATGTGAAATAGCTACAAGTTGTGATTTCAAGTCATACTGGGTCAGATTAATGACACAAGTCCTATGGAAATTAAATGGGAATCATTCTAATAGATAACTTCTACCCCATATAATGCTTTTAACTCATGTGATAATTTTTTTTTATCTATCACTATTTATGTTTTTAAATCATCAAATTATACCGGTTTTATTCCCCACATATTACATATTCATGTAATTTTTCAAATATTATACATATAAAGATATTTTTATGTTGCTTGTACCAAAATTACCCCTGGTGGGACAAAATAAAGTTATCCTATGCTATGCTATGCTATGCTATGCTATGCTATGCTATGCTATCCTAGGCTATCCTATCCTAATCCACCTCAACTCTGTAATGTGTGTCACAGTCGCAGTAATGCAGTATGGTGGCAGGTGAAAGCGGACCGCAATTCCAGACCAAAGTTCACTTCAACACTATGTTGAGACTATGATGCACAGTTGAGGTGGATTTCCATGGCTTGAAGCTGTATGACATGGCATCATAAGCGGTACTCATTCTTCATACACTGCAATGTTATGGCAGGGGATGGGGATGTCAGCTGTGACACAGTCCTTGCATGACATCACACTTCAACGGCATGCAAAATAACATCCCATAAATATGACAAGGCCTATAATGCTCATGTGTCGGTGAAAAAAAAAGCCAGCCAAAGCAGACTCTAATGAAGAGTGTAATTGAGGAGTTTCATGGGCTCTTCTTACTTCCATAGAGTGTTTGTGGTACCTGAGGGCGTTGGTCCTTGGTTTTTTCACTTGTCTGAATACAGTGAATAGGAAAACTCACTCATTATTCACTGTGTTAACCTACTCTGCGCACAGAGTTCATACTTAACATTTATTAAGAGATTGTATTCTCTATACATGCACAAGAGGCAACAGCTGCAGTGAGCTGCCACAGGCTGTGAACTGCAGCCCCTGCGGTGGAAAAACTGCCCTGAAAGTTGAAACTGATACATTTTAAAGAGCCTCAGTCTATAGTCACATGGTATAATTCATTTAATTCATTTTAGAATATCATTAGTATTTTAAAATACCAAAATCAGAGGCACAAAGTTGGGACTTCAAACATGAAAGAACTGAATTTACTCAGGACTGCATGACCATGAATTCTGCCTGTCTCTTCACAGCTAGCTGTTCAGCAGCAAAGGGACTGCATGGGAGTCAGTCTGGTGTTTTTAAACCAATCTGCCTCTTGGGCAAACAAGTAAATTGGTGTCAGTTGTGCATTTATAATGCCGCATTATATCCCAACACCTGCAATGTTGACTGGATTCCTGTATAATTTCCTTAATAAATAGTTCTTAATAATAGTTTTGCACATTTGCGATCTAATATAATCTTTGATGCTGGTAATGTGGGATGATCATAGAGATGGGCTGACTTGTGTGCTTTGTCTGCCATCTTCTCCTTATCTCCTCACCCTTATCTCAGGGAGATAAGCTGTTTTATCAAAAGCAAGGTGTAATCAAATGATCCTTTTATAACCTTTTCTTCTTGACACTGCAAGGTGTGTCAAGAAATTATTCAAAATTGAAAATCTGTAATGAGATTTTGGAATGTGCTCATTCAATTGCGTCTTTTTGGTTAGGAGCTTCACTTTCCCATCAGATTCCGGACTTGCCAAGGAAAATCTAAAGACAAGAATCATCATACCATCAATTCACTGACCCCTTACGCTTCTCCAACAAAACTACCGATTGCCCAGTTATGAAAACTTGCAAGCTGCTTTTCTAAAATTTCTACAATGTCCTTAGAGGGGTTTCATGTTCAAATTATAGTCACAGAAATCGAAGTGATGATTTCTCATAGTTTTACTGGGGATTTTTCCCAAAAGGACTAAACATTTTAGGGAGGGTCCCTTAAGAGGTACTAAGCTAAGCATTCCCTTTTAACTTAGTAGCTACCTCTTAAGGGACCCTCCCAGTCTGGTGAA
Source organism: Platynereis dumerilii (assembly GCA_026936325.1). Taxonomy (NCBI): domain Eukaryota; kingdom Metazoa; phylum Annelida; class Polychaeta; order Phyllodocida; family Nereididae; genus Platynereis; species Platynereis dumerilii. Next base: position 2,355,756 of record JAPTHN010000010.1, read on the forward strand.
AATGAGAACTGCATGATGCTGCCACCTGGCACAAAAGTTGATTTTGTATGCTACATCATTGCTGTACCAAGAAATAGTTCCAATTTCATTGCACATTCACAAAATTTCTATTCAACATTGATGCATACCAGAGTCAGACTCGGCAACCACATTCTCAAAGGAAGTAGACAAGGCCATCAGCACACTCAGAAACAGCCCCGGTGTCTTCCAGACAAATTGTGTGTGTTCCTCTGATCGAAATTATGTGGACGCTCGCAGGAGCTCGCGGAATAGCACACTAATCACTAGGTGGCAACACAAGACAGCATATGTTCTGATCTGTGGCAATGGAAGAGCAGTCCACTTGTAGACAGGGACCCTCCCTAAAATGTTTAGTCCTTTCTGGAAAAATCCCTATCATAGTAAGTTACTATAGATATAGGCCTTAGAAAACATCCTTTATCTTCCCCCTTCCCTCACATGCAAGCATTTCTTCACGTGTGTTATGCTAGTGTTTGTTAAACGATAAAAACATAGGCTGCGTAGCAGCAAACCTTCAGCGAAAAAAACACCATGAAAGTGATGTGAACCAAAATGCATGTTAGTATATATTCAATAGTACCCAGTCTTGGCCTAAACATGCTAAAGGTGTATGCTAAATGGAAAAGTCTAACTAATTTACACATATTACGGATCATTTTCAGGCATATATACAATGAATAGAAATATGAGTTGTGGGTCGGAAACGAAAGAATATATAATTAGTTTTTTTTGTAATTTTTCTCAGTATTCCCGAAAGCATTAAAAATGGCTATCAATCAAACCATGAGAAGGCACTAAAGCATTATGTAGGTAATTTGAATAAAATTTCATCTGTGGACATGCAATATTGGCCAAGTTTTGGCCTTGAAACAAAAATAATAATTTTATATTTTTTGGCAATATTGTAAAAAGTAAAGAATATCCACGAATAACACCCACATCAGGAACAACTATATCATATAGGTGACATGTGTAACATATTTCATCCTTGTATATATGCAATAGTGTCGAAGTTTTGGCCCATAAATGAAAAAATTATTTTATTAACATTTTTCTCAATATTTGATAATGTGTACCAAATTTCATCCAAAAACATGGCATAGGGACTGAGTGCTGGTCCGGAAACGAAAAAAAATAATTTTTCATAATATATTATATTTTTTCTCAATATTTCAAAAAGTATGGAATACTTATCAAGCAGACCAACAAAAGGCACAACTGGACCATAAAAGCTATACGTGTACCTAATTTCATCCATGTACATGCAATAGGGTCTGAGTCCTGGCTCGGAAACTATCTATCCGCCCGCCCTGATGCCCGACCACCCGACCGCCCGCCCGGCGGACGTACAACATTTTATGAAAGTGATAACAATACCTTCTTCGAACTTCGTTCGCTGAAGGTAAAAAGGTGGCGTGGATCGTAGATCCTGCATTGAGATTTTTTCAAATGTCGTGACAATGTTACCACACGTTGAATGCTAATGTCATATATTGACGTTGCTTCATAACATTGTGATAACGACATTTCTACACGACCATTGACTTGACTTGTGCTCTGCTGGTGTAGGCCTACTCCGGATCAGGCGGGGCAGCTCAACCATCTTCTTTGTGGAGGGAGCAATTCTATGTGATTTAAACCATAATTGTGGCGTTGTCACAATGTTGCTGCAATGAAGAAGTGCCCATTTGGATTAGACAGAAACACTCGTCTCTTGCCATAATTATTAATTTCAACTTTGAGAGCGCATTCTATATGGCATCCTTGTGTGAATAGTTTGATATTATTATACAGGTAGGCTATACACATGCCTCCCATGCTGTGATCTCCTTCTTCAACAGTCTAGTCAGTCTGCTTTATCACAACTTTCTTTCTATTGTTTGTTCAAGGTGGGATGTGACGTCACCAAGATGGCCTCCGGATTGGCATGCGCAATTGACGTGGACACTCCAAGGCGCGATAAGCAGATCCGAGGCAGGAAGCCAGGATGCCACCAATCATGTGTTGACCTGACACACATTACTGTGAGATAAAAATAAAAAACAATAAAAAATAACAGCCTTTGCAAAAAGAAATGGAACGGGTCGACAATTCAGCAGACTAAAATTGGATGATTATAATGAAGTTTCGTTTAAGCCTAAGCCTTCAGTCTGCTCCCGGACGGGTCGTCCCAGTAAGTCCTGTCTTCAAGTGCCAGGCGTACTTCTATTTACTTTTTCATTGGTTTTGTAAACCATTTGTACTTTGTGTCGTTGAGGAACATTTTATATCTATAGGGAAAGAAGTAGTCTGGATGGAGTTGGCCGCGTCAAGAAGATAGCAAGGTGGGCCTGTTCAACTCTGTTGTGTCGTTTTATTTGTAGAAGCAGAAGAACCTGAAAGTGGCAATTACAAAGACAGACAAGTGCACTCCTCAATGGCAATGCCACAAGCCACTTGAGCTTTTCATCTCTTGCCCATCCCACTATTTTTATTTATTTGTGTAGCCTTTTTTACGACAAAGTGATGTGACAATTTACATGGGTAGAGATGAGGCAACGCAAGATTCTAGCCTAGCAAAGGCGGGTCAGCCAGGCCTGCTTCAATCTTTCATGTCTAATATTTTGACGAGGGGGTCCAGCCTTGAAACGAACGTGTGTGCCAGGCACATCCACTCCAGGAAATATATTGTATATTTTACTAACAAAGGAGTGTAAATTGGCAGTTTTGGTTGCCAATTACCACCTGTCTCTGTTCGGGACTGACAAGTGGCAGCAGAATGCTGACAATCCCTGGAAAATCGAATTGGGTCAACATTAATTTGATCTGTTTTGGACAGATCACAAGATGAGGTCGAACGACACCTGCCCATATTACTACGCCAAACTACTTTCACAAAGCATGGTTGCTGGCAAAGATCCAGTACACCGCTTTGAATGAAAATGTTTGGAAATCATGAGACAAATGAAAGTCTTGAAACTTTAGCATAAAGTTATGTCTGTGAAAGGGATGAGTTTACTCATCAGAAGTTTGATGGTATTCAATCTACTTATGCCATTTCTGCATGTTAAATTGTGGTCAGAAAAGTGTCCAAAAAGAATGCTCTCCCACTTATTCATGTGTCCATACAAAGCCAATGTTTTTGCTTTGTGACATAAAAAATACTCATTTGTATTTATTCTGTTACTTTATGGATATTTATTAACTAGGACAACAATATAATTTACATTTTCATAAAAGCTGTGTAACACTCAACAAAATGTCTTGTCTATGCCACAAGTGGCCCCCTCTATACTGGCATTGTGTGTGGGTTACAATGTATACATCCTCCATGATAAAAAAATAGTTCCAACTTAATTTGGTATTTACAAGCAGTATGCTTAAAATTTAAGCGAATCAAGGTCAGATTAGACACTTACAGAGTTTTTGGAAATAAACTAGACCGTCACTAAATGATGGAACTGTCCTGGTTTCTTCTACACAGTCCTGGTTTCTTCCAGATAATGAAATTCGGTTGACCGCTCACAGGAGCTCGCGAATTTTGCACCCTAGGTGGCAGCAAATAACGGTCAACTTGTAGACAGAATTACCACAGTACTATAGCTGTTCCTTTAAAAGTTTACTCTTAAGGGCAGCTAAATAATAACCACACACTCTCAACAAAATGGTTTTATATGGAACCTTTAAGAGTTCTATAAGCTGGTATAGATAAGGAACCCTATAAAAGGTTCATTATTCAACTTTTAAAAAGGTTCCAACAGCAAACAAAAACTAGAACTGGCGCTCGGAGAGCACACAGCTTCACTGTCAATTTAAATTGAACTTCGACTATACTGCAAGATGCCAGACATAAGCAGTTAGTTAAGACTTAGGCTTTTAAAAATCTTCTCGACTCGTCATAACTGATTGTGATAAATTGCAAGACTATAATGATGAAAGACCCAGGTAATTTCGCCAGTTCTGGTCTGATTTTCATCAAGTAAATGCTAATTTAGTGTTTTGGAACCTTCAACCACTTTCTATGGAAGTTTAATGGCCATTTTTGCGCAGAGAATGAAAAAATATATACCCTCTTGGCTGCTACTGCTAAAGCAAAAAATGATATAGTGCATGAATCGTGGTAGGGGTATTTTTTAGATTTCTGTAACTGTAGGCACAAAAATGCTCCAATAGTCACCACATCATACCATGGGAAATCGAAATCCATCCAGTAGTTTTTGCTGGAATGGACTCACATACCCACAAACGCACATGTTGAAATGCCGTGCTACACAATGGCTTCTCAGCGAAGCTAACAACACTTAGATAATCCAGCTGCACTGAACTCCCACAATGGAACCCCTTTCTCTGAAGTTTGGAGCATACATAGGGCTCTATCATAGGTCCTTCCCATCAGTATTGAACCTTTTCAATTCAGTTGAACCCTTATAAAATTTTTACGGCTGTGGGTTCTGTATATATACCATCAAGAACATAGGCGGATTGGAGGGGGGGCAGGGCAGGCGGGGCGATCGCCCCCCCCCCCCAAAAGTTTAGGAAACGGTAAGATTCGTGCAGAAAGGCTAAAAAATTGGGCAGATGATTAAATAAACACTATTGAAAATTATTGATTTCCAGACAATTTCATTTGAAATGGTATTAAATCTAGATCTTGAAATTCAGGCAAATGTCGCTCGCCCCCCCAAAAATCACGTGCGACATACGGCATACGCCTATGATCAAGAACCTTTTGCGTTAAGAGTTTAGGCCCTATTTAATACACTGACATAATAAGTGAGGCCTGCCATGTTAGCCATCACGGCAACAAGTCACTTGTTGCTCTGACGGCCAACATCGCTATACGCATAATATTATATACTAGCATTCACCCGTGATAAAGGATATACTTTGGCAGTGCGGAGAATGAGTGAATGAATGAAGCAATCGATCAATGTGGGTATAGATCTATGTATCTATGTATCTTTCTATGTATCAATCTATGTGGATTTATGGACATTTTCCTGATCCATGCCCACAGGCCAATAACTTTACCTAATTTCATAAGCCACAGTGAAATAGCAAGGTCACAATGGGCAGTTCAAGGATGTCAGCCATTCTGAAGTGGCCATTTGGTGGCCAGCTTGGATATCTCAACATGTTCCCGATTCATACCCAGAGGCCAATATCTGTACCAAATTTCATAACTGTAAGCGAAATATTTAGATCACAACGGGCAATTCAAGAAATGAAGAAAGATGTCTGCCAAAAGGGCCGCCATCTTGGATTTCTCAACATTTTCCCGATCGATACCCACATGTCTATACCTGTACCAAATTTTATAACTGTAAGTGAACTATTAAGGTCACATTGGGCAGTTCAAGAAATGAAGAAAGATAGCTTCCAAAATGGCCGCCATCTTGGATTTCTCAACATGTTCCTGATCGATACCCACAGGCCAATACCTGTACCAAATTTCATAACTCTAAGTGAAATATTGAGATCACAATGGGCAGTTCAAGAATGAAGAAAGATGGCTGCCAAAAGGGCTGCCACAAAATGGCCGCCATCTAGAATTTCTCAATATGTTCCAGATCAATGCCCACAGGCCAATACTTGTACCAAATTTTATAAGTCTAAGCGAAATATTAAGGTCACAATGGGCATTTAAAAAAATGAAGAAAGATGGCTGCCAAAATGGCTGCCATCTTGGATTTCTCAACATGTTCCTGATCCATACCCACAGGCCAATACCTGTGCCAAATGTCATAAGTGTAAGTGAAATATTAAAGTCACAATGGGCAGTTCAAGAAATGAAGAAAGATGGCTGCCAAAATGGCCACCACAAAATGGCCACCATCTTGGATTTCTCAACATGTTCCAGATCAAAACCCACAGGCCAATACCTGTCCCAAATTTCATAACTCTAAGCGAAATATTAAGGTCAGAATGGGCAGTTAAAAAAATGGAGAAAGATGGCTGCCAAAATGGCCGCCATCTTGGATTTCTCAACATTTTCCTGATCCATACCCACAGGCCTATACCTGTGCCAAATGTCATAAGTGTAAGTGAAATATTAAGGTCACAATGGGCAGTTGAACAATGAAGAAAGATGGCTACCAAAATGGACGCCATCTTGGATTTCCAAAATGGCCGCTATCTTGGATTTCTCAACATGTTCCTGATCGATACCCACAGGCCAATGCCTGTACCAAATTTTGTAACTCTAAGTGAAATATTAAAGTCACAATGGGCAGTTCAAGAATAAAGAAAGATGGCTGCCAAAATGGCCGCCACAAAACGGCCGCCATCTTGGATTTCTCGACAACTGCCCAAATCATGCCCATAGCCCCATACCTGTACCAAATTTCATAACTCTAAGTGGAAAAATGAGGAAGCCTTATGGGTGAGTGTAAAATGAGCACACAAGATGGCCAACGAGAATATTATTATAGGATACTGCACTCTTTAGAAATTCCAGTGTATTATGTATTTACGAGCAAAGGACTGTCATATGTTATGTGGCTTGAAGCATGGGAACGCGTACTGAATCTGGCCACCATATGGTAGAAAATACAATATCTTGAAATATTCAATCTTATATTCCATTTAAATGGGACTTTCCAAAGTATTAATCTGAAGAGAAGTTTCAGAACCTAACACTAAAATGTGACGCATGGTGATTGAGATTTGTTGAAACTAATATATAAATATAGGCCTATAAATAACTTGGTTACATCCATATGTCAGATGATCCTTTAAGGATCTTTTTGGTGTTATCAACGAAATCATCAATGTTTTGCCTCATCAACGAAGCACTCTGATGACCAATGATCTAAATATATATCGCATTTGTGCGAGTGATCTCCAGTGCCGCCTGTAAGTTAGTGAAACGGGTGATATTTTGCCTTTGCCACAATGCTAAACATCCTCCACCAAACTGCTTTTAGAAGCATGAATTCTCCTCCGATGAGAGGAAAACATATTGGGTCATAAAGGCCGATATTTGAGGCATGTGGGATAACAATGGCAGCCAATTTTCTTTGCTGTACTAGACACCCAAGTCAAAGTCTTTGATAAATAAGTGAAACACAAGCCCAATGTTATTTCAATGGGCAGAGTGGTTCACTTACTTATCAAAGACTTTGACCCATACCTAACTCTGAGTATACCATGCAGAAAGAAAATTGGCTGCCATTGTTATGCCACATGCCTCAAATATCAGCTTTCATGATCCAATGGGTTTTCCTGTCATCGGAGGAGAATTCATGCTTCTAAAAGCAGTTTGGTGGAGGATGTAAAGCATCGCGGCAATGACAAAATATCACCCGTTTCACTAACTTACAAGCGGCACTGTATTAATGTCATTTGCAACTTGTGTTTGTCAGGTGAAAAAGTGGTCATTGCAGCAGGGTAATCAGGGTATCTTTCTGAATTAACGACGAGGTTGCCTTTAGCATCACTTTATGGAGTTGGCAAAAATGTTTAATCGTGTCACTCAGCGGCCTATTTTGGATGCCTTAGTTTAGAAAGAGGCTAAGCGGGCCACCATTTTATCTCAAGGGGGGGGCTTGGAGTTTTTTTAAAATAAATGATTTATTGCCTTGTTTTGGTGAAATAAATAAATTCATTTTGGGCAGTCATGAAATAAATAATTTCTGGTGGGGGTTCTTAACAAGGTGTTGCTTGATTTAGGAATGAATATAATGTATTCGCAGACTTTGCACTCTAAAAAAAATTACTGCCACCCTCACTGTGAAATAAATAATTTCCCGACGAGGAAAACTCCAAGCCCCCCGAGAAAATAAATGGTGGCCCCCTAAGCGCCTGGTTGAATGTTTCTTGGAGTGTTTCTCTTGTAAGTTTCTCAGGTGGTTGATTGGAGTGTAACAAAGGCTGACTGGCAAATCTGGCGAGAGATGGGGGCCGTGTGGTGTTATGACAGCCAAAGCTGCTGGCAATGAGCGCATTAATCACACAGCACGGCTGAGTGTGAGTCTCCGAGGGGCCTGGCCAGCCCTGGGCTTGAGGGGGATTACCTTGACTTACTCAAGTCCTCACCCCTTCAAACGTGTCAGCATACATAGTGTCAAAAACGCAGAGGGTTGTTGCCAGAGATTTGCACAGGAGCCCACAAAAATTAGCGTTGGAGTAACTTCAAATATTGTATTGCATTGTGATTTTTGGTGACTTTAAAAAGATCCATTTATGGTGTCGATGGTTTCACGGTGTGGGGATACATTCTTAACAAAAAGGTTTTATGTGGAACTTTGAGGGTTCTATAAGCTGGTATAGATAAGGAACCCTAAAAGATTCATTACTTAACTTTTAAAAAGGTTCCAACAGGGAACAAAATGACATTTAGATAATCCAGCTGCACTGAACTCCCACAATGGAACCCCTTTCTCTCAAGTTGGGAGCATAGGGTCCTATCGTAGGGCCTATCCACCAAGTATTGAACCTTTTCAATTGAACCCTGTGGGTTCTTTATATTTACCATCAAGAACCTTTAGCGTTAACAGTGTACGCGACTGCCCTTCCATACAATTTCAGGTGGATTGTCAAAGGAAATTTTGTATTTGTCTAAATATGTCCACGTGACAACACAATGCTAATCTTTCATGTAGGAAGATACACATGCCTGGAAGAATGAGAAACCAGTCTCAACACAGCATGGAATCTTCAATCGCCAAATTGAATATGTTATAACACTAGTTTCGGCTTCCTGCCCCCTCACTCCTACAGACCTCGGTGCAATGCAGGAATCGTTTTCACAGAAATGCATGTCATATATGCACCAGGAATAGAGGGCATGTATATTAAAAATGCTTTTGATGCCATGTATCTGTAAATGCATTCCTTGCTGCTATCTTCTTATTACTACTTCCATAACATGTGAGTGATACACGGAATCAAATTTGCCGTTCCTTTGTGCAATAAGCTGAGAACCATTGCAAGTCTACCTGTCGAAATGTCATTTTTATATGTGACGAGTCAGATTCTACTGTTGTGACTCTGTGCACCAGCTCCTGTTAAAACTATATTGTACTAGCAGGGTACCCGCCGAAAGGTGGGTATAGAGTGGGTGCATCGTGTGGCGCTCTATCTTCAAAAGCTCATGCATGTTGTGGAGTATTGTTGCCTCATATAATATTATGTAAACATAAAGCATGCTAATTTTTGTTTAAAAATCAGATGCCTAAGGGTAGCTCTACAGCCTTCAAATTTTAGCAGTCTTAGTGAGGAAGTGGCCGACCACAGTCCACAGCACTTGTTAAAGCCTTGATTGAATAATGGTGTAGTTTATTTATCCAATCAGGACTTGTGTGAATCCGTTAACATTATCTCTTTTGTAATTGTAAATGGTTAATTGGAACACAATTTCTACCTTTAAACCTAGTCCTTCTTCAAATGGCCTGGGCCATAGTTTAAATTTTCCTTTGCCTCATTTGGGTGGATTCCTCCTTTGCTAAGTAACCTATAAATTTATAGTGTATAAATGCAGGACACAACAGGCCAATCATCTATCCATCTCCAGTCCATCCTTCTCCTTCTTGCCGTCCCATAGATGTCACCACCTTGTGCGAAGTTCTGGCCGACTTCACTTGTCCAATCTTCTCTAGTTGTCTTACTTTTTCAAAAGCATTTCTATATTTTGAAGGAGTTTGAGATTATTCGGCCTACACTTTTGAATGGTAGGCAGAAGTTATTTAGGTGAAATAGAATGTAAAGTAATGTGGAGGCATGTTAGGGCTTTTATAGATGGACTATCTATCTGCCAATGATGCAGCCAATCTGCCTGTCTGTCTATTTATCTATGGATCTGTCAGGGACGGACGCAGGGGGGGGGGATGGGATGCATGCCCCCCCCCCACCAGACCAAAATTTTATTATTTTTACATGTTAATTTTATCATCGCACGGTCACATTATGTCGCGAACTACACGTTGCGCGACGCGATAGCCCGATAAACCCCCCCCCCCGGAATTTTCTGGATCCCCCCTGGGATCTGTTGATGTGCCCATAGAGATATTTCTATATCAATGTACCTGTTTGCCTATATATGATCTATCTATCTATCTATCTATCTATCTATCTATCTATCTGACTATCTGCCTGTTTATGTATGCATGTATCTGTCTATTTATCTATCCATTTATCTATATCTGTGGTTCCATCCTTCCTCCCATGAAAGTTAAACCACTCGCTGGGAAGGGCTGCTGCTGTTGCTGCTGCTCCCACAGCATGGATATCGTTTTTTCGTTGATACAAGTAAATATTTGAAAGTTCTGATACATTTGAAGCAAAACAAACACAGTGTGGACATAATAGGACACAGTGGCAAAATATTATGACTGTCAGTTAATCCATAGCTGAGAACACCCGTGACAAAGGAATATGGGGAGGTGAATTTTATATATGTACTAGCAGTGTACCCGTCTAAAGACGGGTAGAGGAGGAATAGACATCTATCTATCTATCTGTCTATCTATCTATCTATCTATATATCTGTCTATCTGTCTATCTGTCTATCTGTCTATCTGTCTATCTATCTCTATATCTATATGTCTATCTGTCTATCTATCTCTATATCTATTTGTTTATAGATTATAGATCTATCTATCTATCTGTCTGTAGACTATAGATCTATCTATCTATCTATCAATGTATCTATCTGGTGTTTCTGCCTATCTATGTTATGTATCCATGTTTAAATCTATCAATATATGTATATATCTATCAATCTATCTGGTGATGTATCTATAGATCTATATAATCTTCTTTCCTCCTTCCTTTTTAGGGCCACCCCCCTTGTGTATTTCGTCCTTTATTTCCTTCCTGTCTTCATGCCTTGATTCCTTCTTTCAAACATTCATCCTTTCCTTTTTGCTGCCTTCGTTGCTTTCTTACAGCCTCAGGTTATTTAATAACTACGCGATGCTGTTCATCCTTTTTGTACTGATGTGGCTGAATATCCAGGCCTAGGGTCTGAAAAGTTTCATTGAAAAACATAGAGAATCGGCTGCATCAGGCCACATTTTGTGAGACTGCTTCAAAAACCGAAATCCCAGGCAATGCAAATGGAGGCAGAAAATCTTTATGGATGAAGTCCATGAGATTCCAATTTTTCGAGTTCAGGGATAACGAAATTACATGGTTCCCTTGACCCCTTTTAGCATTTTTACTGCATTTTTTGTTTGTTTTGGGTTGAAGTTTAGGTGAAATTGCTGTGTTTTTCAAATTTTGTTTGTCACATCCTCTTCAAAATATTGTGTCATAAGCTTGGATAACTACTCCAATTTGACATTACTGGCCTATTCAACTTTGTGAATCCCAAATTGAAAGAACCATACAAAATCGTATCTGGAACTTTAAAAAACCGTCAGATTTTCCTCAACCTTTTAATATCTTTTGCCAAGCAGGTAATAAGCAGGCTTGAAAGGTTACAAAGAATTATCTGCAAAAATTTGCAAGTGGTGCCTCTTTGAAGAGGTGTGCGTTTGTAGGTGTGAGGAGTTTGTGTGCTGTCTACTTTGAGTGTGTGAAGTTTTTTGTGATCATAAACCAATCAGATTAACTAAAAATGCTATGTATTCAGTAGCCAAGAACCTTAAGAATCTATCTATCTATATATCTACCTATGTAAGTAGCTATGTCTCTATGTATGTATCACTCTATCTCTCTATATGTAGGCCCTAAGTAGTTAGCTGTCTATCTATGTATCTATCTTCTGTATCCATCCATGATGTCTATCTATCTTACCTTCCTTAATCTCTTCTTTAACTTGTTTTTAAAGGTCGTAACTAAAGTGAAAGCACTCGCATTCAGTGGCTGCTGCTGTTGCTGCTGCAAAATGCAATCTATTATAGGTCGCTATAATCAACAATTTGTAAGTTACAATGGATTTAATTAATTAAGAACACAGCTTGGACATAATGGGAGATAGTGGTAAAATATTATGATTGTCAGTTGAGCCATAACAGAGAAGACCCGTTACAAAGGAATATAGGGAGGTGAATTTTATATATGTATAAAGATGAATCAGATTTTTTGTAGTATCTTTACTTGTGGCTCTTTTCGATTTTGGCTGGTCTCTGTGACTTCTTGGTGATTTTATTGAAAACACTAGTCAAAAAAAAAAAATTTTCGTCTGCTGCCTGACGAAAATTACCTCTACTAACCTAATTCGAGCATACTGATTCCAAATCTGAAATCAGAATTTCTCCAGAACGTCTAGATTTTGAGTTATGGCCAAGTCAATATTTGGCGAATAATCCCGGCATGGTAAAAGAAATGCACTCTGCACTGCTGAACACTAGAAATTAAGCATATCTTAGTATTTAAATTTATAAGTTATTTTACGATACTGAAACTATATATAGCCAAAATATTTCAATCAGACAGGACATTCTAGAGAAATTCTGATTTCAGATTAGGAATCAGCTTCCTCGAATTAGGTTTATACAGTATTTGTCCTCTGGAAGCAAAGTCATCCTTGACCAGTGAAATATACGTCTACCATGCTTTTGATACATTGCAGCAGTGCCAGCCATATGGAGCGAGTGTTTACAGAATTATTAAAGAAAGGAAAAAAAGGGAAGAAAGAAGGAAAGAAAGCAAAGAAAGGAAAGAAAGGCAGAAAGAACGAAGGAAAGAAAGAAGGAAAGAAAGCAAAGAAAGGAAAGAAAGGCAGGAGAAGAATAAGAAAGAAAGGAAGGAAGGAAGGAGAAGAAAGGAAGGAAAGAAGGAGAATGCAGGAAGAAAGGAAAAGGAAGGAAGGAAGGAAGAACAGAAGATGCACTGATATAGGACAGAAGATATATGACAGAACATAGATAGATATTCTGACTCGATACAATGTAGATAAATAGATAGATAGATGGATCGCTAGATAGACAGATCAATGGACAGGTGCACACGAACATAGATAGCTGACTATAGTTAGGCCTAGGCCTATTTTATGTCAGACTGGCAGTCCTACGACTCCTACATATGCACTCTCTGAGTGTTCGTTCTTGTTTAAAGATACAGTTCATAGTTGAAATATGGAGTGACAGACTTAGGGTATTGTGTTGTATTGCATTGTGTTGTATTGTATTGTGTTGTATTGTATTGTAGTTTGCATTGTATTTTACTAGATGTCACATGACTAAGGTTAATGCTATAGGCACTGCAATCACAACCTTTTTTTCATCACTTGAGTATCACAAATATTTCACAGCATGTCTTTTACGAAACAATGTCACACATTATGTCAGAACTTCTTCATGTGGTTGAGAAGGTTGAAGCTGATGGTGTAAACATGTTTGTTTCATAGCTCTTTGCAGATTGGCTGTCCAAACAGTTTCAAAATTAACTTGGTCTTGTGATGTCACTGGCTTGAAGATGTTTGAACTATCACTTTTGGTAATCAGTTGATCCAGTGCTTATCATATATAGCAGCACAGGTGCCAATAAGCCATATAAATGACTTAAGGTACTCCATCCAATAAGAAGATAAGGAGACCAACAGAAAACTGTCAATGATGTGGCAAAGCCAGTTGGCCATAGCGCTCCTGAATAAAATGTAAGGTTTTCAAAATATACCTCAGCTTTGTATCGATGTAAAAATCAAAATATTCTGTTGGGAAAATTTTGAGATATTTAAATTTTAAATTTTTGATTTATTACACCCCTTTAACTTACATCAATACTACTCAGTATCACCCAATAAATCACTCAACAATAATGCAGTAAATGTGTTGCTTTACCATGTTTACATGTTTAATATGACATTTCATCGCAATTGAATTGAAGAAATCATTAAAATGACACTGCCAACTTACTTTTATGACAGATAGTATGAGATATGAATTGTGAAATGCATGATGGTATGGCAGAGATTGTTCAATAATTGAGATGATTGACGTCCTTGATTCTGTACCTGTTGAAGAGTCTTTCAAGTTTTGAGTGACCACTCTCTACAACCTGCTCAGAAAAGAGGACCAGTGCCTTCATTCATCATCTGTTCAATGAACGCTGGCACGTGACGGAGAAGAATATGAACATTACTAGTAAAAGAAATCCCCAAGTTTCGCAATGTTGCCATGGTAAGCATCATCAATTGTAAAGCCAAATGAGGCTTGAGGAGCATCACGAAGTGTGACAAAAGTAGTGTGAAACTTCATTCAGTGTTGAGGTAACATGTTGCTCAGCACTTCAAGGTTTGCAACGAGCTTGTTGCCCTATTTACCCCCAAATGTGCATCCATGGTGCTGCTCCTTTTGTATGTAAAGAGCCTCAAGCTAGTGATCAAGATCTGGGAAGACTTTTTTCAATTCAGAATAAATTTTATTCCCAATCCCCAACTTATATGCAGTGCAGGAGTAGGTACTACAGCAATAACAGGGGTTAATGGCTCAACATTTGTCCCTCAACAGTGGTTAATTTAAAACAGTTGTAGTATTACTTTAAATGTGGGTTTGCTACCACTTTCATTTTTCCATTTCTGGTAGTTTTTGGAGTGAAACTGCTTAATACATTGGTCAGAATCACTTTTATGTCAAAGGAACTTAGTCTCGACACCTTCCTTTAGATAACAAATAACATAAACTTTTCCGAGCATCGGAATGATCCATCTCAACACCAAAACCAAGTAAGTCCGTAAAATTTGATGAAACTGAGAAGTTCACTGAAAACACTGCATGCTATGAAGCCCAGAGCACAGACAAATGCAAACTTGAACTCTCAAACAGATGAAATACTTAATAAACGGCATCATACAAAAAGTAATGCAAGAGAGAAATGCAAACAGTGCTGGCTTCTTCAAAGCCCAAAACACCAGGAAAATACATGGATATGATCTATTCACGTAAACTTTGGCCAACAGAAGGATTATGACATATAGAATAGATAAAAACAGTTCTGGTTAGATTTTCATGTGTACAATTGTCTAGACTACCTATACTTTTAATCTGAAAATGCCAATAAGCATGAAATGTGATAAAGAAATGTAATGATGATCATTTTCCTTCAAAATACATTTTCTGTTGGAAGTAAATGATTTATACAATACTGTATGCTATCTACAGTTATATCTTATGAAGAAATTATTAGTTGCTTGCAAAAACCTGTAATAATGGTCCGAAATGGCATGTGAGAAACAAAAAATAACGTGCAAGCACTTTTAAAAGCGGCGTCAACGGTTCATGACTAGTGAGGCTCTGGATTGGGTTTTGTGTCCCCCTATCCCTTGGCCACAATATTATTACTTTTGAATTCCCTGTCCCTTTTACAAATAAATTGAATTATCAGTTCCATGTCCCTCTGCTCTGGATGGGGTTTGATGTCCCCTTGGCCGTTAGGCCTACACTTTCGAATTGTGTAATTAAGATAAATATACTAGTGACAAATAAATTAGTTTGTCAATATCAAAATCAGAGGGACAATTAAGAGCTATTCTCAAAGCAATTGATGCAATATCTAGGCTATAACTATTAAAACTGACCTCTCAGCAACAACAGAGAACCTGCCAGGGCTAGGCTACAACAGTGTTTGATCATTTGATAACAAAAAGCAATCAGACAATTGTGTTAAACCTGTTTTAAAAGTGATTCACAATTCGGCTAAATTGCACTTAACACATGTGTCACTCTCTGAGCACTTTGACAGGTGACTTCAATATAAATTGACTCAAGTTGATTGAATGGGGGTGAAATAACTACCAGAAGGTGTCAAAGAAAGCTGAATCAGTCTGAATTGCAATCATATGATTGGATTGCCATCCCGTTCAACCTGATTCAAGTAGCCAGCTAATTGGTCTCTATCTATGCACGAGATAATGACATGTGCCACGCCCGCCTCACAGAAATGCACGAAGCGAAATAGCTTCGGCTGACCCTTGACCCTTGAATTTCAGTCTATTTAGTTTCTTTATTAATTTTTTTTTTCGTGACAGTGGAACACCAAAATCGACTGGGCTCAAGGAAAATTCCCATTAAGGCTGTATTTTAAGTTTGAATGAGATTGATGAAAGAGGGCGAGCTCAGCAGTGCTAACAAGATTAGCCAAAATGCCTAGGGTAAAAGCTGGCTGACGCCGCTAAAAATTAAAAACTCAAATATCTCAACATTTTCCAAACAGAATATTTTACTTTTTACATCTAAACGAAGCTGAGACCTTCTACTTTCTTGCTACATTCGTAACTTTTTCGGTATATTTTGAAAATCGTACATTTTATTCAGGAGCGCTGTGTGGCAAATTGAACAGAAGAAAACTGATGTTTCAAGCAGACTGTCAATCTGCAAAGAGCTCTAATATGAGCTCTAATATTATGAATGTGGTGCGAACGGTTATATTCGCTTCACGAAACGGCCGCAGGCCGTTTCGTGCAGCGAATTGAGCACAAGAGAGGACTCAAAGATTCTGTGCAGTGATGGTCTGAACATCAACAGTCCACAGTTGGGAATTAGGTCAAGTAGGTCCAGCCTCTTATCAATGATTTAGTTTCGTATTAAACAGAAAATAACATATACATCTTCAAAAGTGTATTAAAAATTCAGTTTTCTCCAGTTATTTATCCTGTAACAATATTTTTAAGGAATAGTAAATTATTAGCCTTTACAAACTAATCAAATTATTAACACATGATTCATTTCATTTCAAAACAGATAATAAGAAAGCAAAACAAAATTAAAGTAACATAATCTTCATAAACTTATGATTATGTAACAGTGAGCAATTAATCTTCAGGCAGATCATGTTATTGTTTTGGTATTACTATATAGTATATATTTACACTATTACGTAATATCAACAATCTAACATAGACTTGACTTTGACAGCTTTCAGCTTTCAGTGTTGTCCACCTTTCTAACATTTAGCTGATTAATGATTATCTATCAATATTATTTTATCTATTAAATATATATATATATATATATCTATCAATTTCTCTATCCATCTGTGGGTCGATCTATCTATCTATTTATTTGTCTATTTATTTGTCTATTTATTTGTCTATTTATTTGTCTATTTATTTGTCTATTTATTTGTCTATTTATTTGTCTATTTATTTGTCTATTTATTTTTCTATTATATTTTTTGTCCATTTTATCTTTCTAATATTCCAAATTTACATCTGTTTTTCTATGTTTCTGTCTTTCTAATAAAAAAAAATAGATACATAACTTGCCTTCATACATTTAATATGAAATAAAATAACTTTATGGTAACACTGCAAAAACCTTTTAAAGTGCTGAGCGAATTTCATGGCAGTGTCATTTACATATTATAAAGTGGAAGCGCTAAATGCCAGTATGGGGGTTTTGTCGTGCTTTGGTTGAGTGAGCTGAAGCAGACGTGGGGACAGGTCATTGCAATAAAAGAACAGAAGTAAGGAGTACAATATGTAGGCCTATGAATATAAGGCGTGGCACTCTGTAGAGGGTAGTGAAAGAGAAAGAATGATGTATAATATACTGTAATCTATGCAGAATTGACGATGTGCATAAAAATAAACAGAATGACCCAAACTGTGACTTATAATGCAGGATTTTATTTCTTTATATATAAAGTGACAAGTACATATACACAGAACAAGAAATCATATTACAAAAAGATGTCATCCAGCCTTAATTCTTAGGCTTATCCACTACACCATTTACCAAAAATCTTATTAAAGTTATACCAGTTACTTCCACACATAAGTATTTACATTGAGAGCAATATTTGTCTTATGATTTAGACGTTTTATTGTCTCGAAGGCGTCTTATTATTACTTCAAGGAGACCTAAGATCGAGTTTAGCGACATGTTCGGAGATGGAAAACTTTTTGGAAGGTGTGACTACTCTCAGTTGCGGCTTTTTCAAAATGTTTGTACAAATGGTACAGTGCTATGGTTGACGATGTCCAAGTCACACATGACGGACTTGATGGTGCTACATTTATAAAGGGATTTAGATTTGAGAGACAGAAATAGGATAGGGAAAAAAGAGATAGAGGAATGGATATAGAGAGACAGAGGAATGGAGAGATAAAGAAATAGAATGATAGAGAAGTAGAGAAATAGAGAAATAAAGAAATAGAGAAATAGTGAAATTGAGAGATAGAGAAATCGAGAAATCGAGAGATAGATCTATAGAGGAATGAAGAGATAAAGAAATAACGACAAACAAAGAGCATAGGTTTCCTAAAATTAATTTAAGGTGCTATCGAAACTAATGGTTTGCTTATGACACAGCATCACCATCATCATGACTCACAAAGCGCGATTTTCACAGTTAAACGGCCATCTCATTTGTCATGAATTATGAAACTGCTGTTAGTTGTCCATGGCAGTCTCTTTGAGTTGAAACAGTTACCCAACACCTGTTTTATCTTTCCGTTGGTCGTTTAGAATTTCGATTGTCTTCCCCTGTCTGAAGAAGTACAGCAGTCGCCCAACATCGCTCAGCTGTCCTCGGAGGGCTCTGCACCTGCCCGACTGTGAATATTTCATCTTGGGTCACACAGGTTCCTCTCAAATGTTTTGGTTTTCATAACAGGAGTAGTTGGTATATCTCCCATGCAAGAGTCTTCATTTTGTTCTGTATTTTTAAAAGGTAATACACGAGCACACAATATCCCGAATGGCGGCGGTGAGGCAGCTGGCCTTACTTAACAATTACATAATCCATGCCATGTCGTAGATGTATTGTATCATCAAAGAAATGACTAAAGCTCATTTTCTATCTAGTTGAATGACTTGTATGTTCAAGTGTTTTAGAATGTGATGCTGTTATAGTCTTTAGAGACCATATTTTAAGCAGTAGCAGATCCAGGGGGAGGGGTTGTAGGGGGTTCAAACTCCCCCATCGCCTCACAAGCGAGAGACCCGGGTTCAATCCCCGGGCT
Organism: Platynereis dumerilii; assembly: GCA_026936325.1. Lineage (NCBI taxonomy): Eukaryota > Metazoa > Annelida > Polychaeta > Phyllodocida > Nereididae > Platynereis > Platynereis dumerilii. Next base: position 2,374,606 of record JAPTHN010000010.1, read on the forward strand.
GGCCATCATGTCATTCCACGGCATTGTCGTTAGCATCAGACATTAATTGGAGGTGCCGTGGGCCAGCTGTAAATAAGTCTCTGACTTAGTCTGGTTACCCACGTTAAATACCTTTAACTTTACCTTTACCTATAGTTTTAAAGTTCTCTTTGGTTTCTAATTAGAAGAGGATAGTTGGTGATGCTAAAGTGCACCAAAATTTAAAGGCACACACTACTACTGTTGATGCTATCAGTAAAGTGACACATTGCAGTCATTGCTGACAATCGTTACATTACTAACTGCACTATAGTAAAGAAAATGGCAGCTTTTTCGATGGTTGGGATCCAATAAGGGAATTTCCCTAAGTTCATGATATAGGCCTACATACGAGAAACATGCAGTTTACTTCTTGGAATTAAAAATGTGAGAGCGAGTTTGCGAAGAATTCCCCGGCTGGGTAAATAGCAGTTTGCAGTAAGTTGTGACAACTGAACTTGATGCAATGGATGATATTTCACCTTGTTATGTCACGGATGTGTCTTCTGTGGGAGTCCACAATGCTGACAGCTGCAACTCAAAACTGAGGACATCGTTCAAACCTGTGTTAAAGCCAATATAGGGACACTTTTCTACCAGTCCTCTTTATTTGACTGATTAAGCTTTTTTTGACAATTGGATATTAATCCTGTAAATTTGATATTAATCCTGTAAATTCCACCCAGAGAATCTACCCTAGACGAATCACTCCATCGCCGCACATTATCATAAGATTTTGCGTCAGAGCGTCTCAGCCATTCAGCGTGCAGGATTTCTCTACAGTTCAAATGTTTACCGGGGATTTGCGTGGAGACTATTCGGTACTCGGAGACCTAACACCTATCATTGTAAAGGTCTCGGAGAGATCTGTCTATCCTCATTTGCATAACATGCTTGAATCCATGTTCATTGGTCACCCATGGGGGTGTGTCTGACTTAATTACTGAAGGCTTTGCTGAAGTGGTAAATTCCATACTGTCCCATTACTTATCAATATTCAGCTCTCCATGTTTCAAGCAACATGACTTATCATAAAAGTTAGTGTTTTTGCTTTTCATATTAGTTTGTAGCTGAACATTGTAAATAAAAACACATTTCTGTGTCACATGTACATGTAGAAGTGTCATCTTATTACATTGTTGTCATGACACCCTGCACGTTCACCTGAAAATGTGTAGCAAAACCTCTCTAATTTTTGATGAAACACCAAAACAATATCTATTGGATTAGGCAGCTAAAAACAGCATTCAGGTTGCTCAAAATTCGTCTCAGAGCACGTAAAATCCGTTGGTTTCTTGGGGCCTCTCGGTCTTCGCATCCTGTGTAAGTCCCATCACTGAACCTGAACCCCCCCTTCCCAAATTTCTCAATCTTTTTCGGAAAAGTGTTCAATGTCATGCACCCTGGATGTTCAAAGTCACCTCGTTTTACGGTACATAGATATTGGAATTTAAAAATCTATGTAGGAATGTTATATAACACCGTTGTTATAATCATAGAATAGACGAAAAGAAATATTGAAGTTTTTATAAGTCATGATTATGTATGACGATATTGGTATGGCAGGGGTTATAGGGGAACGTTGTAAACAGAGTTAGTTCTTTGATGGCTGATATGTTACATGTGTGGTGTGTGTTAGTGCATGGGTATCTCAAGGAGCTCCTTTCTCCCAAGCCTCTTTTCTATTTGTATTACATTAGGCATTCGTCAGCCTAGGAATTTTGTATCAAATGGCCTAGAAGACACGAATTCATAAATAAATACGATTATGAATGTTTTGCATTGTCTTGATCGATGAAACACTCGCAAAGGCCGCAATGCGATGACATCCAGGCACCCGAAGCAACCTCCGAAGGACGGCAGAATGGCAGAATGGCAGAATGGCAGGGCCATCTGATTGGCAGGCTCCACACGGGCTCCACACAGGATGCCAAGGTGTCAAACAGGCAAATATCAATGAAGGGCCCCTCCTCTTGAAAAAGCTGAATGGCAAAGTCACAAAGTGGTGAAATATTTCGAAGTCAAAGATACGTCCGCTGGTGTCAGCCCATGATGAGGGTGGAGTGTTATCCCCAACTTAATTGCTTTTATACAAAATTAGATCGATTTTTGCTGCCGTTTTTAATTAAAATATATACTGCCTGTTTATCAGCATGTGCCCTTTATGAGAAAGAGGAAGTAGGTTACAAAGACCAAAAAGAGAGAGTATCAACTTTTGGGGGAGGAATGAAGATTCCTCCCCCATGCTCCGCAGAGATGTATTCATAAGCAGAAGATGTCAGAGGAATTGCAATTCTATTCTCCATCTACTCTGCTACTTTCTTCTGTGGGATGCATAAACGAACACGGTCTGAGGTCCGTACATCTCCCTTTATAGTTTATACAAATGACGGTTTTGGGTTCGTGGAAGCTTCGTTTGCCAATACTCAAGTATGTAAAAACACGAGAGCAGTGGTAGTATAAATATGCACATCGAAGAGACTGCCTTTCATATATGCACGCTCACAAATGTTATGTACTTAATGGCACAAGTTTTTTTTCTTGACTGATTGTGCAGATCAGTCGTTTTTTTAAAATTCCATATATAGGCCTACGTTTCGTTTTTATTGATATGTCGTGCAAAGATGCTGCTGAGACAGTCTTGAAATGGTACTTCCGGTTTGCAGCTTCGAATAGGCCCAGTATAGGCCTACTATACATTCAGGCTGCTAGGCCACATTAAGTTTTGGATTTACTCCCTTTACCAAGTATATGTAGGCCTACGTGTATTTTTAAATAAACACTATTGAAAATTATTGATTTCCAGACAATTTCATTTGAAATGGTATTAAATCTAGATCTTGAAATTCAGGCAAATGTCGCTCGCCCCCCCAAAAATCACGTGCGACATACGGCATACGCCTATGATCAAGAACCTTTTGCGTTAAGAGTTTAGGCCCTATTTAATACACTGACATAATAAGTGAGGCCTGCCATGTTAGCCATCACGGCAACAAGTCACTTGTTGCTCTGACGGCCAACATCGCTATACGCATAATATTATATACTAGCATTCACCCGTGATAAAGGATATACTTTGGCAGTGCGGAGAATGAGTGAATGAATGAAGCAATCGATCAATGTGGGTATAGATCTATGTATCTATGTATCTTTCTATGTATCAATCTATGTGGATTTATGGACATTTTCCTGATCCATGCCCACAGGCCAATAACTTTACCTAATTTCATAAGCCACAGTGAAATAGCAAGGTCACAATGGGCAGTTCAAGGATGTCAGCCATTCTGAAGTGGCCATTTGGTGGCCAGCTTGGATATCTCAACATGTTCCCGATTCATACCCAGAGGCCAATATCTGTACCAAATTTCATAACTGTAAGCGAAATATTTAGATCACAACGGGCAATTCAAGAAATGAAGAAAGATGTCTGCCAAAAGGGCCGCCATCTTGGATTTCTCAACATTTTCCCGATCGATACCCACATGTCTATACCTGTACCAAATTTTATAACTGTAAGTGAACTATTAAGGTCACATTGGGCAGTTCAAGAAATGAAGAAAGATAGCTTCCAAAATGGCCGCCATCTTGGATTTCTCAACATGTTCCTGATCGATACCCACAGGCCAATACCTGTACCAAATTTCATAACTCTAAGTGAAATATTGAGATCACAATGGGCAGTTCAAGAATGAAGAAAGATGGCTGCCAAAAGGGCTGCCACAAAATGGCCGCCATCTAGAATTTCTCAATATGTTCCAGATCAATGCCCACAGGCCAATACTTGTACCAAATTTTATAAGTCTAAGCGAAATATTAAGGTCACAATGGGCATTTAAAAAAATGAAGAAAGATGGCTGCCAAAATGGCTGCCATCTTGGATTTCTCAACATGTTCCTGATCCATACCCACAGGCCAATACCTGTGCCAAATGTCATAAGTGTAAGTGAAATATTAAAGTCACAATGGGCAGTTCAAGAAATGAAGAAAGATGGCTGCCAAAATGGCCACCACAAAATGGCCACCATCTTGGATTTCTCAACATGTTCCAGATCAAAACCCACAGGCCAATACCTGTCCCAAATTTCATAACTCTAAGCGAAATATTAAGGTCAGAATGGGCAGTTAAAAAAATGGAGAAAGATGGCTGCCAAAATGGCCGCCATCTTGGATTTCTCAACATTTTCCTGATCCATACCCACAGGCCTATACCTGTGCCAAATGTCATAAGTGTAAGTGAAATATTAAGGTCACAATGGGCAGTTGAACAATGAAGAAAGATGGCTACCAAAATGGACGCCATCTTGGATTTCCAAAATGGCCGCTATCTTGGATTTCTCAACATGTTCCTGATCGATACCCACAGGCCAATGCCTGTACCAAATTTTGTAACTCTAAGTGAAATATTAAAGTCACAATGGGCAGTTCAAGAATAAAGAAAGATGGCTGCCAAAATGGCCGCCACAAAACGGCCGCCATCTTGGATTTCTCGACAACTGCCCAAATCATGCCCATAGCCCCATACCTGTACCAAATTTCATAACTCTAAGTGGAAAAATGAGGAAGCCTTATGGGTGAGTGTAAAATGAGCACACAAGATGGCCAACGAGAATATTATTATAGGATACTGCACTCTTTAGAAATTCCAGTGTATTATGTATTTACGAGCAAAGGACTGTAATATGTTATGTGGCTTGAAGCATGGGAACGCGTACTGAATCTGGCCACCATATGGTAGAAAATACAATATCTTGAAATATTCAATCTTATATTCCATTTAAAGGGGACTTTCCAAAGTATTAATCTGAAGAGAAGTTTCAGAACCTAACACTAAAATGTGACGCATGGTGATTGAGATTTGTTGAAACTAATATATAAATATAGGCCTATAAATAACTTGGTTACATCCATATGTCAGATGATCCTTTAAGGATCTTTTTGGTGTTATCAACGAAATCATCAATGTTTTGCCTCATCAACGAAGCACTCTGATGACCAATGATCTAAATATATATCGCATTTGTGCGAGTGATCTCCAGTGCCGCCTGTAAGTTAGTGAAACGGGTGATATTTTGCCTTTGCCACAATGCTAAACATCCTCCACCAAACTGCTTTTAGAAGCATGAATTCTCCTCCGATGAGAGGAAAACATATTGGGTCATAAAGGCCGATATTTGAGGCATGTGGGATAACAATGGCAGCCAATTTTCTTTGCTTTACTAGACACCCAAGTCAAAGTCTTTGATAAATAAGTGAAACACAAGCCCAATGTTATTTCAATGGGCAGAGTGGTTCACTTACTTATCAAAGACTTTGACCCATACCTAACTCTGAGTATATCATGCAGAAAGAAAATTGGCTGCCATTGTTATGCCACATGCCTCAAATATCAGCTTTCATGATCCAATGGGTTTTCCTGTCATCGGAGGAGAATTCATGCTTCTAAAAGCAGTTTGGTGGAGGATGTAAAGCATCGCGGCAATGACAAAATATCACCCGTTTCACTAACTTACAAGCGGCACTGTATTAATGTCATTTGCAACTTGTGTTTGTCAGGTGAAAAAGTGGTCATTGCAGCAGGGTAATCAGGGTATCTTTCTGAATTAACGACGAGGTTGCCTTTAGCATCACTTTATGGAGTTGGCAAAAATGTTTAATCGTGTCACTCAGCGGCCTATTTTGGATGCCTTAGTTTAGAAAGAGGCTAAGCGGGCCACCATTTTATCTCAAGGGGGGGGCTTGGAGTTTTTTTAAAATAAATGATTTATTGCCTTGTTTTGGTGAAATAAATAAATTCATTTTGGGCAGTCATGAAATAAATAATTTCTGGTGGGGGTTCTTAACAAGGTGTTGCTTGATTTAGGAATGAATATAATGTATTCGCAGACTTTGCACTCTAAAAAAAATTACTGCCACCCTCACTGTGAAATAAATAATTTCCCGACGAGGAAAACTCCAAGCCCCCCGAGAAAATAAATGGTGGCCCCCTAAGCGCCTGGTTGAATGTTTCTTGGAGTGTTTCTCTTGTAAGTTTCTCAGGTGGTTGATTGGAGTGTAACAAAGGCTGACTGGCAAATCTGGCGAGAGATGGGGGCCGTGTGGTGTTATGACAGCCAAAGCTGCTGGCAATGAGCGCATTAATCACACAGCACGGCTGAGTGTGAGTCTCCGAGGGGCCTGGCCAGCCCTGGGCTTGAGGGGGATTACCTTGACTTACTCAAGTCCTCACCCCTTCAAACGTGTCAGCATACATAGTGTCAAAAACGCAGAGGGTTGTTGCCAGAGATTTGCACAGGAGCCCACAAAAATTAGCGTTGGAGTAACTTCAAATATTGTATTGCATTGTGATTTTTGGTGACTTTAAAAAGATCCATTTATGGTGTCGATGGTTTCACGGTGTGGGGATACATTCTTAACAAAAAGGTTTTATGTGGAACTTTGAGGGTTCTATAAGCTGGTATAGATAAGGAACCCTAAAAGATTCATTACTTAACTTTTAAAAAGGTTCCAACAGGGAACAAAATGACATTTAGATAATCCAGCTGCACTGAACTCCCACAATGGAACCCCTTTCTCTCAAGTTGGGAGCATAGGGTCCTATCGTAGGGCCTATCCACCAAGTATTGAACCTTTTCAATTGAACCCTGTGGGTTCTTTATATTTACCATCAAGAACCTTTAGCGTTAACAGTGTACGCGACTGCCCTTCCATACAATTTCAGGTGGATTGTCAAAGGAAATTTTGTATTTGTCTAAATATGTCCACGTGACAACACAATGCTAATCTTTCATGTAGGAAGATACACATGCCTGGAAGAATGAGAAACCAGTCTCAACACAGCATGGAATCTTCAATCGCCAAATTGAATATGTTATAACACTAGTTTCGGCTTCCTGCCCCCTCACTCCTACAGACCTCGGTGCAATGCAGGAATCGTTTTCACAGAAATGCATGTCATATATGCACCAGGAATAGAGGGCATGTATATTAAAAATGCTTTTGATGCCATGTATCTGTAAATGCATTCCTTGCTGCTATCTTCTTATTACTACTTCCATAACATGTGAGTGATACACGGAATCAAATTTGCCGTTCCTTTGTGCAATAAGCTGAGAACCATTGCAAGTCTACCTGTCGAAATGTCATTTTTATATGTGACGAGTCAGATTCTACTGTTGTGACTCTGTGCACCAGCTCCTGTTAAAACTATATTGTACTAGCAGGGTACCCGCCGAAAGGTGGGTATAGAGTGGGTGCATCGTGTGGCGCTCTATCTTCAAAAGCTCATGCATGTTGTGGAGTATTGTTGCCTCATATAATATTATGTAAACATAAAGCATGCTAATTTTTGTTTAAAAATCAGATGCCTAAGGGTAGCTCTACAGCCTTCAAATTTTAGCAGTCTTAGTGAGGAAGTGGCCGACCACAGTCCACAGCACTTGTTAAAGCCTTGATTGAATAATGGTGTAGTTTATTTATCCAATCAGGACTTGTGTGAATCCGTTAACATTATCTCTTTTGTAATTGTAAATGGTTAATTGGAACACAATTTCTACCTTTAAACCTAGTCCTTCTTCAAATGGCCTGGGCCATAGTTTAAATTTTCCTTTGCCTCATTTGGGTGGATTCCTCCTTTGCTAAGTAACCTATAAATTTATAGTGTATAAATGCAGGACACAACAGGCCAATCATCTATCCATCTCCAGTCCATCCTTCTCCTTCTTGCCGTCCCATAGATGTCACCACCTTGTGCGAAGTTCTGGCCGACTTCACTTGTCCAATCTTCTCTAGTTGTCTTACTTTTTCAAAAGCATTTCTATATTTTGAAGGAGTTTGAGATTATTCGGCCTACACTTTTGAATGGTAGGCAGAAGTTATTTAGGTGAAATAGAATGTAAAGTAATGTGGAGGCATGTTAGGGCTTTTATAGATGGACTATCTATCTGCCAATGATGCAGCCAATCTGCCTGTCCGTCTATTTATCTATGGATCTGTCAGGGACGGACGCAGGGGGGGGGGATGGGGGGATGCATCCCCCCCCCACCAGACCAAAATTTTATTATTTTTACATGTTAATTTTATCATCGCACGGTCACATTATGTCGCGAACTACACGTTGCGCGACGCGATAGCCCGATAAACCCCCCCCCCCCCCGGAATTTTCTGGATCCCCCCTGGGATCTGTTGATGTGCCCATAGAGATATTTCTATATCAATGTACCTGTTTGCCTATATATGATCTATCTATCTATCTATCTATCTATCTATCTATCTATCTGACTATCTGCCTGTTTATGTATGCATGTATCTGTCTATTTATCTATCCATTTATCTATATCTGTGGTTCCATCCTTCCTCCCATGAAAGTTAAACCACTCGCTGGGAAGGGCTGCTGCTGTTGCTGCTGCTCCCACAGCATGGATATCGTTTTTTCGTTGATACAAGTAAATATTTGAAAGTTCTGATACATTTGAAGCAAAACAAACACAGTGTGGACATAATAGGACACAGTGGCAAAATATTATGACTGTCAGTTAATCCATAGCTGAGAACACCCGTGACAAAGGAATATGGGGAGGTGAATTTTATATATGTACTAGCAGTGTACCCGTCTAAAGACGGGTAGAGGAGGAAAAGACATCTATCTATCTATCTATCTATCTATCTATCTATCTATATATCTGTCTATCTGTCTATCTGTCTATCTGTCTATCTATCTCTATATCTATATGTCTATCTGTCTATCTATCTCTATATCTATTTGTTTATAGATTATAGATCTATCTATCTATCTGTCTGTAGACTATAGATCTATCTATCTATCTATCAATGTATCTATCTGGTGTTTCTGCCTATCTATGTTATGTATCCATGTTTAAATCTATCAATATATGTATATATCTATCAATCTATCTGGTGATGTATCTATAGATCTATATAATCTTCTTTCCTCCTTCCTTTTTAGGGCCACCCCCCTTGTGTATTTCGTCCTTTATTTCCTTCCTGTCTTCATGCCTTGATTCCTTCTTTCAAACATTCATCCTTTCCTTTTTGCTGCCTTCGTTGCTTTCTTACAGCCTCAGGTTATTTAATAACTACGCGATGCTGTTCATCCTTTTTGTACTGATGTGGCTGAATATCCAGGCCTAGGGTCTGAAAAGTTTCATTGAAAAACATAGAGAATCGGCTGCATCAGGCCACATTTTGTGAGACTGCTTCAAAAACCGAAATCCCAGGCAATGCAAATGGAGGCAGAAAATCTTTATGGATGAAGTCCATGAGATTCCAATTTTTCGAGTTCAGGGATAACGAAATTACATGGTTCCCTTGACCCCTTTTAGCATTTTTACTGCATTTTTTGTTTGTTTTGGGTTGAAGTTTAGGTGAAATTGCTGTGTTTTTCAAATTTTGTTTGTCACATCCTCTTCAAAATATTGTGTCATAAGCTTGGATAACTACTCCAATTTGACATTACTGGCCTATTCAACTTTGTGAATCCCAAATTGAAAGAACCATACAAAATCGTATCTGGAACTTTAAAAAACCGTCAGATTTTCCTCAACCTTTTAATATCTTTTGCCAAGCAGGTAATAAGCAGGCTTGAAAGGTTACAAAGAATTATCTGCAAAAATTTGCAAGTGGTGCCTCTTTGAAGAGGTGTGCGTTTGTAGGTGTGAGGAGTTTGTGTGCTGTCTACTTTGAGTGTGTGACGTTTTTTGTGATCATAAACCAATCAGATTAACTAAAAATGCTATGTATTCAGTAGCCAAGAACCTTAAGAATCTATCTATCTATATATCTACCTATGTAAGTAGCTATGTCTCTATGTATGTATCACTCTATCTCTCTATATGTAGGCCCTAAGTAGTTAGCTGTCTATCTATGTATCTATCTTCTGTATCCATCCATGATGTCTATCTATCTTACCTTCCTTAATCTCTTCTTTAACTTGTTTTTAAAGGTCGTAACTAAAGTGAAAGCACTCGCCGTCAGTGGCTGCTGCTGTTGCTGCTGCAAAATGCAATATATTATAGGTCGCTATAATCAACAATTTGTAAGTTACAATGGATTTAATTAATTAAGAACACAGCTTGGACATAATGGGAGATAGTGGTAAAATATTATGATTGTCAGTTGAGCCATAACAGAGAAGACCCGTTACAAAGGAATATAGGGAGGTGAATTTTATATATGTATAAAGATGAATCAGATTTTTGTAGTATCTTTACTTGTGGCTCTTTTCGATTTTGACTGGTCTCTGTGACTTCTTGGTGATTTTATTGAAAACATTAGTCAACAAAAAAAATTTTTTCGTCCGCTGCCTGAGGAAAATTACCTCTACTAACCGAATTCGAGCATACTGATTCCAAATCTGAAATCAGAATTTCTCCAGAACGTCTAGATTTTGAGTTATGGCCAAGTCAATATTTGGCGAATAATCCCGGCATGGTAAAAGAAATGCACTCTGCACTGCTGAACACTAGAAATTAAGCATATCTTAGTATTTAAATTTATAAGTTATTTTACGATACTGAAACTATATATAGCCAAAATATTTCAATCAGACAGGACATTCTAGAGAAATTCTGATTTCAGATTAGGAATCAGCTTCCTCGAATTAGGTTTATACAGTATTTGTCCTCTGGAAGCAAAGTCATCCTTGACCAGTGAAATATACGTCTACCATGCTTTTGATACATTGCAGCAGTGCCAGCCATATGGAGCGAGTGTTTACAGAATTATTAAAGAAAGGAAAAAAAGGGAAGAAAGAAGGAAAGAAAGCAAAGAAAGGAAAGAAAGGCAGAAAGAACGAAGGAAAGAAAGAAGGAAAGAAAGCAAAGAAAGGAAAGAAAGGCAGGAGAAGAATAAGAAAGAAAGGAAGGAAGGAAGGAGAAGAAAGGAAGGAAAGAAGGAGAATGCAGGAAGAAAGGAAAAGGAAGGAAGGAAGGAAGAACAGAAGATGCACTGATATAGGACAGAAGATATATGACAGAACATAGATAGATATTCTGACTCGATACAATGTAGATAAATAGATAGATAGATGGATCGCTAGATAGACAGATCAATGGACAGGTGCACACGAACATAGATAGCTGACTATAGTTAGGCCTAGGCCTATTTTATGTCAGACTGGCAGTCCTACGACTCCTACATATGCACTCTCTGAGTATTCGTTCTTGTTTAAAGATACAGTTCATAGTTGAAATATGGAGTGACAGACTTAGGGTATTGTGTTGTATTGCATTGTGTTGTATTGTATTGTGTTGTATTGTATTGTAGTTTGCATTGTATTTTACTAGATGTCACATGACTAAGGTTAATGCTATAGGCACTGCAATCACAACCTTTTTTTCATCACTTGAGTATCACAAATATTTCACAGCATGTCTTTTACGAAACAATGTCACACATTATGTCAGAACTTCTTCATGTGGTTGAGAAGGTTGAAGCTGATGGTGTAAACATGTTTGTTTCATAGCTCTTTGCAGATTGGCTGTCCAAACAGTTTCAAAATTAACTTGGTCTTGTGATGTCACTGGCTTGAAGATGTTTGAACTATCACTTTTGGTAATCAGTTGATCCAGTGCTTATCATATATAGCAGCACAGGTGCCAATAAGCCATATAAATGACTTAAGGTACTCCATCCAATAAGAAGATAAGGAGACCAACAGAAAACTGTCAATGATGTGGCAAAGCCAGTTGGCCATAGCGCTCCTGAATAAAATGTAAGGTTTTCAAAATATACCTCAGCTTTGTATCGATGTAAAAATCAAAATATTCTGTTGGGAAAATTTTGAGATATTTAAATTTTAAATTTTTGATTTATTACACCCCTTTAACTTACATCAATACTACTCAGTATCACCCAATAAATCACTCAACAATAATGCAGTAAATGTGTTGCTTTACCATGTTTACATGTTTAATATGACATTTCATCGCAATTGAATTGAAGAAATCATTAAAATGACACTGCCAACTTACTTTTATGACAGATAGTATGAGATATGAATTGTGAAATGCATGATGGTATGGCAGAGATTGTTCAATAATTGAGATGATTGACGTCCTTGATTCTGTACCTGTTGAAGAGTCTTTCAAGTTTTGAGTGACCACTCTCTACAACCTGCTCAGAAAAGAGGACCAGTGCCTTCATTCATCATCTGTTCAATGAACGCTGGCACGTGACGGAGAAGAATATGAACATTACTAGTAAAAGAAATCCCCAAGTTTCGCAATGTTGCCATGGTAAGCATCATCAATTGTAAAGCCAAATGAGGCTTGAGGAGCATCACGAAGTGTGACAAAAGTAGTGTGAAACTTCATTCAGTGTTGAGGTAACATGTTGCTCAGCACTTCAAGGTTTGCAACGAGCTTGTTGCCCTATTTACCCCCAAATGTGCATCCATGGTGCTGCTCCTTTTGTATGTAAAGAGCCTCAAGCTAGTGATCAAGATCTGGGAAGACTTTTTTCAATTCAGAATAAATTTTATTCCCAATCCCCAACTTATATGCAGTGCAGGAGTAGGTACTACAGCAATAACAGGGGTTAATGGCTCAACATTTGTCCCTCAACAGTGGTTAATTTAAAACAGTTGTAGTATTACTTTAAATGTGGGTTTGCTACCACTTTCATTTTTCCATTTCTGGTAGTTTTTGGAGTGAAACTGCTTAATACATTGGTCAGAATCACTTTTATGTCAAAGGAACTTAGTCTCGACACCTTCCTTTAGATAACAAATAACATAAACTTTTCCGAGCATCGGAATGATCCATCTCAACACCAAAACCAAGTAAGTCCGTAAAATTTGATGAAACTGAGAAGTTCACTGAAAACACTGCATGCTATGAAGCCCAGAGCACAGACAAATGCAAACTTGAACTCTCAAACAGATGAAATACTTAATAAACGGCATCATACAAAAAGTAATGCAAGAGAGAAATGCAAACAGTGCTGGCTTCTTCAAAGCCCAAAACACCAGGAAAATACATGGATATGATCTATTCACGTAAACTTTGGCCAACAGAAGGATTATGACATATAGAATAGATAAAAACAGTTCTGGTTAGATTTTCATGTGTACAATTGTCTAGACTACCTATACTTTTAATCTGAAAATGCCAATAAGCATGAAATGTGATAAAGAAATGTAATGATGATCATTTTCCTTCAAAATACATTTTCTGTTGGAAGTAAATGATTTATACAATACTGTATGCTATCTACAGTTATATCTTATGAAGAAATTATTAGTTGCTTGCAAAAACCTGTAATAATGGTCCGAAATGGCATGTGAGAAACAAAAAATAACGTGCAAGCACTTTTAAAAGCGGCGTCAACGGTTCATGACTAGTGAGGCTCTGGATTGGGTTTTGTGTCCCCCTATCCCTTGGCCACAATATTATTACTTTTGAATTCCCTGTCCCTTTTACAAATAAATTGAATTATCAGTTCCATGTCCCTCTGCTCTGGATGGGGTTTGATGTCCCCTTGGCCGTTAGGCCTACACTTTCGAATTGTGTAATTAAGATAAATATACTAGTGACAAATAAATTAGTTTGTCAATATCAAAATCAGAGGGACAATTAAGAGCTATTCTCAAAGCAATTGATGCAATATCTAGGCTATAACTATTAAAACTGACCTCTCAGCAACAACAGAGAACCTGCCAGGGCTAGGCTACAACAGTGTTTGATCATTTGATAACAAAAAGCAATCAGACAATTGTGTTAAACCTGTTTTAAAAGTGATTCACAATTCGGCTAAATTGCACTTAACACATGTGTCACTCTCTGAGCACTTTGACAGGTGACTTCAATATAAATTGACTCAAGTTGATTGAATGGGGGTGAAATAACTACCAGAAGGTGTCAAAGAAAGCTGAATCAGTCTGAATTGCAATCATATGATTGGATTGCCATCCCGTTCAACCTGATTCAAGTAGCCAGCTAATTGGTCTCTATCTATGCACGAGATAATGACATGTGCCACGCCCGCCTCACAGAAATGCACGAAGCGAAATAGCTTCGGCTGACCCTTGACCCTTGAATTTCAGTCTATTTAGTTTCTTTATTAATTTTTTTTTTCGTGACAGTGGAACACCAAAATCGACTGGGCTCAAGGAAAATTCCCATTAAGGCTGTATTTTAAGTTTGAATGAGATTGATGAAAGAGGGCGAGCTCAGCAGTGCTAACAAGATTAGCCAAAATGCCTAGGGTAAAAGCTGGCTGACGCCGCTAAAAATTAAAAACTCAAATATCTCAACATTTTCCAAACAGAATATTTTACTTTTTACATCTAAACGAAGCTGAGACCTTCTACTTTCTTGCTACATTCGTAACTTTTTCGGTATATTTTGAAAATCGTACATTTTATTCAGGAGCGCTGTGTGGCAAATTGAACAGAAGAAAACTAATGTTTCAAGCAGACTGTCAATCTGCAAAGAGCTCTAATATGAGCTCTAATATTATGAATGTGGTGCGAACGGTTATATTCGCTTCACGAAACGGCCGCAGGCCGTTTCGTGCAGCGAATTGAGCACAAGAGAGGACTCAAAGATTCTGTGCAGTGATGGTCTGAACATCAACAGTCCACAGTTGGGAATTAGGTCAAGTAGGACCAGCCTCTTATCAATGATTTAGTTTCGTATTAAACAGAAAATAACATATACATCTTCAAAAGTGTATTAAAAATTCAGTTTTCTCCAGTTATTTATCCTGTAACAATATTTTTAAGGAATAGTAAATTATTAGCCTTTACAAACTAATCAAATTATTAACACATGATTCATTTCATTTCAAAACAGATAATAAGAAAGCAAAACAAAATTAAAGTAACATAATCTTCATAAACTTATGATTATGTAACAGTGAGCAATTAATCTTCAGGCAGATCATGTTATTGTTTTGGTATTACTATATAGTATATATTTACACTATTACGTAATATCAACAATCTAACATAGACTTGACTTTGACAGCTTTCAGCTTTCAGTGTTGTCCACCTTTCTAACATTTAGCTGATTAATGATTATCTATCAATATTATTTTATCTATTAAATATATATATATATATATATCTATCAATTTCTCTATCCATCTGTGGGTCGATCTATCTATCTATTTATTTGTCTATTTATTTGTCTATTTATTTGTCTATTTATTTGTCTATTTATTTGTCTATTTATTTGTCTATTTATTTGTCTATTTATTTGTCTATTTATTTTTCTATTATATTTTTTGTCCATTTTATCTTTCTAATATTCCAAATTTACATCTGTTTTTCTATGTTTCTGTCTTTCTAATAAAAAAAAATAGATACATAACTTGCCTTCATACATTTAATATGAAATAAAATAACTTTATGGTAACACTGCAAAAACCTTTTAAAGTGCTGAGCGAATTTCATGGCAGTGTCATTTACATATTATAAAGTGGAAGCGCTAAATGCCAGTATGGGGGTTTTGTCGTGCTTTGGTTGAGTGAGCTGAAGCAGACGTGGGGACAGGTCATTGCAATAAAAGAACAGAAGTAAGGAGTACAATATGTAGGCCTATGAATATAAGGCGTGGCACTCTGTAGAGGGTAGTGAAAGAGAAAGAATGATGTATAATATACTGTAATCTATGCAGAATTGACGATGTGCATAAAAATAAACAGAATGACCCAAACTGTGACTTATAATGCAGGATTTTATTTCTTTATATATAAAGTGACAAGTACATATACACAGAACAAGAAATCATATTACAAAAAGATGTCATCCAGCCTTAATTCTTAGGCTTATCCACTACACCATTTACCAAAAATCTTATTAAAGTTATACCAGTTACTTCCACACATAAGTATTTACATTGAGAGCAATATTTGTCTTATGATTTAGACGTTTTATTGTCTCGAAGGCGTCTTATTATTACTTCAAGGAGACCTAAGATCGAGTTTAGCGACATGTTCGGAGATGGAAAACTTTTTGGAAGGTGTGACTACTCTCAGTTGCGGCTTTTTCAAAATGTTTGTACAAATGGTACAGTGCTATGGTTGACGATGTCCAAGTCACACATGACGGACTTGATGGTGCTACATTTATAAAGGGATTTAGATTTGAGAGACAGAAATAGGATAGGGAAAAAAGAGATAGAGGAATGGATATAGAGAGACAGAGGAATGGAGAGATAAAGAAATAGAATGATAGAGAAGTAGAGAAATAGAGAAATAAAGAAATAGAGAAATAGTGAAATTGAGAGATAGAGAAATCGAGAAATCGAGAGATAGATCTATAGAGGAATGAAGAGATAAAGAAATAACGACAAACAAAGAGCATAGGTTTCCTAAAATTAATTTAAGGTGCTATCGAAACTAATGGTTTGCTTATGACACAGCATCACCATCATCATGACTCACAAAGCGCGATTTTCACAGTTAAACGGCCATCTCATTTGTCATGAATTATGAAACTGCTGTTAGTTGTCCATGGCAGTCTCTTTGAGTTGAAACAGTTACCCAACACCTGTTTTATCTTTCCGTTGGTCGTTTAGAATTTCGATTGTCTTCCCCTGTCTGAAGAAGTACAGCAGTCGCCCAACATCGCTCAGCTGTCCTCGGAGGGCTCTGCACCTGCCCGACTGTGAATATTTCATCTTGGGTCACACAGGTTCCTCTCAAATGTTTTGGTTTTCATAACAGGAGTAGTTGGTATATCTCCCATGCAAGAGTCTTCATTTTGTTCTGTATTTTTAAAAGGTAATACACGAGCACACAATATCCCGAATGGCGGCGGTGAGGCAGCTGGCCTTACTTAACAATTACATAATCCATGCCATGTCGTAGATGTATTGTATCATCAAAGAAATGACTAAAGCTCATTTTCTATCTAGTTGAATGACTTGTATGTTCAAGTGTTTTAGAATGTGATGCTGTTATAGTCTTTAGAGACCATATTTTAAGCAGTAGCAGATCCAGGGGGAGGGGTTGTAGGGGGTTCAAACTCCCCCATCGCCTCACAAGCGAGAGACCCGGGTTCAATCCCCGGGCTGGCCATCATGTCATTCCACGGCATTGTCGTTAGCATCAGACATTAATTGGAGGTGCCGTGGGCCCAGCTGTAAATAAGTCTCTGACTTAGTCTGGTTACCTACGTTAAATACCTTTAACTTTACCTTTACCTAGTTTTAAAGTTCTCTCTGGTTTCTAACTAGAAGAGGATAGTTGGTGATGCTAAAGTGCACCAAAATTTAAAGGCACACACTACTACTGTTGATGCTATCAGTAAAGTGACACATTGCAGTCATTGCTGACAATCGTTACATTACTAACTGCACTATAGTAAAGAAAATGTCAGCTTTTTCGATGGTTGGGATCCAATAAGGGAATTGCCTAAGTTCATGATATAGGCCTACATACGAGAAACATGCAGTTTACTTCTTGGAATTAAAAATGTGAGAGCGAGTTTGCGAAGAATTCCCCGGCTGGGTAAATAGCAGTTTGCAGTAAGTTGTGACAACTGAACTTGATGCAATGGATGATATTTCACCTTGTTATGTCATGGATGTGTCTTCTGTGGGAGTCCACAATGCTGACAGCTGCAACTCAAAACTGAGGACATCGTTCAAACCTGTGTTAAAGCCAATATAGGGACACTTTTCTACCAGTCCTCTTTATTTGACTGATTAAGCTTTTTTTGACAATTGGATATTAATCCTGTAAATTTGATATTAATCCTGTAAATTCCACCCAGAGAATCTACCCTAGACGAATCACTCCATCGCCGCACATTATCATAAGATTTTGCGTCAGAGCGTCTCAGCCATTCAGCGTGCAGGATTTCTCTACAGTTCAAATGTTTACCGGGGATTTGCGTGGAGACTATTCGGTACTCGGAGACCTAACACCTATCATTGTAAAGGTCTCGGAGAGATCTGTCTATCCTCATTTGCATAACATGCTTGAATCCATGTTCATTGGTCACCCATGGGGGTGTGTCTGACTTAATTACTGAAGGCTTTGCTGAAGTGGTAAATTCCATACTGTCCCATTACTTATCAATATTCAGCTCTCCGTGTTTCAAGCAATATGACTTCTCATAAAAGTTAGTGTTTTTGCTTTTCATATTAGTTTGTAGCTGAACATTGTAAATAAAAACACATTTCTGTGTCACGTGTACGTGTAGAAGTGTCATCTTATTACATTGTTGTCATGACACCCTGCACGTTCACCTGAAAATGTGTAGCAAAACCTCTCTAATTTTTGATGAAACACCAAAACAATATCTATTGGATTAGGCAGCTAAAAACAGCATTCAGGTTGCTCAAAATTCGTCTCAGAGCACGTAAAATCCGTTGGTTTCTTGGGGCCTCTCGGTCTTCGCATCCTGTGTAAGTCCCATCACTGAACCTGAACCCCCCCTTCCCAAATTTCTCAATCTTTTTCGGAAAAGTGTTCAATGTCATGCACCCTGGATGTTCAAAGTCACCTCGTTTTACGGTACATAGATATTGGAATTAAATCTATGTAGGAATGTTGTATAACACCGTTGTTTATCATAGAATAGACGAAAAGAAATATTGAAGTTTTTATAAGTCATTATTTTGTGTGACGATATTGGTATGGCAGGGGTTATAGGGGAACGTTGTAAACAGAGTTAGTTCTTTGATGGATGATATGTTACATTTGTGGTGTGTGTTAGTGCATGGGTATCTCAAGGAGCTCCTTTCTCCCAAGCCTCTTTTCTATTTGTATTACATTAGGCATTCGTCAGCCTAGGAATTTTGTATCAAATGGCCTAGAAGACACGAATTCATAAATAAATACGATTATGAATGTTTTGCATTGTCTTGATCGATGAAACACTCGCAAAGGCCGCAATGCGATGACATCCAGGCACCCGAAGCAACCTCCGAAGGACGGCAGAATGGCAGAATGGCAGAATGGCAGGGCCATCTGATTGGCAGGCTCCACACGGGCTCCACACAGGATGCCAAGGTGTCAAACAGGCAAATATCAATGAAGGGCCCCTCCTCTTGAAAACGCTGAATGGCAAAGTCACAAAGTGGTGAAATATTTCGAAGTCAAAGATACGTCCGCTGGTGTCAGCCCATGATGAGGGTGGAGTGTTATCCCCAACTTAATTGCTTTTATACAAAATTAGATCGATTTTTGCTGCCGTTTTTAATTAAAATATATACTGCCTGTTTATCAGCATGTGCCCTTTATGAAAAAGAGGAAGTAGGTTACAAAGACCAAAAAGAGAGAGTATCAACTTTTGGGGGAGGAATGAAGATTCCTCCCCCATGCTCCGCAGAGATGTATTCATAAGCAGAAGATGTCAGAGGAATTGCAATTCTATTCTCCATCTACTCTGCTACTTTCTTCTGTGGGATGCATAAACGAACACGGTCTGAGGTCCGTACATCTCCCTTTATAGTTTATACAAATGACGGTTTTGGGTTCGTGGAAGCTTCGTTTGCCAATACTCAAGTATGTAAAAACACGAGAGCAGTGGTAGTATAAATATGCACATCGAAGAGACTGCCTTTCATATATGCACGCTCACAAATGTTATGTACTTAATGGCACAAGTTTTTTTTCTTGACTGATTGTGCAGATCAGTCGTTTTTTTAAAATTCCATATATAGGCCTACGTTTCGTTTTTATTGATATGTCGTGCAAAGATGCTGCTGAGACAGTCTTGAAATGGTACTTCCGGTTTGCAGCTTCGAATAGGCCCAGTATAGGCCTACTATACATTCAGGCTGCTAGGCCACATTAAGTTTTGGATTTACTCCCTTTACCAAGTATATGTAGGCCTACGTGTATTTAAATGTAAAGGCAAGATGTGACGTCTAAATGCGCTGGTATCGGAGGCCTT
This sequence comes from Platynereis dumerilii, assembly GCA_026936325.1. Lineage (NCBI taxonomy): Eukaryota > Metazoa > Annelida > Polychaeta > Phyllodocida > Nereididae > Platynereis > Platynereis dumerilii. Next base: position 2,394,491 of record JAPTHN010000010.1, read on the forward strand.
GCCCTGCACGCTGCGTCCCTGGCAACTTCAAACGGTGACGGCCGTCCGAAGGAGTGCAACGTTGTTAACTCGACCTCCTCCTCCTTTGATGAGGCGTTGGAGACGCAGCTTACTTGACCCCGCAACCTTGGAAGCTGCCGTCCACCGGGGGCCATTCCTCTTTTATCTCAAGCACCCTCCAATGAGGTTAGCTAATCATCCTCTTACTAATACTTCTCAAGCAATGCCAGGGCGTCCTATGGGTGTTCCTTTATTAATGACAATTACAGCCCAGCCACTATGCATCTAGGCTGCTAACTATGCATTCAATAATGCATTGTAAACCCTCAGCAATGTCTCAATAAGGCTCAAATAAATCATTAAATTTAAGAGCAAGTTGTGTGTTTAAAATTTTATGTCTTAGTGTGAGATTACATCTCAAACAATCAAATCAAGCGACTGGAACTAGTTAGGCTAAAATTAGGTTCTTGTGAGAGAAATGCCGAGTCAGCAGATTGCGATGCAGAGAAGCGCTTCCTTGACTAAAAGGAGTTTCTCCATTCCAGTCTGCTGTGACATACAAGGCATTTGGGGATGAAACAAGGCTCTAATCATGTCTCTCGCAGCCACTATGTAATATAGCGTGGAGCTGGCAGACTGCAATTTTATACTCACGAGTTATAGGTTTATCATATAACATGTTAGTATAAAGACCACTCTTACATTTCTCCATCTACCGAAAACGCCGCCTTGTTACCTAAGTTTTAAAAAGTCTCAGTTTCTATTCAACTTGCTTCGAAGCATTTTACTTCAATATGACTGGTTCGTGAAGCAAGCAAAAACAATCTCGTGATATTGTATTCCCAATGAAAAGTGCCAAACTTGTGCATTTTTATCCTACAATGTGAGAGAAATTATCCTTTTGACTGAAAAACTAAAATTTTTTAATATGCGCATGGCACTCAAATCTTGTATTAATACGACAAAAGATTTATGCAATGTTAAGTTTCTGATTAGCGAATATCCGATCACTTCAGTGAATGTGAGTAAAATATCTGTGGGAAGGCAGCGGGTTGGCAGGCCACCATTGCTCCTATAAGTCTTGACTTACAGCCGTGTGGAGGGCATTGCTCACGAGGGTGCAAAATGGATTGAATATGCAATTTTCATGGAAGAGTTTTCTTGTTAAATCAGCTGCGTGATATTTGTGGACCATTTAAACAGACAACAAAGGCCGAACAAAGAAGATTCCAAATGCGGATATCGTATAATTTTAGAGGAAAAGGGAAGACCTCGAGAAAGACTGCACATTTCTCTCTTTATTGAAATAAAGTGGTTTTTTGGTAAAGGGATTTTTCAAGCTCCAGGCCATCATATGTATATTAAGCCTTTTTCAAAAAGAGTTATGTTTCAAGCATGAAGTTAGAAAAAAGGTAATAAATCTTTGGATCTTTTTCAGGACCAGTCCTTCTCAATAATCAGGTTGTTGCACTTGTGTGCACACTTGTATACAGTGACGAATTTGGGGGGGGGACATTGGGCCATGCCCCCTCAAAATTAACATAATAAGATAGGAAAAGCCGCTAAATGTCCCATATTGACCCCATGTTATGGCCCCCCCTTAGGCCATTTCTAGATACGCCCTGCTTGTGTACAGTGTACCATTGCATCTTAAAATCTTCAAACCTCTTCCGAGTCTAATAATTTTATTGACCTGTTACGACGGCATTATTTCAATACGTATTTGAAACAAGGCAAGGACTCCTGTTTCCTGAAGGTGAAGTTTCATAACACAAGCACCTACATCCCATGTTCACCACATGAAATCCCATATTCACCACTTGAAATCCCATGTTCACCACTTGAAATCCCATGTTCACCACTTGAAATCCCATGTTCGCCACATGAAATGTCATGTTAACCACATGAAATCCCATATTCACCTCATGAAATCCCATGTTCACCACTAAAATGCCATATTCACCACATGAAATCCATCCAGTATTCACCACATGAAATCCCGTCTTCACAACATGAAATTTAATAAGATCATTTCTTTTGAATTATGCTCATGATCAACAATGACCAAGATATGTTATTAAAATGAAACGAAAAGGAAAAGTAGGCATATGGCAGATTTTACAAGTTGTCAGTTAGGTCACTTACTCAGAGATCTGCTTGAACTGCTCAGGGTCCTCATTCTTTGAAGAATTGAGCGAAATGTCGTGCTGATTCGCTGAAAGGTCATCTAGATTTCACTGCATGTAATTATTGTAAACTCAAAAGTGTCACCCAAAAACACAAGGCGATGATTAGACTGGGATGGAAGTGGGGCTGGTTACTGTCCTGGAGGAAATCAGGACAAGGACTCAACTGCAAGAAATGGCAGGCAGCCGCAACGAGTGCGTGTGGGCAATGCTGATCAGAAGCCTAAAAGGGTGTACATGGTATGCCCTTTCACAATTCAAATGCAGCATTGTATACACAAGCAAAGAAAATAAGGGCATTGGACAAAGTAGAAGAACAAATTGAAGCCAATGAATGTGCATCAAGTTTAATAAGTCTCTCAAAAATGCATAGCTTTGTTTAAATGGCAATCTGCATATCAGATAGCAAAATATAACATACTAGAATGCCCGTTGGATAAATCGAGATTACACAATGAGATGCAAGTTTGAGAAAAGGTGAACAAAGAGATGAATGTTCGCAGATTTGAGGCAAATGTAAGATATATATAGTGATATTTGCTGTAGCACCAAAAGTAACTCCATGCAGGAGAGCATCCTAAAATATTGTCTGTATGGAAAATGTGAGATAAGACGTGAAGCAATAGAAGATTTGCTGATCAATATAGTTGAGAGGTGAAGTCGAAAGCATAAACTTGGGAGTGATTTAATGCGTCGCCACGCTATAGACAGTGTGATGCATGTTTTTGACTTCATGCCACTGAATTAAATGTACATGATGTTTAAGAATGTTTAGATATGACATTGCTCAGTATTTTGTTGTAGAGGCCAGAAGCATCTAAAAATATGTTGAGGTCAATGACACACTAATAGCAGAAATGGCATTGAGTGAGATATGCCACAGAAACTTCCTCACCCACTTGGTATAGCAGTCTGACTGAGACTGTGCTGCCCTCTGTCATTATAAACTTTGTGGGGTGGAATATTTCTGACCTATTTTACATAGTTCAGTCAAGGAGGCTGTTGTTGGTGGAGGTGAAAGGTGTGAAATGAAGGTAGATTTCAGGGGGAATGAGGAGGTTTTGGAGGATGGCATTTCTTATTTCAAGGGAAAATGTCAATTCCTATCTATGTGCCAAGTTTGGTGATGATTGAAAGAGGAATGGAATAGAAATAAGATAAACAACAAAGTCAAAGATGTGAGGTTATGTTATGGATATATTATGGATATAGCAAGATGATGGTAATTTATGACCTGGGGGTGTCTGGGAATTTTGTCTGAGGGCGTACTTACTTTTCACACGTGTCTCAAGGGGGGTGCTAATTTTTACAACATGTCCAAGGGGGGTAAGAAATGTTAGCAAAAAAAATGTCATAAAATGTGCATACAGTCTGTTTGATACACGCTTTTTTACACGCGAAAGTCCGCAAATATGTTCGCATTACCAGACAAGGGCATATGTATAACAGTATATATTGTTTTGTATGTCGAGGGGGGGGGGTACTTAAAATACGCAATACACATGAAACTAAGGGTGGGGTACTAAAAATCCGCATGGAACTCAAGGGGGGGTTTTAACACAACTTGCCCTCGTGGTCGGATAAGATATGCTGCATGATGGAGCAGGTTGTTTTGCCCTATCTGTTCTGAGAAAACCTGATATTTTGCCAGTTTCTTTACATTGATTTTATATATCATGTTTTTGGCATATAATATTGGTTAAATACATTTCAGGTGAGCTTTCAATCATTCATGCCCATTTAAAGTGTAATTTGGAAGCTGGTCTGCATGAAATCCGAGCATGACGAAATGATGCTCAGAAGCAGTTTTTGCCAATTGAATAATTTTTGGTACAAGATTTCAGTTTCTATTTATTTGACATTGAAAAGAACAAGTAAAACAGTAAAAATCACCCATTGCTCAATTTTCAAAATCAAGGTGATTTTACTTCAATAGTATTCAGGAATGTCTGTCCTCAGTACATCAAGTTTTCAACAACAAATCTGAATTTCTTGGTTGGACATTTTATTTGGCAGTTTTCATTATGGTGATACTAATCTTGGTACAGTATGTACATGGTAGGCCTACATAAATTGGGAATCCATCTCCTTTACTTGGTTTATTCATTTTGCCGCAACAGCGGGCGACACAACCTACCACATGGCTCGAGTTACCCTGGTCTCCCCCAGTTAAAAGACATTGTCCTATCTGTAGAATGTATGCAGTACGCCTTATGAAGTGTATCCCAATTCTACAATCTTTACCCGAAGCACTAAATTGAGATATATCCAAAATAGCATGAAATCACTTTTAAAAATAGATTTTATTATTTATCATTAATTGTACACTTTAAATGGTGTTTGGAGTCAAACATGAGATTCTTTAGAAATCCATCATTGTTCTTGCGAAGATCATTAAGGATGCCACATGTATTATGAAGAGAGCTTCCTATCATGGAGAGTTATAGAAATAGATAAATGTGGTATTTCCGGAAAGCCACATGAAGATATCAGGATGATTAGGATTGGCTTTGCTGAAATCAAAAGCCCTGTTGCAAAACGATTGTCTGTAGGCCCCATTCAACTCTGGCTTGCTCGTGACATAGGGCAGTGATCATTTGACATAAAATGAAGTTTACAAAACGATGAAATTTTTTTTTAGTCCTATCATAAATTTCAGGACCCTGCCTGTATATAATATATATATGTATATACTGTCAGGTCTCTACCCAGAAGCTCTAGTTCTTGGATTTCCATTCCAGGGTCTTGTGTGGGAGGAGATGGACGGTTGGACGTCCTTAAAGGCCTTAACATCACATGTGAGTCCTAAGTCTCACACCTCCTTACACCTGACTCTGGTTTGTTTTGGTTTACTTCCTCTGCCCTTTGCCAGGTCAGGTTCTGGGATCTCAACCCCTTGTAATGCCCCAGACAATTTGTTATCTTTTTTCTCTTGTAATTTCATATTCATGCAGCGAAACGGCCGAAGGCCATTTTATTCGTGCAGCGAAACGGCCGAAGGCCATTTCGTTAGGCGAATTGAGCACAAGAGAGGTTTCAAAAATCTGTGCAGTGATGGTCTCAACATCAATGGTCGACAGCTGGAAATTAGGTCAAGTGGGTCCAGCTTCTTATCAATGATTTAGTTTTGTATTTAACAAACCATGACATATTCATATTCAAAAGTGTCTTAAAAATTCAATTTTCTCCACAAGTATTACCTGTACCTATAATTTTTATGGGATAGTTAATTATAAGCCTTGACAAGCTAAATTAAATTATTAACATGTGATTCATTTAATTTCAAAACAGACAACAAGAAAACATAACAAAATTAAAGTTGTATAATCTTTGTAAACTGATGATTATGTAACAGTAAGCAATTAATCTACATGCAGATCATGTTATTGTTTTTTATCACTATTATGTAATATCAACAATCTAGCATACACTTAAATTTGGCTGCTTTCAGTGTTGTCTTCCTTTTTACTATTTAGCTGATTTATCTGTCAATTCTATTTATCCTTAATCCTATTTATTTGTTATCCTATCTATCTATCTCTCTATCTCTATATAAATTCTATTTTTGATCTATTTTATCTTTCTAGTCTAAATGTCTCTCTATTTTTTCTAAGTATCTGTCTTTCAAATTTTTTGAAACAGTAACATAACTAGCTGCCTTTCATACATTGTATATGAAATAAATTTAATGAAAGTTATGGTAGGGTCATTCCACAATAACTAAGACAAAACTGTCACTGGTGTTACAGTATAAGTAAAGAACCACCATGGACTCAAGGTTAAATTAGTGGCCAAATTAATATTTGTTTGAAATATTTCCCATTAAAATAAGAATTGCATTGGATTTTCTACCACCATTGATCACTGGTGTTACCATTGGACTCCAGTGTTAACCACCAGTGATGGTAACACCAGTGACAATTTGCACTGAAATTCCAATTGCTCCCACAGTGATGCATTGATTTGAAAAGGTGTTACCACAGGTTGAGTTCTGTAAACAGGACATATCCTGTGTGTCAGGCAGTTTTTGAAAATTCTATAATAATTGACCATTGTTTAGGGTAACACCAGTGACACCGAAAAATAATACTCTTAATTTCAGCACACTGTGAAGCCACCCTGCATGCTAAAAATGTAGAAATGCCAAGATCTGCAGTTATCATGAATGCCTGTCCATCAGAAGATGCCCCCTGGTACATTTGACCTGAGATAGAAGGGAGCCTTCCTTTTGCAGCCATGCCATGCTTTATTTAATGAGTAACACCAGTGACATGTTTTCTGGTGACAAGGTCATTTTGTCTTCCACAGTATACACAGGAGAGGAAAAATTCAGTCGGTCTAGGGATATAAGTATGTGGAGTAATTGTATGGAGATTTAGACCCACCACAAATATTTATATTGATTTGACATGGTTTAAAACGTATGGTAAATGAAAGAACAATTTTCTGTGACATCAGTTTTTTGGTATATTTTGAATATTGTTAACATTTCACAATACAAGCACCTACTGACAATTTCCATTTTACAATGGAAATAACTTCTTTAAAAGAGGGGGAAGGCATATGATTAGAAAGAAAATCATAAATAATTTTATGATTTTGCTGAAAACTGCTTGAGTGACACAAAAAGCTCGGTTACTGTGGAATGACCCGGTAACACTTTAAGTGCCTAGAAAAACTTGTTAAGTGCTGCGCGAATTTCATGGCTGTGCCATTTACATATTATGTAATATGTTACCAAACCACATGGATCGACAGCAGTGTTTACTGATAGCCCGCAGGTGTCAATTGTAGATGTATACTCTTTTTTTATAATCTCTTCCATGTGATAATATGTAAATGGCACTGTCGTGAAATTAACTAAGCACTTACCAATAAGTTACCATTGCCTACTGCACTATTTACGACTTTCAGTTCAGATGAATATACCTGAGAAGGTAGTGAGTGAGTGAGTTAGTGTTTTACGCCCCATCAGCACTGGTGTGGGCTATTTAGATGCAACCTGAGAGGGTAACTTTATCTTTTTACATGATTGGCCAAATAGATAGAAAGATAGATAGATAGATAGATAGATAGATAGATAGATAGATAGATAGACAGATAGATATACAGATCGCACTTACACTTTTACAGCTCTCAAATTGAAATCTGTTGATATTAAATTTGGATCTATTATGTTCAATTGTTAATGTTGCATAACTGCATGAACAATGTAGCTATTTTATTAGATAGCTACATAGTTTGTTAATAGCTAATGACAATAATCCAACCTTAAGCGTTGTTATTATTTCTTACTTTATCCACTAAGTCATTAACTTTTTTTATTGACTTTTAATTTTTATTCACTTCTAAATACAATCAGGGGTTGGTAATAATAATGTTTGATACACATTATAATTTAAATCCCTGAAACATGCCATTAGAGGTTGAAAATGCATATAAAATTATGCATTGTAATGTAAATAAGACAGAAATATTAGCTTTTCATGGATTTGGGAAAGTGTATAATAGAAGATCTTGCAAGGAGCAGCCTCTTGATGTGATTGTGCAAATCCTCCATGCAGTCCTGCTTGGTTTGTGTGGCTGCGAAGAAAACACAACTGACAAGTGTCTTGTAATCGGATCACTGGCCGTGGCTATTGAATTATCCAAGTAACAGCCATTTCATTGTCCATTTGATTGTCCTCAACATTTTGACAAATTGACGTCGGGCTGCGAGGACCTACTGCCCAGAGGGGCGCATCTCTGTAGCAGTTGACAAGCGCAGTGTGTTTCAAAGTTATACAGTTATCGCACAGCACCGAGTGCAATATCAGTTTTTGGGTCCTTGGAATTCATTCCAAGACCATTGTCGTCAGCTTCATTTCCTGTGAACAGGCAAAGTTGGTGTACTCACTAAAACATTTCACAGACAAAATGACAACCCCAACAGATGTGCCCTTGTGATCAAGATGGTGCTTATGCACCCCTGGCTACAATATTGTGTTTATCAGTGCTCAAATTTTCTTCTATTAAACATATTTCTTCTGAGCTGTCAGCACTTCACACAAAAACTGGTTTCTGTATACACACCAAAAGTCGGACTGTGCTGCCCTCTTGTGCATAGTCACAATATACTGCTTTCTTATACCCAACTTGATAGATTGTTGGTAGAATATTGAAGAGGCCCAACTTGTTGAAATAGACCAAGGACCCGATGCATGCATTGCATGCTATTTTTGTCTACTGTAACAATCACACTATCATGACCATAGCTACTACCTGCACATGTTATACTCTGTTACCAGGCCATGTTTCCATGCCAACAGTCTTTTGTTTTAGTGTTGCTAAGCAACATCTGGTTCCTGTCAAGTGTCAACACACATTGTTGTCCACTTGATAAGACAACCCCTATAAAAACACAACATTGGTTTAGCATGAAATACTCGGAATTCCAGGTTTTTATGCATTTTTGCTTCTCTTTTTTATGGTCAAATTCCTTCCTAACAATCTACATTGTATTTACGAGCGTATTTTCTCCTTTTTAGTATTTTTTTGCAGTGATAAGGGTTTGGCAAAAATTATAATAAAATCAGATTTAGGCCCACATTTAAACAAAACACTTCAATTCACAAAAGCCACATTCCATCTTATTCAGATTTAGAAATTTATGATGACTTTAGGCCTATCCTGAAGTTAAATTATTGAATTTATATAGCAACTGTGAATAGTGGATGCCATTGGACGTCTGAAAAATATAAGTCTATTTCAGTATTTTATTTCCTGTCAAATATTTGAACAACCCAGTTCAGAAAAGGTTGCAAAGCTATGGAATTTTGTGTCAATTGGCGAAATATACATCTAAAAGCAACAGAAACTTCCCCTTCCAGCATTGCAAAGAGTGCCAAAGGCAGGCACTTGTGAAGTAATTAGTAAAATTAGTCATATTATCCGATCAACCCCTACCATTACAACTGAGGGCTACCAACAAAAGTGAACCAACACACCAACAACCTCTCATAAATCCCAATTTCCAACTGTCTCAATCTCAATCTTAATCTCAATCACCATCCCAATCTATCCTTTTTCTCCATCTGTACCTCCATCTCAGTCTCTATCGCCATCTGCCTAAATCTCCATCTCCAAATCTACCAGTTGATTGGTATTGAATCTCCATCACAAGCTCCAACTCAAACGCCCAGCCATCTCCCTCACCAGACTCTGCCCCAATCTCCTTCCCCATCTGTCTGTCCTTTGTCTCAATCTCCATCTTTGCCTGTTGCAATCTCAATCTCAATTGTTGCAACTATAATTATTATAAGGTTTCGCAGTAAACACACCAATATTGTATCTGATGGCAACTGTGCAACAAGCTTACTATCTTCATTCAATCTATCAGTCATCCATCATTCATTCAATCAGTCAGTCAATTAAATATATATATGTCTGAACCTCCATAATTTATGTTCTAGGCCTATCTCTGGACCTCCATCTCCATCAATATTATCTCATCTTCATTCAGAAGTCTGTCTGTTGTTTCTTTTGTCTCCATCTCAATCTCCAACCCAATCTTAATCTCAATCTGCATCCCCATACTAAATATGTCTGCTCTTCGCCTCTATCTGAATAACTCTGAATACATCTCAACCTCCATACACCTGTGTCTCAATCTCACTATCTCCAATTCTCCATCTGTCTCAATTCTTAATTTAATTGCCATCTATATTTCCATCTCAATGAGTCAATTTCAATCTCAAACATATTCCCTCTCAATTCATCTCCACTACTCTCAATCTTCACCACAATCTCTCAAAATCTCACATTGCAATTTCCAATTTAAATCTCTGTTTCAATCTTGAACTCAATCTCCATCCCCATCTGTCTATTCTTTGTGTCAAACTGTCTCGATCTCAATCTGTATCTCCATCTGTCTCAGTTGCCATCTCTATTTCCATGTCAATCTCTTAAACAGATTCTGTCTCAATTCATCTCCACCAGTCTCAATCTTCATCACAATCTCCTGCGGAATCTTAATCTTCATCCCCCTATTCCTCCATCTCTCAAAATCTCTAATCTCAATCTCCAATTCAAATGTCTATCTGTCTCCATCCCCATCAGTCTATTCTTTGTCTCTAACTGTCTCAATCTCAATCTGTATCTTCATCTGTCTCATTCTCAAACTCGCAAATTACAATCCGTCTCAATATCATTGGCCCTTTGATGGATGACTTGATGATTGGGGATTTATGTCCTGTACTTATGCACTTGGTAGGCTAATTAGGACGTGGACAGGAGGACTGGAGGAGGACACGGCAATGAGGTGAAGGATGATCGAAAATTTGAAACTGCCGTCCAACATAGGCCCAAGTGACCTGACGCTACCACTGGTAACCCTCACCACATTGACCCTTAGGCCCTCTGTTCGTCAAGGACCGATACTTGTTAGGCTACTTGACCCATGGGGCTAATATTGTTTGGCCCTCCAGCCTCCAGGTATGATACCCTGGCCGATACATACAATCCCATGGTATAACAGGATGGAAGGTTAGCTAAGTTGGTAGCACAGTGGGTTGCCAATCGCTGGATCCTGGGTTAAACTCCCGCTCTGGCCTGGTCACCTGGGCTTATGACTTATGTTGGATGGCAGTTTCAATCATCCTTCGATTCACCGCTGTCCTCTTCCTGCCCTAATTAGCATACCATGCGTGTACATACAGGACGTTTAACCAATTATCCGTCCATGGTATAACATATAATCGTGTGCATTAAGTTACCGAAAACCACAAATATGTGTTGTGCTACCTTAGCATGTAGAAGTGTAGTAAGTCAAGCCAATTTTTTTTCACAACCAAAGCAATTTCATGATCATTCATCATTCCCCAACATCCCAGAGTGACCTTTTTTAGTGACTTTCTATATGCCAACATAATTATGTTTAGGAGATATACAGGCCTGTGCCAAGAAAAAGCCAAATTAGTTGGGTCATATATCACAATTCCGTGACCGTTGAGAGCGAAGTACTTAAGGTTTTATGATGGATTTGTCATCTATAAAGGTTTATCTAAAAATTGAGGGGGGGCGACCCTCCCAAAAGTGCGGGCTAACTCCGTGAGAGGCCTAAATCCAAAATGGCCGCCACCGACACCTTCGGAAATGAAATTTTCAATGGTTTGAGCTACAGTGATGTGCAATACATCAAATTTGGGGTTTGTTTGGGCAAGGAATTCATATCTGGTGGTATTTTGGTGATTTGACCCATTTTTGACCTAAAAATCCAAGATGGCGGCCAGTTTTCGCAAAAAATCGGATTTTTTCAATGTTTCCCATATTCCTTCAACATAAACGATTATGAATAGGTTGAACCATGCAGATTATTGTTGCTTGACTATGTTTATGAAGTTTAGTCATATTTGAGTAATTTTGATGGACAGAAGGTTAATAATGGCAGGTTAATGAGGCCATAGTTCCGGACACACTTCGTTAAATATGTGCTTTTCAATGGCTTGGGCTACAATGATGTTCAATACATGGATTTTAGGGTTTTATGGGCCAAGGAATCCATATCTGGGGTTAATTAGATGATTAGAAGACTTTTTACAGAATAAATCACAAATTGGTTCCTTATGGAAGAGTGTTTTTCTTCAACTTAACAGTGTGTTTCGGGAAACTGTAACTATCCCTCAACAAACTGATGATTGTCAGAGACAAAATATAGAATCTAAGGAATTCAGATGTCATTTCAAATGTAATCTGAGATACCAACTCAATGGCATGAGAAAATTATTGTAGAGATTGCTAACAGTCTCACTTTGAAAAGGTTTCCATGTAGTTCTTCACTTCCCGGTTTGCAACTTTGCTTGTTATACTCTGTTGACCAAATGATGTGGTCATCATGTCAAATTAACAACTAAACATGCCTCTATTTGAGCTACTAAGCTACTTGCAGTTCATCAGTATTACAGCAAACAACAAAATAACGTGCCTGCTGTTATTGTTCAGTTCAGTGGCTTTTCTAGAACAAAATCAATGTAAGCCTTTCAGATAATTGTTTTTAATTTCAGAACCTGTATTTCAAAACCTTTAAGATAATATAGGCCTTCTTTACTGGGCTTACTATTGGTCAGAGTCACAGACCACTTTCAAAAAAGTTATAAGTAGGCTTGCCAATTTATAGCCACCAAAGGTTCGTGACTATTCATGAACCTTTGTGGCTACCTTTTGACAGGCAGATGTGTCACCATTTTCATGACAATAATATCAAGTCTACAAGAGTCACCAATTTAATCTATCAACTCAATGTTATTGGACTGTGATGATGCTCATGGAGGTCTCACAGAAATTGATTGCCAAGTTAAACCTGCTGCCTTCCAGAGCAATTTCGACATTTTTTACAAGTATCTTTACCGACGAGGCAACATAGCTGTGAATATATGCGTATAAATTCTTTCTGAAGGCATTGACTAATGATTTCTGGCTGTAGTCTGTATTTTATTTAAAACATGGTAGCTGAATGAGGCAGATGAATATGAATATATATTTTAGCAACTAGTCCATCTGAAATGGAAGTATCAAATAATTCATTATATTTTATATTGCCTTCCTTTAATATGAAAACCCGCTTATTCATTCATCTAGCCTGAACAAAAGTTGTTATCCTATGATTTAGCAAGAGACTAGCAGTTGCTCTGAATACGCACAACACAAGAAATTCCAACTTCCGCCAGTCTGTAAAATATTTGAGTTTTGTTGCATACTCATACTACCAGTTGACTCCATCAGAGCATCTTCATGCTCACATGCAAATTACAATCTTGGAGAGGCATGAAATGTCCACCCTCTTCTACTGCTTCTGGCCTTCTTGGCAACTGCATGAGTGACAGCAGCTACAATATTATATTCTTTTGTTTAAGGAATTTGTAACTTTGCCTCCTCCAACCAAACGTTAACCTGTGTATACACCGTCCATTTTCCTATTACGTTTATTGCTTCAACTGTTATTGTTCGCACTTTCACAGGCTTTAAATCTCCTTCTGTGATATCATTCATTTATTGCTATCAACTTCTGTGAAAATTGAAAATTATTTATTTGATAAATCACGTAAATAGTTAAAATCAGGGAGACATGTATGACATAATCCTTCCATATTTTCCACCCACAAACTCCAGCAACCAAGTTCAGTATAATTTAAATGCCACTATGTCTTTAAAAACCGCACTACACCATCAGTACTAGAGAACATAATTGACAAGAGAGGGTTTCTAAGCAGAATTGGATCGAAAACAATCTCTCGTCAATATAATGTATTTTCAGAGAAAATATAGCTCACTCATGAACTTTGAGGTTGTAACCATGATGACATGATGTCATTAGCTATATGGTACACAACATGATATTAAGGAAAAATTCTTTAATCCATATTTATTGAGTCATTTGTTGCAAATACTTCAACATCCAACATTAAGACTTGTTTTATTCACACACATATTGTTTCAGGTGTTATCCCATTAGTTGATGAAATACTACCAGTACAGTAGCTTGTTACATTAATGGCTCAAAGGGCATTATAACGACGTCATTTGGTCAACAGGGCATAAAAATTTAACCGAGAATTGAGGAACTCCAAAATTATGAAATCTTCTTCAACGAATGACTTATAGCCATTTCTACATAACAAGTATTAACAACTACGATAATTGGTTCATGACATTGAGTTGGTCTCTCAGATGACTTTTAAAATGACATCTGAATTCATTAGATTCTATAGTCTGTCCCCGACAATCATCAGTTTGTTGAAGGATACCATTTCAGGTAAAACACCAGTAAGTTGAAGGAAAACACTCTTCCATGCAATATCAGGAACCACTTTGTGATCAATTTATTCAGTCACAAGACTTCTAATCATCAAATTAACCACTGATATGGATTCCTTGGCCCATAAAACCCTAAAATCCATGAATTGAACATCATTGTAGCCCAAGCAATTGCAAAGCACATATTTAACGAAGTTTGTCCGAAACCATGCCCTCATTCAACAGTCATTATTAACCTTCTGTCCATCAAAATTACTCAAATATGATCTAAACTTCATAAACATAGTCAAACAACAAAAATCTACATGGTTCAACCTATCATGAAGTGTTTATGTTGAAGGAATATGAGAAACATTGAAAAAATCCGATTTTTAGCAAAAACTGGCCGCCATCTTGGATTTTTGAGTCAAAAATGGGTCAAATCACCAAAATACCCCCAGATATGAATTCCTTGACCAAACAAACCCCAAAATTGATGTATTGCACATCACTGTAGCTCAAACCATTGAAAATTTCATTTCCGAAGGTGTCGGTGGCGGCCATTTTGGATTTAGGCCTCTCACGGAGTTAGCCCGCACTTTTGGGAGGGTCGCCCCCGCTCAATTTTTAGATAAACCTTTATAGATGACAAATCCATCATAAAACCTTACTTCGCTCTCAACGGTCACGGAATTGTGATATATGACCCAACTAAATTCCAGCAAAAACATCTCAGTGTATAAATAGACATTTCAGCAAAAAAGTGTAACATGGCTATAATTGGGCATACGATTGAATTGAGTGTCACAAGACACACCACGGATAATTGGGGCTTTTACACCAGGTTTTAAGCGATTGATGAGTTAAAATAATCAGTGGCGGATCCAGACACGATAATCTACGGGGGGCCCGGACGTGTTTCGGCATTCGCGGGCCCGTGTTATCACAATTTTTCTTCAAAATGCAACTATCAATCTTGGTGGTCTAGGGCCTAGGGGGGCCGGCCCCCCTAGGCCTCCCTGTATCCGCCACGGATAATAAGGAAAGCAGGGCCCGGGGGGAGGGACACAACAAGTCTCCCTGTTGCTGAACGGTGCTAGCTGTGAAGAGACAAGCAGAATTCATGGTCAAGCATCAGTAAATTCATTTCTCTTGTGTAAACTCCCAACTTTGGGTCTCTGTTTCTGGTATAAATACTCACCATATATACTCTAAATGGAATTATACCATGTGACAATAGAGGCTTTAATGTGTCAATTTCAACTCTCAGGGAAGTTGTTCCACCACAGGGGCTGTTGCCTGTCAGCAGGTCAGTTGCTGCATGTGAATTCTGGCAGAGTTCACTGCCTTTGTGGCAGCTCACTGTTGTTGTCTCTTGTGCATATACAGTACAACCCAAAATAAAGTAAGAAAATTTTCTGTCTGAAGTCCTCTGTTTACCTATTTTTCCCTCCTTTCCGCTCTTCAACCCAAACCTCCTTACTTCTACTTTTGACTCCTCACCACAACCTTAAAACATATCAAGAACTGTATTAAGGCAGATGGTGATTTAATTGCAATTAGCAAATGGCATAATATCAAGGAAATCAAACACAATTGGGGTGAAAGAGTTGGAATTGGTGTTGTATAAATGTTATTTTCAAGTAATTTTAAAAGGTTGTTTCAAGTAGGTAAATGTGGGAAGGGATTCAGAGGTAGCCAAAAGGTGTGAAAGGGTAAAGTAGTGGCTGATTCTTCCTTCCTGCTGGGGTAATCGTACTTTATTTTGGGTTGTACTGTAGGCATGTGGAGTACAATCTCTCAAAACTGCTGTCCAACATAAGTTCTGGTGAGCGGAAGTCGAATGCAGGACCCATGCAGGAGTGCTTTGCTGAAGTGGAGTGCAATCCCTAGAGAGTGTTAGGTGACCACTCAAAAAGGCAGTGGCAGCCCTAGAGTAGCATCAATACTTATGGGGTAGACCGAAAAATGCTGTCGGGATTCAAGCAGCCGCCAGGCTTCGTTTTGAGTCAGCCTTTAAGGCTTTATCGGACTAACTTATGGGGTAATGCCGAAATGTAAGGTCTTTGGCTGAGGAGCTCTTGAGGTACCCAGTATGGGCCAGACTGAGTCACTCAAATGAATGTAAGATTTGACAGCCTCTGTTGTTGAGTATGTACATTTTAGACATGAGGCAAAACATTGCCCTCCAGCTCAAATATTGTATTCTGTAGTAGCTTGTAGTCTGTACTATTTGGAATGAATAGTTCTGAGGATTAAAGCATACCATGCAGTCCATGCACTCAAATGTATAAGGCTTAAAACAATTGAATATTATTATAAACTTGGGGGTTCTATGTCAATCATTTCCATATTCATGCAGATGACATTCACAGTATTCACTTCCCCTTAATTAGCATGTTATTAAGTGAAATTTACCTCAAATCACAGGAGAGATGTTATGAGAGGTCAGACTGCAAATGTTTGATGAACATTTTGGGTTTTGCGTCCTGTACTTTGGTAGGACTAATTAAAACAATTATGACACAGCAAAGAGATAAAGCATGATTAAAACTTGCCATCCAACATATAGACCTGTCCAGGACTACAGTGACTTGGCAAGAGCTTGAATCAAATCTGGGACCCCGGGTCTGGGACCCCTGAAATTGAAAGTCAAAGCACTATACCAACTGAGCTAACTAACCCTCCTCCCTGTCTATCTGTCTACCTGGCATCCCATCTACCTGGCTTGTCTATCTCACCTTCCAAGCTGTGCCTTATATTAACATAATGATTTATAGACCTGTCTAGGACTACAGTGACTTGGCAAGAGCTTGAATCAAATCTGGGACCCCGGGTCTGGGACCCCGAAAATTGAAAGTCAAAGCACTATACCAACTGAGCTAACTAACCCTCCTCCCTGTCTATCTGTCTACCTGGCATCCTATCTACCTGGCTGGTCTATCTCACCTTCCAAGCTGTGCCTTATATTAACATAATGATTTATAAGTTTCGACATCGTGGAATATAAACCCCCTGTAGTGACAGGTGAAGAAAATATGAACAAGTTCAATTTGCTCAGAAGCACTTCTTTATAATACTCAAGAAATGCACAGCCGGAGGTTAGGATCATGAAAAGATTAACAAAAACTTTCTCAATAAATCATAATATATACTGACGTGCTGTGTGAAACTGTATGAATCATAGTATCATAAATACATCAAGCTCGATCAAGAGTGTATATACTTTAAATGTTATGAATATATCTGAATGCAAAAACATATTGATGCTAAATTAATATCCACGACAATGTCACAGGACGCAAGATTTGGTTTCATCTGTATACATCTAAACAGTAGCAAAACTGGTACAGCTTGTGTAGACAGATAGATAGATAGATAGATAGATAGATAGATTATTATATTTTACATATAGGTATACAGATTTATAGATGTCCTTTCTCAATGTTCGTGCATAGAAACAGCCGAAGGTCGTTTCGCGAAGCAATTGAGCACAAGAGAGGACTCAAAAGTCTGTGCAGTGATGGTCTCAACATCAGCAGTCCTTAGTAGGAAATTAGGTCAAGTGGGTCCAGCTTCTTATCAATGATTTAGTTTCGAGTTTAACAAAAAATAACATATTCACTTTCAAAAGGGTCTTAAAAATTCAATTTCTCCAGTAGTATTCCCCGTACCTATAATTTTTATGGAATAGTTAATTAATAATTAGGGACCATTCAGAATTTATGACTGGGGGGGGGGGTGGGAGTTTTGGCCGAGTGGTACTAACTTTTCACATGTGTTTCAAGCGGGGGTATTCATTTTTGATCAGACTTGTTTTTCAGACAATTACGTGCTAGACTACAGCACCCCCTGTAGGAACTTTTCAGAATGACACTTCAATTCTGAAATGAGAAACTTTACTTGGAACTGTGGACCTGGAAGTTTTTTTACTGGCGTATCTGTTTAGTCCGTGTCGGACTCAATAATCGGGAAAATCTCGTGCTTTGATTGATTTTTAATTAAAAAATTGAGCTCAAGTCATGTAAATGTGATTTTAAGAATATTGCCTTCGTCGTCGCAATAAAATATGTTAAACTGTGAATTTTGCTCTAAAAAAAATTGTGGTAATTCTTAGACAACATAGTGAAGTTGTCTGAAAATTTTATTAAAAAAGCTCAGTTCTAAGGGCCCGAACCATATATATAGTGATTTTGTCTGCTACATTTTGAAATGTGCAAAACTCCAATTTTCAAATTGTCCTGTAAAATAGAGTTGCTCCGCTAATTTTTTTTAGCTTTTATCATCTATTAGGGCAATATTTAAAAATGGCGCCTTTATTTTTGGTGTAACTTTTTGGTAAGGTCATATTGTATTACAAATACTGAAATGTGATAAACAAGTCTGAAGACCACAGGAAATGGTCACAGCCATTAAACTTTTTGGCACAAAAACACCAGTTGATCTAAGGATCAGTGCCACATAATTTGTTTTGTCCAAAGAAATTTCTTTGCAAAATCATAAGCCAAATCAATTATTGCGTTTCTTTTTCTGGTGAGTGTATATATTTCTTTTGTAAATTGTGGTATAACTATAAGTTAGATAACACACTTGTTTGTGATGACGAGCTACGTGCTGCTCCCATTAGGTTGAGCTAACCCGGCGACCCGAGCATGTGCACACAGTAAGAAGAAGAAGAAGAAAAAGAAGAAGAAGAAGTGCAATTAAATCTTGCCAAACCTCGCTTAATTGCATATTATCACAAACATGGAAATTATGTTTTACTTATAATCAGTGTTATAACTTTGTACCCTTCAAATCTGCATAATAAATATATCTACCTTTATCCCATGTCTAGGCACATTTTCTCCCTGATACTGTGTTTTTCCCTGGGCAATACAGCAGGGAAAAAGTCAGTATAGGGGAGAAAAAGCAGTATATGGTCACCTGACCTGTATACAACGTTTTTTCCCTGGGAATTACAGGGAATATACTGAAAACAACCAATCAGAGAGCAGTATTCAGACACACCCCCCACACGTCACTATCTCTGAGCACTGCTGCTCAGCATCTTTTCTTGCAATTTTGACAACACACAAAAATGATCAGTCTTTTTCAATTTTAGAAGGATCTATTGGGGTTACAGACAAATGGATTAAAGCATTAGAAGCTGTAATAGTTTTGAGTTTCCATCTGTTATAGATTTTCGGTAAATTTGTTTACTTTTTTCAAAGTGACTTTGTAGTACAAATACTGATTTATATGAATTTCCATCGGGATGAGGACCCCTTTTTATTTTGTTTTATTGTTTCAGACAATATTTTACATATGACAAAGTAATAATGTTAAATTCTTTTGACTAGTACTGTTTCAGCCCCATGGATCTTTGATTTCAGAAACGTTTTCTGCCTTGCACTGCCGTTTTATTTTATTTCTCTGGATCTAATCAATGCTGATACATCAGATTCACACAGTGGGTTGACCATATAGTATAGATTACAAAATCCAAAATTTCAAGACGATATCTCAAAAACTCTTGCCACAAAAAAATCATAACTGAAACAAGAATTTTAAGTTCAAGAGTCAAATCACGAATTTCAGTCAATGTTTTTTTTAGTTCCATGGCCGTTTTATTTTATATCTCAGGACCTGAAAACACCAGACCCACTAAATTCTCCAGTATTTTTGTACATATAGTATAGATTACAAATCCAAAATTTCAAGGCGATATCTCAAAAACTAATGCCACAAAAAAATCATAACTGAAACAAGAATTTTCAGTTCAATCGTAAAATCATAGATTTGAATCAACGTTTTTTTATTTAGTTCCATGACCGTATAACTTTATATCTCAAAAATGTGCCTAGACATTGGATAAAAAGGTTTCGGGTACCGGGAATATACTGGGGTCTCGGGGAGTATACCGGGGATGTACTGCACCTACCCGTGGTATAACCTCATAATATATCAACATCTGCATTATTGAATGAGTTCATGATGTCATACTGATATGAGGCAAGTCGTGGATCATCCTTGTGTGCGGCAAAATGCCGGCATTTCACAGTTATTACAGATCTTGTATAAGTGTGCCATGTTCCATGTGAATATATGCACAGATGATGTCAGTATTGCAATACTGACATCACTATTGGCACTCAAAGCTTGAGAGTTGATTCCAGCCTCTACCAACAAGTCAGGCTTATGGGCTGTCAAAGTGTGAATAACAATTGATGAATCTGCATTCATTGGTATGGTTGTTTGATTCAGTTGGAGCAGGTGAAATTTATATGTTTGAGCCACTTGCTTGATCCATCATGGGCATTCATGGTGTCCTGTTGTGAAATTTCTCCTTGAGGGCAGCACCTTGTGGCTTTTCAGCCTTTTAGGTGAGATCTACGCCAAAGAAACTGTTCAGAATTGATGACTGGAATGGGGATGATGGGGAGATATTCTGGAAGTGAACATGTTGCATGGGCATACCTGAGGACGAGAAATGGGGGGGGGGGTAGTTGCTCCCAAAAAATTGGGAAAAGGCCAGACAAGGAGGCTAAGAATTTGATCATCAAATAAACATTATTGGAAAACAGTGATAAGGATGCCCTCAACCAAAACTCCCCCCCCCCCGGTCTTGAATACTGAATTGTTTCTGAGTATATTATTTTTGCCAAGACAGAGCAGCACATGATAACCTCTCAGACCAACAAATGAACGTGAGAGTGAATGAAATTGTTTTGTTGTAAAAGTGCTAAAACTGATAGCAGTTATACACAAAATCCATGCGGCTGGATATCGTAACTTTTGGATTTATTCAAAACATCAAACTGAATAATCAATGTTGAGCAACAATCTAACAGCTTATTGTGGATTTGTAATGGTGTGATCAGTAAGGGTTCCAAGTGACACAGCTCAAACTGCGAATATACCAACTGTGAAATCATTATGCTGATACTGACATCACATGAGCACTGTGGCAGTTGAAAAGAACATGGCACACTAATACGAGATCTGTAATAAACATCCCAGAACCTAACAGTAATTAATGTCATTTTTTGGCTCAGAAAACATTGTTTATGATTGGATGCATAATAAGCTTGTATGTGTTATTGATTATCACTGTTTGGTTTTGTCATCTTTAACTGCCAAACCCAAGGATAGTCCACAACCAGCCTCGGCACGACATCAGACCTCAGTCAAAACTGACAAAGGATACAAAGTTATTGCAATGATAATAAGTTACGTTTTTTCCCAAAAGAAATACTGGAAATGGACAGACAAATGCTTGGACAATTTAGCTGTGTCAATTGCAGAGAGCGGAGAGACAGTAAACTTACTATATTAGAATATGAAGCGAATCTATGGGACAGGGTGCTGCAATATGCAAGCGGGAGGGGTTAAGGCTGGCTTCCTGTAACGGATGCTCTGCCCTGCTTCAATGCCACCCGTGGATAGTGTCCCCTGCATTTGGATCTCTTGTCTGTTCAATTAACTCATGACTTGCCTTGTGTCATATCACACCTGGTGCTATCATTATTACCCTTTATATTATGCTTGCACTAGTACTATTATAAATTCAATATTGACTTCAATTTGTATTTTTCCAGTTTTGAAAGGGTCACTGAGTATTGAGCACATAAAAAGGAATTGTAGGGACCTTTGTATGAAATATGAGGTTTCTTCAAACTCCTATTTTATTTTCCAAATCTTCAATTGATTTCCTACATGTATGTATGTGTCGTCACATCTATACCTCCAATGTGCCTTTTGTGATTTGACAAACCTACTCCCTATCAGCGTGCCTCCGTGGCCCAACGTCGGCCCAAAGCCGGTCCGATGCTGCAGTGCATTTTTTAACATAGTAACTGGGAGACCAAATGGTCTCCCAGTGGACAGATTTGGTCTCCCAGTCATTGCCAAATTTGTATCACTGGGAGACCAATTTTCCCAGACACTCTCATTAATTTTCGTTTAAATTTTTCATGATTTGCAATTCTTAGGTGCATTTGAAAGCGAGGCTTCCTTTTTCCGTATAAAATAATATTCTTTTACTATCTTTGCCATTAAACTTCTGCTGATGCAGAATCATCAATTTTTATAAATTGAAAATTTGTATAAATTGTTTTGGTGGTAATCAGCAGAAATCCTAAATTAGCAGTCAGCTCCACAGTTTTAAGTCCCTTTTGCAAGCATGTCATTACACAAATATATCTTCAGCTGATAGATTGATGTCGCGCATCGCGGTACTACGAAGTCCGTTGGTCTCCCAGTCGAAAATCCTTAAAAAATGCTTTGCGATGCTGTTGACATCGGACCGACGCCGGGCCGATGCCGGACCGCCGAGGCACGCTGACAGGGCATGATTGGGCATGTCTAGTTATAGGTGTTTTAAACATTTTTTTGTCATGAACATGAAATTTCTCAAACAACAAACTAATTCTGGCTTGCTTATTTGGATTATTACACTTTTCATGAGCTTGTGAACATTATAGGAGTAGTAGTTTGATATCTAATGTTTTCATACTGTGTGTTTGTACACTTCTATTATATGATCCCGCATCTTTATAAACTTAGGCTATATTTGACCTCTTTCCTGAAGGAAATCTCTATGGGATATACTCCAGGAGTGCCTTGGAGATGGTCCCCAATCCTTCAGACATGACCAGTGAACACCATGGTCATGGTTGAGTGGCTGCTGCCTCTCTGGTGTAGCTACTGTGTATCAAGAGGGGGCAATATATACTTGATTTGTAAATTGTACTCACAGATACCTCCTCTGTGGCATGAGTACCCTCCTAATTTTGGAGGTCAATTATGAGGGTACTCCTGCTATAGGGAAAGAATTTCTGCAAGTCCAACTGGCATGTGGCCCTCTTCAGAAATTCCTGCAGCTACACCACTGCAGTACACAATTATTGATGACAAATAGCACTTGGATGGGTATTTTTGTCTCATTAGTTAGGGACCTTCAATGTAAAGTCTTTAATCATTTGGAGCTTGTAACACAGATCTGAGATGGTCCCTACAAAAATGTATATGTGTCTATGAGATACAAATACCCATCGCCAGTCCAAGCCCCCAGTGAGAGTTATTCTGTTGAGCAAAACCAATTGATGACCCTCCATCTGTATTTCTCAGTTTGATTTTATCACTTGTAATCTTAATATTTTGAGTATTGAGAAAAAAGACAGGCTTGATAATTTCCTTTTTCAATCAATTCACCAAACAGCTTTTCCTTTCTGTTGCTTCTTTCCATATTTTATGGTATTTCTCTGTAAAATGCTAATTTAAGACAACAAAATCAAGTGAGGTTAGAAGAAGCTCTAATTTGTCTTGCGCAGCTGCTGTTGAAAATATTTGAAGGCAAGTTACGTCCGGCCTTTTAAATCTTTGATTTAGTTATCAAGTGTAAATAATATGTGCTTTGCATGACTGCCTGCTTGTATTTATTTTAGTATAGGGGCATACTGGGACACTTTTCCTGCTAATTTGATTTGATATTGAAAACACAGAGCAAATTTGGGTGAATATCACCAATATTATAAAGCTTAAATCCAAATCATTGGGGATTTTTAAAACTGCACCTGCATTTCTGATGCCAGACGGGGAAATGTTACTCAACCATCTCTTTCCCAATTGACCCTGACCATGATTTGATAATTTCACCGAAGAAAAAACGTTGTAGGCCCAGGATGCCCCTTAATTTATATGTTAAATTCCAATATTTAAAACTATTTGCCTTTTGGTGAATGTAAGTTACTTATTAGTTATTAATTTAGATGCATTTCCTCTTTGGGACTATATATGAATATAGCACAAGACTGAATAGGTATAAATATTGAGCCCTTTTTTTCAACATTCATATGTGTGAATCTACTCAAGAAGGTTTTACTTATATCAAGTGGATGCTTTATAATGTGAGATCTAAATTGCTAAGTATTTCAATATCCTGGGACCTGATAAATGAATATACATGCGACTGCCAGTATGGATATCCCTATGCATTTGCACTCAAAAGGGATTTCCTACACTTTGTTTGAATTTCCTTGGTTTTATAATTCGTCCCTATTATTCATCCTAATATGATCAATTATTCATGAAGGGCACAAGGCAAGAAATCTCACAGCAAGGTGAGTGGGAGTGGTTGACCAGCGACAACCCGCCTTGTTCTGGGATACTCAGTTCAAATAAATATTTCTGTCTGTCTGTCTGTCAACATTGATATCCCATATTATATTTTCCTGCTTTGTCCACACCTCATTCGCCAAATTTCCATGGATTTGGCCATGCTATACATCAATCTTCATGTTTTCAAAAGCTCTACATGTACAGTTCCTTATCTTTACAGAACTGTCTGTTATCTCTAACAACACATCCAGCCCTTGATCATGTGACCTGAGCTGTGACGTCACTTTTTTTGAATCATCGTGCGAGAGCAGACGTCATCCAGCTTGCAGGTTTTTTAGTCCTTCAAAATCTATGTTCTGTGGCTGGCATCCGTGGTCTGGATGGCCAGTAATGTGGTCTGTTGGGGACCAAGAGTTGTTTTGTTGGTGTGTCAGAGCTTTATGCCTGTTGGGGGCAGTTATTTTGGTGACGGCCTGTTGGGGGCTGGTGAGCATTGAGAAGCCATGTGCCTGTTGGAGGCTGTTACTAAGAATGGATGTTGTGTTGGAAATATACATCCATGTGTGTGCCAGCATGTAAAAACATGCGTCTGGTGATTTAATGGTCTTCTGAGTGTGTTGTCCGTGTTTTATCTGTGGTGCAATGAAGGTTTATGGGCCTTACCTGTTTTGTGAAAGTTCTGGAAAATTCAGTGGACGTCATTTTGGTTGTGTCATCAATGGCAAAGAACTTTTTGGTGTCTGCTTGAGAGTGATCCAGTGGGCTTTTGAAAGCGTCA
This sequence comes from Platynereis dumerilii, assembly GCA_026936325.1. Taxonomy (NCBI): domain Eukaryota; kingdom Metazoa; phylum Annelida; class Polychaeta; order Phyllodocida; family Nereididae; genus Platynereis; species Platynereis dumerilii. The sequence continues at coordinate 2,419,325 of JAPTHN010000010.1, forward strand.
TGTTTTATTTGTGGTGATATTAGCTAGTTGTGTGTTTGGATACTGTGGCCAGTGTGGGAAGTTTTCAATTGCTTCTCAGGCTGATTTTGTGTTGTGGAAAATAAAATTGCGTGTATTTTCCACCAGGATCTCTGATGTCACCATTGTGGCGACAGGACACCTTGTGGGCCTTTTAACCATTGTGGAGGATTTGGATTCTGTGGGTCAATATGCCAGTAACAGTTCATTGAGGAGATAATTGTAGTACAAAAATAAATAATTAAAAAATCAAAAAGTTTTGAGACTTCCCAAGTTCTGACCAACGAGTTCTCTGCTCGTTGTGGGTATCTCTGCATGCCTACTAGGTCAGGGACTGGGAGAAGGAGGAATTATCTTACATTTTATAATTTATGTAAATATAGCCAGTATTGCATGGGACTACTGAGTGAGATTTGGAAAATATGTGTGTGTGCATGTGTGCATATATAGCCCTATTCTCTCTAATAATTTCTCCTTTTCTCTTATCCCAGTTCCTTTCCTTAAAGTTGTGAAAAGATTGAGTCAGATTTGAAATGTTTCGATGTTATTAACTGAGATTTAATTGTGTGTTTTGGTTCTGTACATGGCCCAGTTGCAAATAGTAAAGTTTGGGAAAACACTGAAGATGGGATTATGGTTTTCTTTGTAAGGTTTTGTGGCAGATTAGTGGTGGATATTTAGGATGATTTGTTTTTGCTAAAAGTAGGACAGACGTACTGTCTCACTGATGGCAAAAATAAAAATAATAAAAATAAAAAAGAGAGAGAGAGAGAAAGGTAACAGATGTACTGTTGCCCTGTGAGATTTGGTGGAGATTGTAATGAAATTTGGTATTCTGAATAAATGTGTTTGCTTACAAAAATATATATTTGGTGTTAGGTTTTGGAGTTGTGGAGGTTTGTGTTGTTTTTGAGATGGAAGGTTTGGGTGGGTGGAAAAACAACCCAAGATTCCCTCAAGTGTCTCACATGGTTGGTCTGAGAAAGAGTATGCCAGTAAGAATGTGATTAGGGCACTTGGTTGGAAGGGAATTTTACTCCATATCTTTTACTCACAGCTCGGGTCAAAGTGAGAACGGGCTGGATGTGTTCACATCCAGCCCTTGATCGATCATGTGACCCGAGCTGTGACGTCACTCTTTTTGAATCAGCGTGGGGAGCTGAGCAGTTGATTAGCGAGTAAGGTTTGCAGAGACGTGTTTGGTTTTGTTGGTTTGAATGGTTTCCTAACGGTCCCCTGTGGATAAGTGCAGGGTTTCTTGATGGCTGCAAATATGAGAATGTGAAGTTACAAAAAAAAAAAAAGTTCTCATTTTGATTCGGTTGCACACCTTGGTTATCCAGGGAATTTTACTCCATATCTTTTACTCACAGCTCGGGTCAAAGTGAGAACGGGCTGGATGTGTTCACATCCACACATGTATGCTCTCCACACATCTCTATGTACGTGGTTGCAGTAGTAGCAGTTGTCTGCCCCTGGTTCTCCCTGGCCTCCAAACAGGGACCTACCAGTAAACACAGGAGAGTTAACAGCTATTGTTGCACATTGCTGTGAAGCATAACAACTTACTGTTCAAATGCCCTGAGTTATGGTTTAGCATGATTTACAATGCATCACTTCCTCAAATTTTTACATGATACCAATGTGACTCCGCCACTTCATCTGCCCTGATATCGGTCAGGATTTTCCCTGATTTGCTATTTACCCTCACCCCACGTGAAATATTTCTATGTCTCAGGGGAAGTTCTAGTACCTTATATTTCTTTGTAGTACCTTTCATGTATGCAAAACGAGTCATTTCACTCTCTCAATTGTGTCTCAGTCATAAGATGACCAGCTCCTTAAATTTCAAAGATGGGACCTGCTGTGGGGTCACCTAAATATTCCAACAGCCGAATGCAAGCGGTGCACTCGTCCTCATGCGACTGGAAAAGGGTCGTAATACTCTACATTGATTTGTTACTCAAACAAAAAATACATAGCAAAGGATTCCGCACTAAATAATAGATCAAGTTGACAATAGTTTTTTTTTTGGTTTCACAAAGGAATTGTCAAAACAACACTACATGTGATCCCACTTATAATCTATAAGTAGACTTACAGTACAGTTCAAGCAATAGTGTCCTTTGTTAAAGCAACATTTAGGCCAACAGTGCATGTACACCCACAAAACAAATAGGTTCCTATTAACTCAAGCACTCACTTGCTGAACTTAAACATTTCTAATATTTATGATCTGACATTTTTAATATATATAGTCTGAGTACAACTCAACAAAAATGTCAGTGTTAGGGATCACTACTCGATCTTAAAACAGTTTTAATAAGCAGGAATTGGTGAGACCACTTGCCACGTGGCATTTTAGTGTCATCTGATTGGTTGATTACAGTTCATTAACCAAACAGATAATGCAAAAATATACTACAGCAACTTGTGTCGTGAAACTGATGGCACCTTTCGTTAGAGCATAATTATTTAGTTATACATCTCGAAATGAATAGGAACCTAGCACAGTTTAAATCCTCAATATTCTGATTTAAACCAAAATCGACATTACAAGTGACACATTGGATTCACAGCTCCTCGTTGGACTGTAACTCACAAGACCCTCCAAGTGCATTTCCCAGTCTGATTAATTAGAGCACTGCCAATTTTAATATTTTGATTGTTTAAAAAAAAAAGACAGGCTTGAGAATTTCCTTTTTCAATTAATTCACCAAACAGCTTTTCCTTTCTGTTGCTTCTTTCCATATTTTATGGTATTTCTCTGTAAAATGCTAATTTAAGACAACAAAATCAACGAGGTTAGAAGAAGCTCTAATTTGTCTTGCGCAGCTGCTATTGAAAATATTTGAGGGCAAGTTACGTCCGGCTCTTTAAATCCTTGATTTAGATCAAGTGGAAAATTAATGATATGTGCTCTGCATGACTGCCTGCTTGTATTTATTAAGGAGACTATTAGAGATTTATTACTTGGACATTTATGTAGTAATTATGATTCGACCTATCGGGAGAATCATCTTGTTTTCTTTGATTTTATTATTATTATTATTATTATTTTTTTCTTGGCCAGTAGGTTTTTGTGCTAGAGACTTGAAACTTGGTACATATATAGTCCATGGTTAGTACTTCATTTTGGGAGAAGATGGTTGACCTTGACCTTGAACTCAAGGTCACAGGTCATCTCAAAGTCGAAAATTGGAAAACTTAAAAGTGGAATAACTTTTTTAATATTACAAGAATCAATTTGAAACTTTGGAATATATATATAAACATGTATCCCAACATTTGTAACCCATAATTGTTTTTGTGCAATGAGGGTAAGGGGGTAATTACCCCAATTTGACTAAAACAGGTTTGCACAGGTTTCCAGAAAAACTAAGCAAGCTAGAAACTCAGTTCTTTCACTGATAGGTAGCCTGACTAACCATTCAAGGTAAGTGATATTTTATATTTTGATTATGTGAAGGGGTAACCATGTAATGGGGTGTTGAAAATAGGGTGTTTTGCCCCAAGAGTGAAAACATTGTAAAACTTTGGTTTTAATGAAAGGATTTCAATGATAGTCTGGTAATATATTAATGGTTTCTGTATTATGTAATCCTTGTTGCCCGAAGCTTGGTAATTACCCCCCAAAAAGGGGTAAATGTCTATAACTTGTGATTGACCTGGACGATTTTCTTCAAATTTTGCACACGTTTTGGAATTTGACTCAGGCACATATTAAACGAATAAATTTAACAGTATTGCCAACATAGGGTATTTACCCTCGTAATCAATGCCAAAAGGGGTGAATATATATTTTGAGGAGTTATGTTGTTCAAAATGGAATATCAGCTGTATGTTTGGTCTACGGGTATCCGGTTGGATTTTACTGGATGAAAAGTTTCTGTTTTGGGTAATTACCCCCAAAAGGGGTAAATGTCTATAACTTGTGATTGACATGGACGATTTACTTCAAATTTTGCACACGTTTGGGATATTGACTCAGGCACATATTAAACAAATAATTTTAACAGTATTGCCAACATAGGGTATTTACCCTCGTAATCAATGCCAAAAGGGGTGAATATATATTTTGAGGAGTTATGTTGTTCAAAATGGAATATCAGCTGTATGTTTGGTCTACTGCTATCCGGTTGGATTTTACTGGATGAAAACTTTCTGTTTTGGGTAATTACCCCCAAAGGGGTAAATGACTATAACTTGTGATTGACATGGACGATTTACTTCAAATTTTGCACACGTTTGTGACATTGACTCAGACACATGCTAAAAGGAAAAAATTCACAGAATAGGGTGATTTACCCTCGTAATCAAGTTCTAAGGGGGTAAATACATATTTTGAAGAACTTGGTTGTTTAAAATGGAATATTAGTTGCACGTTTGGTCTAGGTTATTCGTATGGATGTTACGGGATGAAAAGTTTCGGTTTTTAATAATTACCCCCAAAAGGGGTAAATGACTATAACTTGTGACTGACATGGACGATTTACTTCAAATTTTGCACACGTATGGGATATTGACTCAGGCACATGTTGAAAGAGAAAATGTTACAATATAGGATAATTTACCCTCGTAATCAAGGTCAAAGGGGGGTAAATACGTATTTTGAGGAATTTGGTTGTTTAAAATGGAATGTCAAGTTTATGTTGGATCTAGGCTTGTACTTAATGGATGTTACTGGATGAACAGTTTCGGTTTTAGGTAGTAACCCCCAAAAGGGGTAAATGGCTATATCTTGTGATTGACATGGACAATTTTCTTCAAATTTTGCATGGGCTAAGTGTGTCTACTTTACGACATAATATAAGTAGAAACTTCAGCTTACAGGGTCTCTACCATAATAGTCCGACATAGTCTCATATAATTTGTTTTACTCATATATTTGAGGTCGAATCATTGCCTAACCTTTTTAAAGGTTGAATACTAGTTTTACTTTATATTTAAAAGACAAAGCATCTTTGGGCTGAATATCAACCAATATTTAGGGGGCTCAGTGGTGCAGTGGTTAGCATGCTGGACTGCTGCACCGACGACCCGGTTCAACTCTGGACCGCTGCTGAGTTCCCAACTGACAATTCAGTGCTTGGTTAAGCCCAGTCATGCCCATTGAATATTGGATATGGGATATTCAATATTCAGTTGATGATCAAGTCTCTTGGATATTGGATGTTAATTTTTTTTAAAACTCAGATATCACATCCAAATATCAAAAGAGGTTCTCATTTGATATTGGACATTTGCCGAATATCCAATATCAAATCATTGGATATTGGATATTCGTTTTATATTAAAAAAATGCTCCTGGGCCCCCCTCGGATCAAATCTGAATATCAAAAGAGATTCCCATTGGATATTGGACATTCGCCGAATATCCAATATCAAATGATTTGTTGATATTCAGATTTGATCATTTTTTAAATATAAAACGAATATCAAATATCCAATGATTTGATATTGGATATTCGGCGAATGTCCAATATCAAGTGAGAACCTCTTTCGATATTCGGATGTGACCTCTGAATTAAACAAAATAATGATTGAATATCCAATATCCAATATCTAACAGACTTGACCATCAACTGAATATTGAATATCCAATATCCAATATTCAATGGACTTGACTGGGCTGCGCTGTGTTAATGCTGTGTACTGTTGCCAGCAGTACTAGCCTAGGGGAGGTACATGACACTGCCATTGGCCCTTCTAAAATCAAGAACATCCACTCCAGGTGGGGACTTTTGTTGGCTGCCTACATTAAATTATAACACTGTTACCTTTACCCATTATTAGCTAAGTTCCTCCGTGGCCTAATGGTTAAGAGTGCTTGTTTGCCCAACCACTGGCTCTGAGGGCGTGGGTTCGAATCCCACCCCGGAACTCAATTTAGTCCGAGCCCCTGGGACATTAAATGGAGGCGGGTTGTATCCAGTGTTCTATGCTGGGGCAACTGAAAGACCCTGGGCATCCCTGAATTAATAGGGTATGTACCAGACTCACAGTCTTCTCATCTCATCATCATACGGCGATCGCCTGCCTCTATATAGCCCACTAAGGTGCTGCTGAGGCGTAAAACACAAACAAACAAACAAACAAACCCATTATTAGCTTAAATCCAAAACATTGAGGGATTGAACTGCACCTGCTCTTTGAAACCAAACAGGAAAATGTGACTTAACCATCTCTATCCCAATGAATGCTGACCATGATTTGATAATTTCATTAAAAAAAAACCTTGTAAGAGTTTGTTTGTCTAAATTTATATTTTAATTCTGATTCATAGAACTATTTACCTTTTTGATGTATGACTCTAAGGAGCTTGTAAGTTACTTGTTAATTATTTTTTGTAGAGTACCTAGTACCTGTTCCAGCCATATTTGCTGCTCACACGGGTTTTTTGGATATATTTCAGATATTGTGAACGGTGCACTATATAAGCAGTAGCTGATAATTTCCATTTAACAATGAAAATTACTTCTTTAAAAGAGGGGAAAGGCATATGATCAGAAACAAAATCCTATTATGATTTTGCTGTAAACAGCTTGAGTGACACAAAAGGCTCAGTTACTGTGGAATGACCCTTTTGCTCTTTTTTTTAGTCCAACATACTGCTATGTAGCCACCATATATAATTCTGTACCGGTTATGCATGCATGTGGTAAAATTTTTCAGGGTTTTTCAGAGCATCATAGAAGTCAGAAAATCACTGCAAACCTAACCATATTTTATAGCATAATGAAGCGTAATTTGTAGAACAGGAAGAAGGAAGCGATTCTGACGCCAGTGAAAACTTATAAATATTTCACTTACAGGAATTCGGGTTGAAGTTGACTTGTGTGGAGCTGTATAGGTAGAATACTGTCAAAATTGAATTTTGCTTATTGTTCACAAAGTTATCAGTGAAATTTGCATAAAAAGCTGGCAATTGGAGGGCATTTGGTTGGGAAAAGATCATGCGAAGTTTTAGTTCTCAAAAATGAGTTACAGATGAATTATTAAGAAAAATATTTTTATGATTGTGATGTATGGTGCACATATGACGTGTGGTACATACAAAATGATATCTGCTCAGCCATGAAAGATTATCAGCAGTTAAATTGATGGAAAAAGCTAACCGTAAAACCTGTCAGAAACAAGTTTACATAAACAGTTACTGCAAAGTGACTGTGAATCATATAATTCTCTTGTAACAGTTGCCCATAGGCCAGTATCATTTCTGAAATTCGAAAAGTGATTGAATTGTCCATATTTGACAAGCCCAGACCGCAAATTTTTGAAAGCACGGTTAATTATAGAAAAACCCAAGGTCATTTGTTGACCACAGTATCACATTACTTGATCAATAATTTACTTTTATCCAGGTTTATCTATCTGCTGATAAACGATATGCATATCTATCTGTCTATCTATCTATCTATATATCCATCTATCTATCTATATCTATCTACATATTTATATCTATCTATCTATCTATCTATCTATCTATCTATCTATCTATCTATCTATCTATCTATCTATCTATCCAATTGACAAGCTGTATATCTATCAGTCCATTTACCTATCAAACTATATATCTATCTGCTTTTCTATCTTTCTATCAAGTGATCTATATGTCTGTCAAAAAGTATCTATCTATCTATTTATCTATCTATCTATCTATCAATCTGTCTATCTATCTATCTACCTCTCTATCTATCTATCTATCTATCTATCTATCTATCGATCTATTTCATCTATCTATCTATCTATCTATCGATCTATAAGTCGATAGATAGATATATAGATAGGTAGATTGATTTCTATCCATCTATCTATATTAACTATTTATCTTTCTATCTATGTATCTGTGTATCTATCTATCTTTCTTTCTTTCATTTTTGCTGAGATAGAGTCTCTCCCTTGCGAGGTCAAATCTAAATTTAATGTCTCATTTCCAATAGTATTGTGCTTTCAGTATCAAAATGCGGTTTGGTATGGTCAAATGCAGTCAAAACCAATCGCTGTTTATAGGAGGTGTGACTGTTTATCATTCATTGACTGGTGACCAATCAGATTGTCACACAATTTTGATGATTGACAGATTACTGAAGAGAATTCATCCTTCACTCCCATACCAAATTTGGGAAACATGTAGGCCTTCACAAGTTTGCAGCTTGAGGTGATATTAGTTTGTTTATAACAGAAATAAACGGGATAAACTGATTAAAAATGATAGTTTCACAGTTACCTCATGCACAAAAAGTTGAATGAAAATGAGTAGCTTTCTACCACACGTCACGTACAGCCAAGTTACTTGATTTTAGTGTATCACAAGTCTACTTCAAAACGAATACCTGTAACAACAATATAGTTGTAATTTATTTAATGCTGTACAAGTAGAAAGTGCAGTAGTTGTATTTCCAATATTACATTTTTATACATCTCATTCCGTATTATTGTAAAGTACGGAAAATAAAGTTCATTTTACTGCACACATCCTATCCTAACATCTATATCCTGTCACTGTCAAAATACTTCATATGTTCCATGTAACACAGTGGCCAAATGGCAAAGACTCTCTTGTAACGGAAATTAATTTCTTACTTCTTCTTCGTAAAAGCTTACCATTTACATTACACGACCAAGTCCATTTTCAAAAAATTATTTCTGCTCCGATCGAAGAACATTTTAGCACCGCGCCGGCGCGGTTCTAGTTACTCTTATGTTTTGGTTTTGGGTGGCATCAACTACGTCACAACTCTAAAGTAAAATGTTTCATCTGGTGTGTTGCGTTTACTCACCAATCAACATTGAAGTGACAAAACTGGCACTGAAGCTGTATGGACCTGTATGCTCCTCCATGTTTTCCTTGCCTTCAGTATCTTACTAGGGATTTTTCCCGAAAGGACTAAACATTTTAGGGAGGGTCCCTTAACAGGTACTAAGCTGAGGATTCCCTTAACTTAGTACCTCTTAAGGGACCCTCCCTAAATTTTTAGTCCCTTTCGGGAAAAATCCCAAGTTGGCACACAAACTAGACCTAAACTAATCCAGTTCTGACATTCCAGGAGGTGGTGTTGTCAGCAAATGCTGCAACACAGCTGCCACCTGCTGTTTGTTATTTCTCTGCTTCAACAAACTCCTGCAAACATCCCAGAACTCTGCAATAATCTGCAATAGACCAATGTGATGTTTTTGTAACAGCATTTTTGGTAAGTTAACAAAATTTTAATAACCATTAATCCATTATTTTCATGAAAAAATAAAGATTTATTGATAATCAATTAATCATCAGTGCATTCCAAGTAGTCACTCAGTTATTATCCATCTAATGGCTATACACGTAGGCTAAATCTTTCAAATTTCTTTGGCTGGGAGCATGTCATGCTGGCAGAGGTGGCGAAACGCTCGAGAAGTTGGGGGAGGCCGGAGGTCTTAAATAATTTAAAGAAGGGTCATTTTATATATTTTAACTATTTTTTTCCCCGAAGGTGGGGGGGGGGGGTACATGCCACAGTGCTCCCCCTTCCCCACGCGGCCCCCAGCTCCACCACCTCAGCAGTTTAAAATTAAAAGATTGCTCAATCAACCCGTGGTGATCAAATAACGAGTAGGTGACTGACTAGTCACAGATGGGTCAAAATTTGAAAACTTGAAATTTCAGCGGAAAAAAATTTGAAAACTTTTCGCTCCAGAAATGCCTTTGCAACTTTGTGTTGGGCAGGTCAAACAATCAGCTATCGCTGCACTTTCATGTCCAAGGGTCCCAATGCTCTGCTGATCTGTACTGAGGTGATAAACACAGCAGTAATGTTTTTGACTGTCATTAAAATCACACTTATAACTAAAAAATCCTGACCACTTAGGGCTATACAATCTATTGCCAATGATTAGGCAAGTTGCTTGCACATTTTGGGCCAAGTTCCAGGTCTCTAGTGCCAATTATTTTTGAGAAACTGCATTTTAATTGATCAATTAAAATACCAAATATGCATGTCATTAGCATCATTCCTATAACTTGAAATCTGTACCACTTAGAGCTTAAGAATGTATTACCAACGTATAGGAAAGTGGCTATTCTGCACACATTGAGCTATATTTCAGGTCTCTATGACCAATAGTTAGTGAGATAGAACATATCCTTGAACCAGAAATTTACCAACACAAACAAAAATACTCTTTTCATCAATAGTTCGGATTCTGAATTTAATAAAGATGCTCCACTACTCCCTCCAGTGGCCAATGTCGTTGCTAAACTATATTTCAGATGCTAGACAATGGTAAAATGTTACTGGCACCCCATATTTGATTAGTAGTTACAGAGAAGCTTCAAACTTCATACTAAGCATGTCAGATGCAAGAAAAATGAAAAAATGGTATGTAATATTCTGTTGAAACATTTATTGATAATATATATTCAACTGATTTCAAATCCAGTCAACTGCAACAAAATTTTAGAGATACAGGCAATAAGCCATTTTTGACATGATGCTAATGACAGCGTGATGCTAATGATAATTAAGGTAAAAATCTTTGCAGGGACGAGTGCAAAACTGGCAGTCTGGCAATATATGCATGCAATGACCTTATGAAAACCAGAAACATGTTCATAGTGATTTTGGTTCAGAAATATGCAGTCAAAATAGAGCAGCAAGGCGTTTGCTAATGACAAATTGAGATAGGACAACTGACATGCCGACAGAAATACTCTAATATTTTGGTTTACATAAATGATACAGAGCTACAGATAGTTCAGTTATTTTCTTTGGTTCTCAGACAACGTCAGACACACGGTTTTCTCACAGAATGTGTGTCCCTTTAATATTTATTAAGAAACAAATCCAGTGTGATGCTAATGACGCAATATTGGAGACATTGACGCACCAACCTCCTGCTCTTATACAGAATATTATTTCAGCTATTGGTGACTAGATTTTAGAAGACTGGCAGTGAAGTCTTCATGCATGGAAGAGTTTAATTGAATCAAGATCCTTTACTAGTTTTTGTGATGCGATCTTTCAAAGAAAATGTTGCTAGAGACAGGCCATTTTCCGGGGGGTTGGTCACATCAATGCTATTTTTGGACAGGACAAAAACATTCTGCAACATCTTTTTTGTGTTATAAGTTTTGCTAATATCCTTGTCTATGACAAATGATAACAAGACGTCCTCCATGTGCCTTCCTGTCATCATGAATTATTGTTAAACACTGCAGACAAGAATTTCAGACTTACCTAATTTTGACCCAGATAACGCCCACATTTGTGTTGATATATCATATATCTTCACAAACGAGGGTGTTATCTGACATACATCACTACTTATTGAACAACTCAGAACAAGAGTGCTTGAAACTTTATCATAACATCACAGAAATGTTTGACACAGCATCGTTTGTAAATATTTGACAAGCATTTGAGGAGAATGCGCCTACAAACACAGTTCTAATTGAAGAAACTTAAAGATATCTTCTTGTAATTTTTCTTCTATAAGGTATTGTGATAATTTCATGTATTTATTGATTATTGGATATTTTGTATTTTTCGTTATTACTGTCCCCTCCAACTCCAGGATGTTTACCTGACAAATATTACGAGGGGTGTTCAGGAAGTTCTGAACAATTTTTGAAGCAGATCTTTCTCCTTGACGTACTTGAATGAAATTTTCACAGTACAAAATTCAGGTGTATAGCCATTGATTCTGAAAATATCACGTCTGTGGCCAATGTTTAACTTACTTTTCTGTTGCCGTGGAAACGACACCTTGGGGTAGGCAGCGCACACTGTGAAATTGGAGGCACTGATTCAGCTCAATTGATTGAGTGAGATGGTTGATTGAGCTTTACAACTTAGATTAATTTTTTAAGCTTAGATAACTCAAGAGGCTGAGCTGAGATAGCTCATAATACTGAGCCATGTTGACTTGGGCATTCAAGCTGAGAAAACACAAAACCCTGAGCTGTGTTGACTCGTGCAATGTATTTTCCAAGACAACTAAATAGAGTTTTGTTGACTAGTTGATTCAAACTGACACAACTCAAAATATTGAGCTGTTTCGGCTTCTCTTTTTAGTTGCTTTTGATTATATATGTGTGAGCTGTCTTATGAAGTTATTTAATGAATGTTGGTTGTACTCTCAAAATATTGTTGGGTCTCTTAAGAGGATCCACCACCTGCATCCAGTGTGCTTCATTTTAGCACGTCATGGACAGGCCCGAGATGCATTCAAGACAGGCCATCACTAGGAAATTTTAAAACTAACTTCTTGTGAAGAAACCCCAATGGCCTATGTCTCATCTAAGTTACTACGCTATGCTATAGGCCTATATTTAAACATGCTCTGACTTGGAAATGTTGGTTGGCTTGTGTTACAGCATCTAATTACTCCTACAAATTAATCTAAGATGGATAAAAAATGAAAAGTGACCAACTAAAGTGGTGTGCCACTTAATGTTCTTAGGGATAGTGTAATATAAATGTGCTTTTTTCTTTTAAATAAATAATTATTTAAAATTTAATGCAGTGCTATGAGAAGTGCTGATTATAGATGGTGCCTGTCTCTGTTCGGGACTGTCAAGTGGCAGCAGAATGCTGACAGTCCCTGGAAAATCGAATTTGGTCAACAATAATTTGATCTGTTTTGGACAGATCACCAGATCAGGTCGCACAACAGCTGTCCATATTACTACGCCAAACTATTTTCACAAAGCATGGTTGCTGGCAAATATCCAGTCCACTGCCTTGAATGAAAATGTTTGGAAATCATGAGACAAAAAAAGAAAGTTTTGAAACTTTAGCATAAACTTTGCCTGTGAAATTGATGATTTTACTCATCTGAAGTTTGGTGGTATTCAATCTACTTATGCCATTTAGTGCATGTTAAATTGTGGTCAGAAAAGGGTCCAAAAAGAATGCATTCTCACTTATTCACGTGTCCATACAAAGCCAATTTTTTTGCTTTGTGATATCGAAAATGCTCAATTGTATTTATTCTGTTACTTTATGGAGATTTATTAACTACAGTGTGTCTGATGAAATTATGCAAGTCGCATATTTCACAGTAGTATGCACAATTTTGAGCCCAAAATCATATCCTTTTCACATAACAACTGGATAGGGCTAGGAAATCGTCCATGTAATTTTCATCAAGATTCATTGAGGCAAAATTAAGTTACGCCATATTTTCAAATATCTTGGTGTCTGACGAAATTACGCGAAATCCACATTTTATTTGGAAGGGCCTTGAAAACGTTAAATTTTCAAATTATTTTGCTTCAATCATTAGCATGCTATCATTTGTCAACAATTCATGTCAAAATAGTTTGCTTATCTGCTGCCCATGTCAAGCAATATGTATTAATTGTCTCCATTTGAATAACATTGATTTTGCATAATTATTTCAAATTTATGCTCCCAAAAATCTCAAAATGGACTGATCGTCATCAAAATTTCTTTAAAAGTTACCTTTTTCCATCTATTTATTGCAGTGAAACTGACTGATCAGTTGTGTCTTTGGAATTGACAAACTATATAATTCGGAACTCCACATCCCAATCGCCGTGCTATTCCAATGGCAAGTCATGGAAAGAATTTTTGATTGCATGTAGTTTTAAAGTTAGAGATGTTACTTCAGTTTCCCTTGCTATGAGCTAAATAGACAGTATAAGGTAAGTACTAGAAGCATGTTTTTAATAATCTGAACCATTTTGAAGTTTTGGGGAGCAGAAACTTGATAAATGTATGCAAAATCAGTGTTATGCCAATGGATGGGCACGAAACAAGCAAACTTTTTTGATGTGATTAGTTGACAAATGATAGAACGCTTATGACTGAGGTAAAATAATTTGAAAATTAACGTTTTCAAGGCCTTTCCAAATAAAATGTGAATTTTGCGTAATTTCGTCAGACACCAAGATATTTGAAAATATGGCGTAACTTAATTTGGCCTCAATGAATCTTGATGAAAATTACATGGAAGATTTCCTGGCCCTATCCAGTTGTTATGTGAAAAGGATATGATGTTGGGCTCAAAAGTTTGCATACTACTGTGAAATATGCGACTTGCGTAATTTCATCAGACATACTGTAGGACAACAATATAATTCACAATTTCATAAAAACTGTGTTACAATCAGCAAAATGTCTTGTCCATGCCACAAGTGGCCCCCTCTATACTGGCAATATATGTGAGCTACAATGTATACATCCTCCATGATAAAAATAGTTCCAACTTATTTTGGTATTTACAAGCTCTCTGCTTAAAATTGAAGCCAACCAAAGTCAGATTAGACACTTGCAGAGTTTTTGGAAATAAACTAGACCATCAATAAATGATGAAACTGTCCTGGTTTCTTCCACACTGTCCTGGTTTCTTCCAGGGATCGAAATTCTGTTGACCGCTCACAGGAGCTCGCAAATTTTGCACCCTAGGTGGCAGTAAATAGCGGTCAACTTGTAGACAGCTCTGACATAACATTACATAATCAAGACTTCCCCAGTGCTCCATTCAACAAAAGCCAATCTATCTGATTCATTCACATTTAATTTTCATGCATATAACTAAATAAAAGGGGCTGACATTACTTTATCTTCTTAAATTTACATCACTGAGGTTAAATTAGATATTAGTCATAAAGTTATAATAATTGGGAGTTCAAGATTTAGTGTCAACATTTTAAAATATTAACAAACAAAATGCATGTTTTTGAATATGCTTAATGCTTTGAAAGTCCACATATATATATTTCCTATTGATAATATTTGATGAGGAGTGGTACAAAAAGTAAAATTTAGACATTATTGTGGCAAATTTGATTGACCAGGGCCAAATATTGACTGATATATATGATCATCTGAAAATCCTAAATATCTATCTAATTTTGTTAAGTGAAAATTTTCATATTGCTGTAAATAAAAATTTTCATATTGTTTAAAATTGGCATGATGATGATCTGAAACATGTCAGGTTTATTTAGACAAAAAAATGTCAATGGATGGTATGACATCAGAATGAAAATGGAGAGTAAATAGACATATTAACAATATTTTGCATTTTAAATCATAAATTTCAATTGAAAAATTTGCAATCACTCATGCAATGGCTGTGCATATTAGTTCATAGTGTGTCTAACTACAATAAGCTTTGAAGTTAAATAATTTACCCATTACCATTTTAGCTTTTCACACAGAAATGTTGGAAAATTGGAATTTTTTCTAATTTTTGGGTTTTTATAAAAATCCATAAGACCAACATTCCAACTGAGTTGAGATGTTTAAGGAGACATAATTTAGACACCTAATTGGAAAATTTCATAGATTTAACTCCAAAATTGACTGAATCCTTCAGGTTTGAAATAATAGTTATTTTTTCATATTTTTGGTAAATTTTCGTCTGTTTAACTCTCTCAGAGCATTTAGACCAACAAAAAACACATCTTGGGTATTAAATGCATACAATATGCTAATTTCAGTGTCAAAAGTACAGCAGTTTTTTAGTTCTGTGCCAGAAACAAAAAAAACAACAAAAAAATTCACATTTTTTCAATGATTGTAAGAAAAGTATGAATGTCATGGGGATTAGACCTATAAAAGGCTTACTGGGATAAAAGATACCATATTTACCGAAAAATGATAAATATACATGCCATAGGTTTGGCTTGACGCCCAATACAAAAAATTTTTTTTTTCAATACACAAGTGGGACGCCCGTTATCCATTGCTTTATGTCTATCTCAGAAATTGTGGCATATGAAATGGCGATGTTAGGACTTGATTGGTCATTCACACCGTCCCTGAATAAAGTTTGGGGTTAAAAAAATTGAACAAATACGCCACTAGCGCATTGTTCCAAAATGCAATCAAAGGAACATTTTAAGACAAAAACGAAAAAAATCTGTTGGAAATTCTTTGAGACATAACAATTTAATTTTTCTACTGATAAGTGTCAAAACTGATTGCACTTAGCCATTTAACTTTGATTATATAGACCTATGTAGGCTACTAGCCATGATGTAATGGCCTTGTTTCATGGATTTTATCTTCTTATGTAATTTGTATTAGGGCCTATCTCTTATGAGGAAATAAAATGATTATTTTATATACTATTTATAATGCTATCTGAAAAAAAGAATGAAATAAATTGATTTTTATTTTGCAATTATATTTGATCAGAATTTAAAGCAGTATTTTTTTATGGCTGACATGGACCTGTGTTTTGATGTCCAGCTATATTTAGCAAAATTCACTAGGTTATAGGCTTTGTCATCATTCTCCTCATTAGGCTTTATAAAAATGTATTGATTACTTTTAACAATTTAATGTAATTCTGTCTCATTTTGGGTAGTGACTCAATTCAACCATGCAGTCTATTAGTGGGTGACCATTCAATATCAAGGGGGGGGGGGGGGTTGGAGTTTTTTTAATGAACAATTTCTTACCTAGTTTTGGTGAAATAAAACAAAATTTTAATAAATAATTTCTGGAAGGGGTACTTCTTGTCAAGGTGTCGCTTGATATAGGAAAGAATATCCTAGGACTTAATAAATAATTATGCGGCCGTTACCGTGAAATAAATAATTTCCTGCTGAGGAAAACTTTAAACTCCAAACCCCCCAGAAATTAAATGGTTGCCCCCTTATGATTGTTCAATGGATGGTCTGCAACTTGGAAAGTGAAACACAGTCGCCAAAGTTAGTTAAGTCAAGTCATGAAACACTCAAGTCATGGTAAATTACCAAGTCATGAAAGTTGATCAAGTCAAGTCACCAAGTACCCAAGTCAAGTCATGATGCCTAAACTCAGTGACTCCGGGCTCTACTTGTGGGCCCTTGAGTGGTGCCCAAAATTCCCTGCCGCATGATTTTCAGCCCGTTGGGCCTCGCACGAATTTTAGCAAACTTTGCGTTTGTCGGAATCATCCCCCTACAAAAATGAAAAATATACGCCCCTGCCAGGCAGGCTGAACATAACATTGGTTTTGGATGGTTTTTAAAATGGCTCTTTTCACTAACAATTTTGTGTTAAACTTCCAAGAATGTCTGTCATTCAGCAGGCATATTCACTATTCAGTTTTATAGTGAGCCTGGTTTATTTCTTGTCCATGTTCTTCTCTTGTGAGAAACTCACAAACAGCAACAGAGCATTATGAACTTATATGAATCATGCTGACCCCCACACGGCACAAGAGCACCATATAGGCTATATGTGTACAAAATGTCATCCATATACATGTAATATATTGGCTGAGAATTGGCTCAGAAACGAAACAAAATATTAATTTTTCTCAATATTTCAGCAACTATATAATGTATTGATCGATCAAATCATCAAAAAGCACAACTAAATCATATAGAACGTACGTGTACCAAATTTTATTCATGTGTACACATGCAATAGTGTCCTAGAATTGGCCTGAAAACTATGTATCCGCCCGGCGGACAGACAACATTTTCCAAAGTGATACCTTCGTTCGCTGAAGGTAAAAGGAAGAACGAAATCTGGCATAGTTTTAGGGTAGGGATGTGTATGTTAAAGTAGTTTTTGATGAAACATGTGAAACACCAAAAGCTTTCACACAAATTTATGATACTTTATTGGTATTTCACAAAGAAAGAACACTTGCTTCAAACTGAAACATAAATGAAGGTGGCATTCAGAATTCAAACCGACTGCCACCAACGTGTTAGAATTCCAGAACCCCACCGGTGAGGACCTATGCATGTGTATCTTCAATGGCACCAATCGGAGGCAGTTTAATATAAATGGTATGAAACTGGGAAGGACAATACGTGCTGCCAGAAGTTATTTTCATCCTTTTTTTTTCAGAATCACCGACTTGTTTTCCGGGGAGAGAGCAGCATCTGGCACGGGGCAACGGCCAACCTGCAACCAGAAGAGGGCAGCAGTGTCTGGGGGGTCATCTGGCAAATACCAAGCAGAGACCTCCCCGACTTGGACAGGTGATCCTCTGACATAAACTGTTCAACCAAAATAAGTCCCCCTTTAAATAAACTTGAATATCTCAAAGATTCCTTCTCTGATTTTTATGAAGGTTGGATTGAATTACAGGCCTGTATATCGACCCTGAATGAGTGTATTTGTAGTCTAGTGACATTATTCCTGGCTGAGCCAGCAGCCTTCGAGTGAGCCTACCCCTGTTTTCAAAAATCTGTGACTTTTCCAATGGATATGAACAATTTGACCAAGCGGGGGAGCCACCAGCTGGGGCATACTTCATCATGATACTGGAGAAAGTTTGTTTCTCAATCATATTTAGAGGACAATTAAGGGCTGCTTTTGTAACCTTTTCACAGTTTAGGTTCCTTGGGTGACATTAGAAATAATTTGAGTGGAGTTAATGCACCTTTTTGTGAAAATATTTTTTTTTGGAAAAGTCAAAACTTCAAATTTTTGAAAAGAGGGTTATGTTCAGTTCACTCACGGTCAAGTGCATTGCATTTTCGGAGTTCCGCTGCTAATCATCAGATGTCGCTGCTTCTCCAGCCCTCCAAATTCCTTTCGTTAGATGGCGCCAGTTATGCACTAGTCATTTGTAACCAACCGGGGATTGTGGGGCATTTTCCAAAGGGTGGGGGTGGAATAATCTGGAAATCCCCACCCCCTGGAAGAAATTTTGTGCGGAAAATGTCGGAACTGCCCCCACCCCAACTCCCCCACCCTACACCCTGGGGCAATAATACATTCATTTAATATCAATGTTGTAAGTTTTCAAAAGCCTCTAAATATCAACATTGATAGCAATTACAGCTAACAGTTTAGCATCCTAAGTCTGATCCTTAATTTCTGGGGCATTCCAAATCACACTCCAAATGTTATTCGAGTATACACAGATTATTCAGATTTTGAAAAAAAAAATACAACAAGCCGTTTTTCTTGATGGTGGAATCAATTTCTGAGAAGCAACTAATTAATCAAGCCTGCTCCTGTTCTTGTAGATATGGAATTAAGACAAACTAAATTGATCTAGCAACAAAAAACTGAGAGTGATTAAATATGAAACTCCATAAAAGCAAGAATAACTTCAGACAATTCAAAACATTTTACATAAATAATTATTGTTCTGGGTGTGGTGATCACTGTAAGTAACACACAGTGCTTTGCTATGAATTTGTTCACAAAGCACTGTAATCCACTATGCCTCAATTCACTGTGGGCTGTATGCCTACTGTGTGCTGTACCAGATCATTCAGTCAACTTGGAAACATAGTACATTCTGCCACATAAAGTGCGTCCCAATGTGCCCCGTTTTCAGCGTCCCAGTGAGATCCGACATGACTTTCACACCAAAATTCTAATTTCTCACACACCAGATGCATAGTGTTTTACACCTCTGCAGCACCTAAAATATTGGGTATGATCATGACAAATCATCAGTATGATGACTCACGAAGTGCCATTTTCACAGTGCAACAGTCCCCTCGTTTTGCATATCAAAGTTACAAACTGTGATAGACCCGGGGGGGGGGGGGTACTTCGCGGACTTTTATGTAGGGATGCTCCACGGCAATTTTGAAAACCAGAACCATTTTAATCCGGAAACCAACGCCAAAACCACAAACCATTTTAATCTTTTTGTAAAAATATCCAAAACCAATTTAATCTTTATGATTTGTATACCATTGTAATTGTCTTTTCAAGCCGATTCTAACGGTACCAAACATGTTGGGGGTGCAAAAAGGGCAACCAAATTAATCTGAAATCCTAAAAAACCAAGACCATTTTAATCCTAGAAGGCCAAAAAACCTAAACCATCCAGCGGCGCCTCTATATACACTCTTTCATAGTGAGTACCCCCCCCCGGGTGATGGAC
This sequence comes from Platynereis dumerilii, assembly GCA_026936325.1. Taxonomy (NCBI): domain Eukaryota; kingdom Metazoa; phylum Annelida; class Polychaeta; order Phyllodocida; family Nereididae; genus Platynereis; species Platynereis dumerilii. Next base: position 2,439,152 of record JAPTHN010000010.1, read on the forward strand.
CTTTGATGTCTTCTACAGCACCAATTATGGAACATTTGAATTATCTCAATTTTGCTTCCAAAAACTGCTGGCATTTTGTAGCTCTTTTTTAAAAGTACACTGACGACATTCTATTTTAGCTAAAAATTTATGAAAATTCATCCAATACTAGTAGGTCCTACTTTGATACCAGGAGATGGATGGATGCATGATTGAGTTTTTTAATAACCTGTATTAATGCTCTCTGGTAGGATATTAAGACAAGACGTGACAATGAGCCGAAAGATAAATTAAGCTTTTCCAACATATGATTAGGGGAACTAGCCAGAATCTAAAAGGTTTACTAACCAAGTTACACCCCCCCCCCCTCATATCCTCGAGAAATTGACGAGAATTGTGATTCGGTGATTCCCTTGAATGGCCTTGATACTATCTCATGCAAAAAAATTGGGACCCAAAAATTTGACAGGGGACCCACTTTTTCAGATATCACTGGGTCCCAAGGACTCACTTTTTCAGCACCCCAACAGAAACCCTGGATAGACTATATAGGCTAAATATGTACAGTGTACAAAATTTCATCCAGGAACAATGGAACATGCAATAGTGGCTGAGTGGTGGGTCGGAAAGGAAAAAAAAAAATTTTTCTCTCGAATTTTTACAAAGTATATATATAAGATATAAATCTGACATCAAACTGCACAACTAGACCTTATAGGCTACATATGTACCAAATTTCATCCATTTGTATGCAATAGGGACGGTGTAGTGGCCCAGAAGCGATTTGTCAGACCTCCCTGAGGACGGGCAACATTTTAAGAGATTACAATACCTTCTTCGAACTTGGTCGCTGAAGTTAAAAATGAACTAAAACTGCAGCACCACTTGTTTTAGAACTACGAATGTGTATAATTATATAGAATATATAGATATTGTATTATTAGGTACAGACACTTTACTGGTAATGAAAGTTCAAATGTCCTCACAACCAAGAAATTTGACACACAAAAAGAGTGAACTGTTGCACTGTGAAAATGGCACTTCATGACTCATGATAGCTGATGAAGTGTCATCTTCTTTACATTCAACATGGGAGACATAGAGGCTCTTTGTCAGTCTTTGAGTTAGTCACGATCAAGAGAAGTTTATTTCATTTGTCATAACTGATGTTGGAATAAAAATCAGATGCATAATTCTTTCGTTTGCCTGTCATCAAGAAGCGGGAGTAGTCTCCTAAATCAAATTAACATTGAAAGTGTTGGGTTTGATCATGACCAATCATCAGCATGATGACACACAAAGTGCCCTTTTCACAGTGGAGCAGTCCACTCTTTTTGCATATCAAATGTACTGACTGTAATGAAATCACAAGTCCTATCTCACTGGGTTCTTTTTGTATTATTCCAAATCCTGACATTCTAAGTGGATTCACCACAAAACAGATTTTATTACAATATATTGAAGTAGAATAATTTTCAATCATTTATAGAGAAAGTATATACTGTTGTGTTGACTAAATTTTCCTCAGTAAGTGAAATTCACACAATTCTTTCAAAAACAGCAACTTCTGACAAAATGTGTTTTCAAGACCTATCACTGTTATCCAAAGTTCTTGCTTCAGTGAAATTATGAACATGTTACTCAAATAAATAAATAAACAAGAAATTCTTTTAAAAAAAAGAATTGTAGTCAGCTTTGCTATGCGGCATGGGGATATTTTGTATTGCTGAAGAACTATTATCAAAAGCCTATCCATGAAATGCACATGGTAAATGTTGCGGCTGACATTTGCAGTTCACGAAGTAGTGAAAACTATGTATGTCAAATGTATAAAATATTTCAATGGAAGGCATAGGCAAATATTGGTGTTCAACATTTTTGGGTCATTAACCGGTGAATAGACAGCTTTGGGAATGGGTGGATTGATTGAGAACCAGAGATGTAGAAAAAGGTATATTTTTTAAAACCTGGTAAGTGGTGAATGCAGATTAGAAGTGAAGATGCCCAACACATTCTGTGAGATTCACATGGCAAATATGATTGACATTTTCACTTCATGAAATTGCAGTTAACAGGTGTTGGCGAATAATAGATGTTGAATAATTGGCAATAAGTATCACAGAAAGACTATAGAAAATACAACACAATGAAGTGATAATCTGTGGTAGGCTACTTATTAAAACACCTAATGTAGTGGAATGGACAGACAACATGAGATTCTGAAATGAAGGTTTTTTTTTATATGATTTGAGAAATGATCAACTGAGAATAAGATCAAAGATGCAGATAAGTATTGTTCCAACTATAAGTGCTGAAAACTTCGGTTGTCAAATAATGAATTAGAAGCAAAAGTGTAAGAAAAATTGTATTTGGAAACCATTTCAATGGAATTCACATGCCAAATACCATTGTTGGACACTTTAGGACCATAAGAGGTAAAGATTTTGCTAGTCAAATTGATGGATTAGAAGCAAAAGTTTAGGAAAAATTACATTTCAAAGCCCTTTCAATGAAATTCATATGCCAAATACAATGTATTCTTGCTTGAGATTTTTGGACCATAAGTTGTGAAGATTTTGCTTGTCAAATGATGGACTAGTAGCAAACGTGTACAGAAAATTACATTTGGAAACCCATCCAATGAAGTTCACATGCCAAATATTGTTGTATGACATTTTCGGACCATAAATTGTGAAGATTTTGCATGTCAAATGATGGACTAGAAGCAAACGTATAGGGAAAATTACATTTTAAAACCCATCCAATGAAGTTCACATGGCAAATATTATTGTTTGACATTTTCAGACCATAAATTGTGGAGATTTTGCATGTCAAATGATGGACCAGAAGCAAACATGTACAGAAAATTACATTTGGAAACCCATCCAATGAAATTCACATGCCAAATATTGTTTGACATTTTCGGATCATAAATTGTGAAGATTTTGCATGTCAAATGATTGACTACCCTATCAGCATGCCCCGGTGGTCTAACGTCGACCCGTAGCTGGTCCGATGATGCTGACATCGGACTGACGCTTGGCTGACGTTGGACCGCCAAGGCATGCTGATAGGGTAGAAGCAAACGTATAGGGAAAATTACATTTGGAAACCCATTCAATGAAATTCACATCACAAATATTGTTTTTGACATTTTTTGGACCATAAGAGGTAAAGATTTTAAATGTCAAATGATTAACTAGAAGAAAAAAAATTACACTAGAAAACCCATTCAATTAAATTAACATGCCAAATATTGCTGTTTGACATTTTCAGACCATAAATGGTGAAGAATTTGCTTGTCAAATGATGGACTAGAAACAAACGTGTAGGGAAAATTACCCTTGGAAACCCATTCAATGATATTCACATGCCAAATATTGTTGTTTGACATTTTCGGACCATAAAATGTGAAGATTTTGCATGTCAAATGATGGACTAGAAGCAAACACGTAGGGGAAATTAAATTTGGAAACCCATCCAATGAAATTCACATGCCAAATATTGTATGACATTTTCGGACCATAAATTGTGAAGATTTCACGTCAAATGATGGACCAGAAGCAAAATTGTACGAAAAAATTACATTTGGAAACCCATTCAATGAAATTCATATGCCAAATATTGTTGTTTGACATTTTCGAATCATAAATTGTGAAGAATTTGCATGTCAAATGATGGACTAGAAGCAAACATGTAGGGAAATTACATTTGGTAACCCATTCAATGAAATTCACATACCAAATATTGTTGTTTGACATTTTCGGAACATAACAGGTAAACCCTTTCAATGAAATTCACATGCCAAATACTGTTGTTTGACATTTTCCGACCATAAGAGGTAAAGATTCAGCATGTCAAATGATCGAGTATCAGCAAACATGTAGGGAAAATTAAATTTGGAAACCCATCCAATGAAGTTCACATGGCAAATATTGTTGTTTGACATTTTCGGACCATAAATTGTGAAGATTTTGCATGTAAAATGATGGACTAGAAGCCAACATGTAGGGAAAATTAAATTTGGAAACCCATCCAATGAAATTCAAATGCCAAATATTGTTGTTTGACATTTTCGGACCATAAAATATGAAGATTTTCACGTCAAATGATGGACCAGAAGCAAAATTGTACGAAAAAAATTACATTTGGAAACCCATTCAATGAAATTCATATGCCAAATATTGTTGTTTGACATTTTCGAATCATAAATTGTGAAGAATCTGCATGTCAAATGATGGACTAGAAGCAAACATGTAGGGAAATTACATTTGGTAATCCATTCAATGAAATTCACATACCAAATATTGTTGTTTGACATTTTCGGAACATAACAGGTAAAGATTTTGCATGTCAAATGATGGACTAGAAGGAAACGTGTAGGGAAAATTACATTTCGAAACCCTTTCAATGAAATTCACATGCCAAATATTGTAGCTTGACATTTTTGTATTGTTGTTTGACATTTTCGGACCATAAATTGTGAAGATTTTGCTTGTCAAATGATGGACTTGAAGCAAACGTGTAGGGAAAATTACATTTTAAACCCATCCAATGAAGTTCACATGCCAAATATTGTTGATTGACATTTTCAGACCATAAATTGTGAAGATTTTGCATGTCAAATGATGGACTAGAAGCAAACGTGTACGGAAAATTACATTTGGAAACCCTTTCAATGAAATCACATGCCAAATATTGTTGTTTGACATTTTCAGACCATAAATTGTGAAAATTTTGCATGTCAAATGATGGACTAGAAACAAACGTGTAGGGAAAATTACATTTGGAAACCCATTCAATTAAATTCACATGCCAAATATTGTAGTTTGACATTTTCAGACCATAATTTGTGGAAATTTGCTTGTCAAATGATGTAGTAGAAGCAAACATGTAGGGAAAATTACCTTTGGAAACCCATTCAATGATTTTCACATGCCGAATATTGTTGTTTGACATTTTCGGACCATAAATTGTGAAGAATTTGCATGTCAAATGATGGACTAGAAGCAAACATGTAGGGAAATTACATTTGGTAACCCATTCAATGAAATTCACATACCAAATATTGTTGTTTGACATTTTCGGAACATAACAGGTAAACCCTTTCAATGAAATTCACATGCCAAATATTGTTGTTTGACATTTTCCGACCATAAGAGGTAAAGATTCAGCATGTCAAATGATCGAGTATCAGCAAACATGTAGGGAAAATTAAATTTGGAAACCCATCCAATGAAGTTCACATGGCAAATATTGTTGTTTGACATTTTCGGACCATAAATTGTGAAGATTTTGCATGTAAAATGATGGACTAGAAGCCAACATGTAGGGAAAATTAAATTTGGAAACCCATCCAATGAAATTCAAATGCCAAATATTGTTGTTTGACATTTTCGGACCATAAAATATGAAGATTTTCACGTCAAATGATGGACCAGAAGCAAAATTGTACGAAAAAATTACATTTGGAAACCCATTCAATGAAATTCATATGTTAAATATTGTTGTTTGACATTTTTGAATCATAAATTGTGAAGAATCTGCATGTCAAATGATGGACTAGAAGCAAACATGTAGGGAAATTACATTTGGTAATCCATTCAATGAAATTCACATACCAAATATTGTTGTTTGACATTTTCGGAACATAACAGGTAAAGATTTTGCATGTCAAATGATGGACTAGAAGGAAACGTGTAGGGAAAATTACATTTCGAAACCCTTTCAATGAAATTCACATGCCAAATATTGTTGTTTGACATTTTTGTATTGTTGTTTGACATTTTCGGACCATAAATTGTGAAGATTTTGCTTGTCAAATGATGGACTTGAAGCAAACGTGTAGGGAAAATTACATTTTAAACCCATCGAATGAAATTCACATGCCAAATATTGTTGATTGACATTTTCAGACCATAAATTGTGAAGATTTTGCATGTCAAATGATGGACTAGAAGCAAACGTGTACGGAAAATTACATTTGGAAACCCTTTCAATGAAATCACATGCCAAATATTGTTGTTTGACATTTTCAGACCATAAATTGTGAAAATTTTGCATGTCAAATGATGGACTAGAAACAAACGTGTAGGGAAAATTACATTTGGAAACCCATTCAATGAAATTCATATATGCCAAATATTGTTGTTTGACATTTTCGGACCATAAATTGTGATGAATTTGCATGTCAAATGATGGACTAGAAGCAAACATGTAGGGAAAATTACCTTTGGAAACCCATTCAATGATATTCACATGCCGAATATTGTTGTTTGACATTTTCGGAACATAAATTGTGAAGATTTTGTATGTCAAATGATGAACTAGAAGCAAACGTGCAGGGAAAATTACATTTGGAGACCCATTTAATGATATTCACATGCCGAATATTGTTGTTTGACATTTTTGGACCATAAATTGAGAAGATTTTGCATGTCAAATGATGAACTAGAAGCAAACGTGCAGGGAAAATTACATTTGGAGACCAATTCAATGAAATTAACATGCCAAATATTGTTTGACATTTTTGGACCATGAGTGGTGAAGACTTCTGTTGTGAAAGATGAATTAGAAGTGAAAGTGTAGGAAAAATTTTATCTTGTAAAACCTTTCAATGAAATTCACATGTCAAATAATTGTATGACATTTTCGGATCATAAGTGGTGAAGATTTTGCTTGTCAAATGACAGATTAGAAGCAAAACAGTGGCAGATACAGGGTGGCCTAGGGGGCCAGGGTCCCCCCTAGACAACTGAGATTAATAATAGTATTTTGAAAAAAATGAAATGCGACTTCCGAAACACGCCCCCCCCCCCCCCCCCCTAGATGACCCTGTCTGGATCTGCAACTGCAAAAGTGTAGGAAAAGCTATATTTGGAAACCCTTTCAATGAAATTCACATGCTAATGTTCATCCAGTCATGAATGATTAATTGTTATTGTGAAACACAGGTTTCGGCTACATGAAATTGTCATTGATTGTCAAACCATAGAGGCAGACTAAAATCAAAAATACATTTTAACAAAATTTCTCTAAATTATTTCAATGAAATTCACATATATTTTTACTTATGAAGTCATAATTACATGGGTTTAGAAACAATAAATGCAAGTGAGAACGCAAGAAGCAGAAAGAGAAATTGATTCAAGAATAAAACACTTTGGAGAATGACACAATAGGGTAAACTTCCTGAGGTATATTTGCTTAGTTCTCTATGCGTCGGGCACACATAATATTACCACGATAAGAGCAGTGGTTTGCTTTAACAAGGAATAAAGGAATGAGGCCTGAGGGACAATAACTGGTCCCAGCCCTCTTTTGAGGACCTTGGAGAAATATACATATATAGGTAGGCAGAGAGAAACCTCTCAATCACATAACAACCCACGCAATAATATATAAATATAAAAAATCTTTCTATAAGGCTTAATTATTAGTAAGTTAATATATATATATAAATATCTCAGACCACAAGAATGCCCTGTAGCGGAGTGAGCATAACTTACTTCTCCAAATGCTGAGTCCACACCTAAACCTCTTTTGCTCGGTTTGTGGCAGGTCTTCGGAGTCCGGCAGTAGGTGAACTGACTCCAACTCCCGACTCCTTTGGCTTTCTGAAAAGCAACTCAAATTCAGACATCTCCTGAATTAAGAATCCAATGCCACTTATCGGCATTATTGAACACAAATATTACATGGTTAACAGGGGGAGAAAAAGTAATGCTACAAAAGTTTGCATAGATTTTTATATGAGTACTGGTTGTCACTATGTTTTTGTAAATTATATCAAATGTTTTTTAGGATTAATTTCCAACTCTCATTCCACTTAAAAATGAAATTTTGACTCCCGACTCAAAACTCCATCCCACAAACCTCTGACTCCATAACTGCGGTTCCTGGCTCCGACTCCAAAGCCCTGATTTGTAGGTTCTGCAGACTGAAAATAAAATGCAAATTTCGAAAATATATGTAAATTGGATTCTTTGTAATATATGAAAAGCAATATTGCTTGCAAAGGGTAACTATATAGTATGTCCTGAATAATGACGTAAATTGAATTTTTTATGATATCCTGAAATCATATAATAAGACTATTTTGATATCCTTCACAAGTTCACATATAATGATACATGTGCCATGGAGCCAATAGCATGTATATTTCATCCTATGAATTTGGTACAGTAAGCAGTAATTCATAAAGGAGGTAATACCGTGCGATTTTGGGGGGGGGGGGGCAAGCGGCATAATAGCCTACATTTGCCCGAATTTCACAAACTAGGTTTAATAACATTTCAAATGAAGATGCCTGGAAATCATTAATTTCCATTGGTTTTTATATAATTATCAGCCCAAATTTTTTAGGCCTTTTGTCCGAATCTCACTGTTTCCTAAACTTTTCTGGGGCGACCTCTCTGTGCAGCTGCTGAGGCCTCTCCGTGATATGACGGAGGCCTCTCCGTGATATGACAGAGGCAGCGAAGAAGACTCTTAAATTTCCAAAAATTGTAAAATTTGAAAATTTCTCCATTTTGTTTCCAGTCAAATGTTTCCAGGGAGTTCCATTGACCGAAATGATGATTTTCTCAAGAAAAATGCATTTTATTCAATTTTTGACAATTTGTGTAACAATAGCCTCCAACTGAAATGGCCGAAACAGATATATTAACTTCCGATTTTGCACCCAATAACATGTACCAGTAGCTGAGTACCGTGAGCTAAATATCGATATGATATTTATCGTGATACGTCCTTTATCATACACGATATTATCGTGATATAAATTAACCAGCATTTATTAGGAATTCAACAATTTTTTGCAACTTTTTTCGGCGAATTTCGGATCATCCCGAGTTTTACGACATAATGTCGCAAAACGGCATCCCGCTATTTTACGGCAAACAAAACACAACGTCTCGGCACAAAGTTAATTTTAAGTGATTTTAAGCAATAAATATTGATTTTTAGCCTTGAAAAATAACTGGTATGACGTCATACGATATAGGCCTACCAGTGCATGTATCGACGTAAAAAACCGGTTCATTTCGCTACGGTGTATCACGGTACTCAACACTATGTACCAGTGTTATGAAGATGAGATTCACATATATATTAGAATGGCATTGTAACTTGTAAGAACCAAAATATGTGCACATTGTCAACAATAGGAAGAACCCTGAGCAAACAGACAGTAATTCAATTGACAGTATAACAACACACAATGTGACTGTCTACTCGCTCCTGTCTGATGCCCTGTCTGATGACACTGATGCGATTACAGGACGTTTCACCGCTAGGAGGTTTCACAGCCGGCATTGGTGGGACGTTTGACCACTGGTTTATAACAATGTTACTCAAGTAATAATTGTCTTTTGTAAACCTGATAAGCCATAAAATAGGCAAAATTCAACAAAAACACACATAATATTGTCTGTGTTGCTACTCTATCTATTATCATCTATTTTTTTGTTACTTTGTAACAAAAAAGACGTAAAATTTGTTGTCTCGTTTCACAAGTCACAATGTAGCAAAAAGCATACAAACTAACAATGAAACATAACTAGATGGACAATGTGATTACAAAAATAACGAAGGATAACTAAATTCACTAAAACAATGAACTAACTTATCATTTCCAACTACTTTAATAAGCAAGTAGTGAAATTAACTAGCGGTGAAACGTCTCACACTGCCGACGGTGAAACGTCCCAGCGGTGAAACGTCCTGCTACCTCTGATGCTCCTTACCCCCATTCTACAAATTACCTAGAATTGCACTTTTGCCTAGCCTGTCATCATAATTATAGTGACAACGTCACAAGCTACGATCGAGGTGTGCATGACCCTCTGGATCCGCCCTTGAGCTCATGAACTTATTAGCCTTTCTCATGAACTTTCTCCCTGTGATTGGTATGAATGGAATTGGTGAATTATATTTTACAAAAGTTGATATAAACAATGATAAAGTACAAAGGGAGAATACACAGATACTGATATAATTTGACGAACTTTAAAAAGGAATGCATACAAAAAATTGACAACATTAAATAAAATATCAAGAGCAGGCTAAAACAATAAACAAACAAATGTAAAAACGTTTGGTAATATCCATTGGGTGTATGGTAGGGCCCATTTATTAACCATGCTAATTACCGGCCATGCTATGCATAGGCCGGTAATGCAGTGATATCCATCCGATGTGAGTCACGAGCCTCCTGGCCCAACCAGGCCATTCCAAGGGTTCATTTTATCATTATCACCCATTTATAACATCGTAGATTCCACCAATTGTGTCTTTTTTAAGTTAAATTCAACATTATAACATTTATTGACATCCTCTCTATTGCATAGCGCAGGGCAGGTCAGCCTATTTTCCGCCGCCATTTTCTTGTGTATTCGCGCTGTCATACACTTGTCACACTTGTGGAGTGTCAGCATGTGAACACGCTCAGAATTGCAGGGCATTGAATGCACATTCCATTTTAATCTTTCATTGTATTTCCTCAATTCCAATCTATTTTGTTCATTTCCATTCTATGGACCACCTTCAAATGCACTGAATTGCTCTTCACCATTTAGGCCAAAGTGCAATTCACTTTCTCACCTCCCTTTCATCTCACACTCATATCTGTCACAATAGTACCAAGATTTTCAATTACCTTCATACTTATTTCATTCCATTTAAACTCTTAAAACAATTTTGGACCTTAAATTAGAGACAAAAAAAGAAACAAGCTTCATGAAGAAGTTACTTCGGGTATTCATTTAAACCACACACAAAAAAGAAATTTAATTTTTCCCCCATCCACCAAGCATTTCAATCATGCCTATTGAAAATGCATGAGCAGCATGGCCGGTGATGTGCTCTAAGAGTGCTTGTTTGGAGAAGTTATAATTGTGTAAAGTTGTAAGATGCTATTATTTAGGCTACACAAAATGAAACAGTGTTGGCTAGAGATCTATGTATTTCTAGATATCAACAGCCCTGAGAAATTGATGGCAATTTGGGCCAACTTGTAACTGAAGAAGTGTCAATGATGACTGTGACAGCCTACAGTTGAAAGAAATGAATGTGCTGTCAAAACGATCATGAATTTACCTCAAAAACGTCCGATTTTGATCCGGTTTTCGCACTGATGTTCAGACAACAGTCTTATTTCCCATTGTAGCAACTTTTCCTGCGATTTTTGGATACCTGAATGGTGTTTTAAACCCTTCAAGACGGCCGCAACATTTCCGTTTTGTAAACAAAAACCTTCCACTTCAGATCTGGCTGATAAGTCAACTCGCCACAACACAAATCGCCCGTCTGCAACTCGCCAACAAAAAAACGGCCTGGTGCTCTAACACTGCTATAAAGTCCATTAATTAATGAGTTTGAGCTTGTCATTCATTGCTATAGAGTTATTTAAATAAATCAATATGTGAAAGAGGCTATTATGAACATTTTCTCATGAGAAAGGCCACTGGATCCAAGAACACAGATATTGATGATGTCATTCACAAATGTTCCTCATAGGGAATGGAACGAAGGTTAATCCCCTCCGTTTATAAGAAGTCAGCAGTGCATATGCATATTGAAACAATTTAGTTGTAACATAGATTTCAGATGCTGACTACAAAAACCAGTCGTAATCATTTTCAAAATGTCAGTGCAAGACACCACTGAATTGGCCATACCATACTACAGAAAATTGTTTACAAACAGTGACATAACAACTTCCTCAACTCATTAACACTTTTAAGCTCCATAACTTAATTCCCCACCCCCGACCCTGGGGGAAGATTTATTTCGGAAATTCTCGGAAATCCCGAGGTGTGGGGGCATTTTAGGCTTGGAGTTCCCCAGGTAAACCCAGGGTAGTTCCCCACTAAACCCCCACCATTCACGGGGGTGGGGGGGTCGGGGGTCGGGGTTACAAATGACTGGTGCATTATCTCGATTTTGTGCTAATCTTCTTAAAACTTCCAGGTCTTGCTTCTTGCTAAATTTAAGTTTACAGCAATAATTACGATCTCTTGAAATTAAGTTGCTGTGATGATATTTGTTCAAGTCAATTTTCAACACTTGGGGTAAATCAGTTCTTGGTTTTCCTCTAAATCTTTTTTCTTTTCTTGGTATGAAGTACAGTTCCATTGCTTTATTAGCTGGTAATTCCTGGTCTCTTCTAAGTATGTGTCCAAATGGTTCCCATCATGCCTTTTTCATCGTAATCGATAAGGGGATTTCTTCTGTTTTTTCATATAATTTCTTGTTTGTTATTTTGACAGGGAATTTAATGCCTAACACTCTTCTTAGTTGCCTTCTGTGAAAAGCATCTAGTCTCTGTTCAATGTTTAACGAAACTCCCCATGTGCTGCAATTGTAGAGCAAAACCGATTTTACTAATGCTCTATACAATTTGATTTTCGTCTTCTGTTTTACTTGATTCCGGGACCATATCGGTTGTAATCTGTTCATTGCGACTGTAGCAAGTTGTTTTCTTCTGTTGATGTCCTCTTCGTCTCCAAGCAGGGATCCAACTTTTTTGCATTTCTCCATTTTCTTCTTTTTTGTTTTTCTTTCTGTTTATTGTAGTATACTCTGTTTTGTCATTATTCACGAGGAGGTTGAATTTTTTCAAGATTCTACTAACTTCTGTGATGTCTTTATGTCTAATTAAGCTTACAAAGTCTACGTCATCTGCATACGCCACTTCTGATGGTAAATTGTCCTCTTTGTTTCCGATGTTTCTAATTTCTTTCAAAGCTGCTTCAAGATATACAATAAATAGAACAGGACTGAGCCCATCTCCCTGAGGAGTTCCAACATTTCCCAAAAAGGGCATTTGCTCTGTTGCTCCGTTGACTTTGATGGATATGTTTGTGTCGCTCAGAAGAAATCTAACTAATCGCTGCTCATCTTCTTCCAGTATATTTTGTAGAATTTCAATCAGAAGTTTTCTGTTTATTGTATCGAATGCAGATGACATGTTAATTCCAGTAATGTAAATGTTGATCTCTTCTAGCGCTGTTTTCGCAGCTAACCATCTGTGTGTCCATACAACATCTGCAGTGCTTCTAAAAGGCCTAAATCCACTTTGGTTGACGGAAAGGTAGTTCTCTATCTTCTCTCTTGAACGATATAATGTGCAAGGTGATAACGATTTCCTGATGGTGTTTATTATCGTTTTCATAGCTACGTGTTTTTCAAGTTTGCAATTTGCTTCATTCCAAAACTGTGATGTCAGAGATTCAGTTGAATAATTTCGTTTATTACAAGCACAGATTTCAGCAAACTGACTAAGTGCAGTGACACATGGATGATGTATGTTTCACTATGAACTGTAACTGAACCAAACAGACTACTTAGCCTCAAAGGAGAGTTGCAATTACTGATAAAAAATGTTGTTTGAAATTGTGATGACTGGTGTCCTGTGAAAAACAGTAACACGTTTTGTTTGGAAAACAATTAATGAGGTGCAACACTCAGCTTAGACATGCGTTGTTTGTTGTGGTTGTACATAAATAGTAACATTGCCTGACAGTTTTGAATTCCTTTGTCATTAACTGTGATGTCAAACTTTGAACTGATATGTCACAGATTGAAGATTAGACCAATCACATTGACAGATACCGATGATGTCACGGTTTAACTGCAAAACGAAGTTTTCAAAAAAACACATAGCTATGAAAACGATAATAATAATGTCACTGGTCTTAAATTTTTCCTTGGGCCTTTCGGTTTTCCAGGCTTTTGAAGTGTTCTCATATCACCATTGTTTATTTTCAGCGGTTCATGTGATCTAAACATGTCATTAATCATTTGTGCAACATATTCATGAATTTCCTTAGTACTGTATTTCAAGAGTTCTCCAGGTATTCCGTCTTCTCCTGTTGCTCTGTTGTTGTTCAATTTTTTGAAACTTCTGTTTATTTCTTCTGATGATATTTCATTTTTCAGCGGTCTTGGTTCTCCTTCAAATGGTTGATATATTCTGCATCTTCTTTTTGAAATTTCTTTTTGAAAAATTCTGTAGTTAATCTCAAGATGTCATTTGGTGACGTAACCAATTTGCCCTCGTCATCTTCTACTTTTGGGTTTTCAAATTGCTTTCTGTATAACATGCCAACTGCCTTGAACATTTTTGAGCTTTCCGGAATTTTATCTATTTCCTCCACTTGTTTGTTAATCTCTTCTTCTTTCTTTTCTTTTACTCGTTTGTTAATTTCATGTTGAACCTTGTTTCTTTCTTCTTTAAGTTTCTTTCTTGTTTCATCATCTGTAGCGTTATCCCTTTCTATTCTCAATTTCTTCTGTTTTTCAGATAACTGCTGTATTTCTTCATCATATGTAGTATGAATGTTTTTCTTTTTCTGTATTTTTCCCACAGTTTTTTCTGCAGCTTCTTTCAGACCTTGTTGTAGCTTTGTCCAATTTTCTTGAGTTTTCTTTGCAGAATCATATCGATTTTCTTCATTGAATTTTACTAATTCTTGCTGGTACAATGTTCTTGTTTCATTGTCGTTACTCAGTTTGTTGGTGTCATATCTTGTATTCTGTGTAATCTTTTTCTGGTTCCTAATTTTCCACCATTCCATTTTCATTCTTACTTTAACCATTCTATGGTCGGAATATGTTGTCATCCCATTATAGGACCTTGCATCTTGAAATAGAGATTTGTCTTTCTGTTTGCATAGTATATAATCTATTTGATTATACACTGGGTGCGTAACTCCATTTTGATCCGTCCAGGATCCTTGCCATGTTGTCATATGCCTTGATGGATGTTGAAAGTGGCTGTTCATGACATAGTACTTGTTCGATTCGCAAAATTCTATGAGATATTCTCCGTTTACGTTTCTTGTTCCCTTTGAAAAGTTCCCAATACAAGTATCTCCATCTTGAATTTTTCCGATCTTCGAGTTGAAATCTCCTGCTATTATCGTACATGTTGACTCGTTTTCTAATGTTTTTGAAGCTTTTTCTAATTCTCTGTAAAACTCTTCTCTTATTTC